>JBAMBO010001336.1:0-303250 GCA_037044535.1 Lordiphosa magnipectinata
GGGGCCCATTATTTTTCTGGATGATTCAAATGTTTAGTCTGTTTTAATATTCAAATTTGCGTTTTAATAATTGTTTGCAAAACGAACCGAAGGCTGCCGTATCAATTAATACCAACTTGCCACTCAACCTCAACTGGCGCCATCTATCTATCTATGCTGGCGCCCTCTATGTACCAACAAACGGTCTAAGGGTTGCCTAAAATATGGTTTAATTATGAATTTTATTTTGTTTTTGGTGAATATGACTTAAATTTGCATTAAAATAGAAAAAGGCATCATAAAACACAATCAACAAATTTTAATTAAACATCAAATTAACTCATACGTAGAAAATGGGAAATTATTATGTAGTCTCTCGAAGTTCTGTGGCACCGACGGATTTATCGAGAAATGGCCGATTTTTGAGGTTCTTAAATGAAATTCTAGAAATGTATTTAAAACATTTCAGTTCAGATGCGGAAGCTATTACATTTAATTTCAGAGCGGTTTTAAAAGTGTTAAATATTTCAACTTACTATAGAACGCTTACCCGAATTCCAAATTCACGCACAGTGGAATCAAAGCACATACGAATCATTCAATTTGAAATTCCCACAATAAAAAACCGTGACTAAGTATAGCCCAACTTTCACTGTTATTGTGTTAATTCCGTCATCACATGAGGGAATTAACGATACGGTCTTGTGACCATCTGCCATCATAAGTAGCAAAGTCACGTCTATAATAGAATTTGTACTGTGTTATTTATTACAGCTCGAGTTGTCGTCGGTGTATTTATCAAAAAATAATGTTATTGGCCCCCATCTACACACACAGAGACGGACGGACGGACAGACAGATAGACTGACAGACTGACGCCTTTAGTCCAGAAGTCCGTCTCCCGTGCAGACGACAAAGCATGTGCCTTCTTCTTGAGGCGGCTTGCACGTTCCTCTTCCATTGACGTTTTTATCAGCGACGCTGGCACTGCACACACCACACACGCACACGCACACACTACACGGCGCATATTTGTTCAATGAATTATAATTCTAGCTCGATCGGTAGGAATTAAATTTCTCAATAACAATAACAAGATAAGAATTGTTCTACTAAACAATTTAATGGTATGGTCGAAAGTTCACACCAAATGGGCAGGGAAAACATATCGATCATTGAATCGACGATAAAGCCCACCATCCCCCACACCAGGCACCAGGTGAACGAACACCCCCTTATTTATTGATCCACCGCGCCAGGTGTCTACTTCCTGGTAAATAATATTGCACTTCACTTCATGTGCAATCTAGTTTTCTCCCTTTTATTGACACACGACAAATATTTGTTGTAGTACTACGAAGACGACAGCGACATTATTTTATGAGCAATTTATATATGTTATTTCCTGTTTTGGGGCCAGCGTTGACCCCTTTCGAGTATTGCCGCGCAGCGACATTCCTCGGAGAAACAACAGAAAATTCGGAGAATTGCTTCAACAACTGCTGAAGAATCAACTATAAATAACACACAAATTTGATAACGCATTTGGCGAATATGTTGTGATTGATTCACATTGGTCTCGCTCCCCAACTAATGGGGTAGTTCCGCCGACGAACATTTCGTGTGGTCTCAATTTATTTCGCAGCCAATCAATTGCAGCCTTTATGTTGTGACAGGTTTAATGCCCGGTCATAAATTCTTTAAATACCCGTTTACTATTTATAATCTTGTCAAGTAAATGTTTTGTATTTTTCTATTTTTTATTGTTAACTTTGTATTTTCACTGGAATTTGGCACATGTGTTATTTGTTTTGGGTTTTTAATACAAAAATTTATTGACTGCGGACTAGGGGTCAAGTGATCAGTGAAGGTGATCAGTTTATGATTTCCATGGAGTCTGTTGGTAATGTTCAACAGTTCGATTCTGGTGAAATGTGAAACCGTTTTAGTATATTTAAGTTCAGTCAACGACAAACATTATTGGGTACTCAAGTACCCAACAGGTTCTATGCATCTCTTTGCTTATGGTGAAGTTCAGAGTTGCCAAATCAGCTTTCTACCCTTGACGGGCTTAATTTGTAACTCGATTGCTCGAGTATACAGATATGGGAACTGATTTGATATGATAGATAGGCTATTTTTATTAACCAATTCAAAACGAGCAAGTGCAACTTTATTTAACTTACTTCAGTTGTAAGCTATTGGTTTGAAAGTACAAGAAGGGCGACAATATAAGTTCAAGTGTTCAAAGTAAAACAAGTGAGAAACTCGATCAAGCCCTACTATAATACACTCGGTACCAGTTCAGGCCAACGCTCGCGATTTGCTCCCGACTATAATATTATAATCAGGGAATCAACCCGGAACTATGTATGAACCGATTAAAACTCAGTACCAGTACCAGAACCCGAACCAGAATCGATATTTTTAATTTATTGTATACCGGTTATCCGAGAACCGATATTCTTGGAACCAAAAAGACCGAAAAGAATCTAAACATTGTACCGGTACAGTTTCGGTTCTGAATGTAACAACTAGACTGCAAAATTGACGCTTAGTTTATGGAGACTTTTACGCAATTTGCATAGGTTGTAAGCTTTCAAAAATACAGTCTAGCTTAGCATAACTTTTGAATAGTGAAATAAAAAAACGCGATTTCAGACTCTTTGAAAATTATCATCCCATATTCAATACAAAATGCGCAGTACGTTCAAGTGGCCCCTACGACACCAAACCGAGTCTTGAAACGCGCGAACCACATGCAAAATAGCAGCCCACCTCTTGCCCAATAGACCATGAGAAATGTTAAAATGGCTTTAAATGTTAAAATAGTAGTTTTTAAAGCAGGAAGAGAAACTTCGGAGTTTATTACTCGGTGGAGTTTATTATATTATATTATTCCTTAGAGGACTCCAATAGAGTCATGCAAGGCATAGTTAGTAGTACAACGATTCAGCGCTAATGGGATATAATTAGGATAATAATTATAACAAATAAATTAAACGTTTATTTTCCTGGGTGTAATTATTAGACTCAGGGAAAAATAGCATAGTAAAAACTATAACAATCATATTTCATTTTACGATGCAATTTTTGTATTAAAATCAATTAATATGCTCTTTGATTCAACTAGAATCATATTTAATCACCTAATTTTCTTTGCGCCATTTATATGAACTAAAGGTGAATTCGAACTTGAGAATTACAAGTGGTCTGATGTTCTTAGGCGGATGGTAGATTCAATTCAATACAAGTAGAATCTTAGAAGGCTTTCCGCCAGAGCGTGCAATAGCGCAACCGGTAGAGAGGACGTTCCAATTGTGTTCGCAGACCAAGGGTCCCGTGTTCGAATCCCCGCAGAGTAAACATTTTTAAATACAATTTAATATAATTCGGTGTTTTTCAGAGTCCAACTGGTGGTGGCTTCAATGGGGGATTTCTACTCTTGATTCAGAACAAATTGGATTAAAAATTTAATTTAACAAAAAAAAAAATTTTAATATTTTCATACCACGAATTCCATATTTAACGCTGAATCTATGGTGAAAATATTAAAGTCAAAGTGTAATTATTAAAATTTCAGAGCATTTTTCCTTCAGTGTAGGTCTTCGCTAAGAAATCAGATTTTTACCGGTTCATACCGCTACGTACCGGTATACCGAAATAAAAATTCAGGAACCAATACGGAACCGAATACCGAAATTAAGTTAGAACCAAAACAGAACCTTTTACAGAAACACAAGTTTCGGTACGTACCAAAACCGATTATAATACATCCAAGGAGTCATGCGGTTATCGTGCAATATTTATACCCGTTACACGTAGAGTATAAAGCATATATATTCTTGATCAGCATCAGCAGCCGAGTCGATATAGCCATGTCTGTCTGTCTGTATAAACACCTAGATCTCAGAGACTAAAAGAGCTAAAGCAACCAAATTTGAAATGTAGACTCTTATGGAGTCTGCACGCAGATCAAGTTTATTTCACGCTCACCCCCGCCTCCACAATAAAAATTGTTGAATAACTGGCACAATTTTTAAGATATCGATCTCAAATTTTACGAGAAGTCCAAGCAAACTTTTGCAAATGCTGATTTTGAAATGTCACAGCTTAAGAACGCTTACATAAAAATCCAAAATTTTTGTAACTAAAACCCATTTTCCGACAGATAAACATCTGATTTCGACCAAATTTCGCGAATATTTTTGAAAACATATCAAATTAACAATCGCCGAGTTTAAGAAAGATAAAATGTAAAACAAAAAGGTTTCTCTCACTAAGACTCACTTTAGGTCCGATCGGTCCTATGGCAGCCTTATGATATAGTCATCCGATTTCGACCAAATTTTGCGAATATATTTGAAAGCATATAGAACGTGTAATCAGTGAGTTTAAGGACCCTAACATTAAAAAGAAAACAAAAATTTCTTACAAAGAACCATTTTCGACCGATCGAACCAATGGCAAGTATAACATATAGTCACCCGATGTCGATCAACTTTTTCAAATTAGTTTGAAAGCGTTTAATATTAAGAATCACCGTCCTTGAGAACGATTTACTTGAAAACAAAAAAGTTTTTTTCACAGAGACCCATTTTCCGACCGATCGGTCCTACGGGAGCAATAAGATAAAGTGATCCGATTTTGACCAAAGCTTGGAAATCTATTTGAAAGCATATAATATTAATAATGGACGAGTTTGAGGACGCTAACATTGAAAACAAAAAAGTTTTTCTCAGTAAGACCCATTTTCCAACCGATGGTTGGCTATAAGAACTTGATTAACTAACTTGACTAACATTTGAAAATCTGTTTGAAAGCATATAATATTAATAATGGCCGAGTTTAGGAACGCTAGCATTGAAAACAAAAAAGTTTTTCTCACTAAGACCCATTTTTTTCGATGGTAGCTATAAGATATAGTGATCCGATCCGGTTGGTTCGGACATATTAGCAGCGTGCAGTAAAAAGAAGACTCTGTACAAAAGAAAGAGAAATGGAAAGAGTGAAACCTCTTGCTCAACGCGGTGGCCGGTGAGTTTTTTTCGATCGAACACATAAACGTGCGATCAAAAAACTCTAGCTCAACTGAGCACTGAGTTCTGTTCGATGAATAAATATGAACATACACGTTGGATCACATAACGCCGCTCGATGCGATTGCGTTGTGAGTTTAATATATTAAGCTCTAAGTTTTGTTGATTGATTAAATGTGAGTAAGAATTTTTGTGTATGAGCCAATCAAGAAAAAAGTGATTTTTGCAGTTCTCTGGTAGAAACAGACAGACCGACAGACAGAGGGACGGACAAAGCTCAATCAACGCAGCTCGTCCCCCTGATCAAGAATATATATAGTTTATGGGGTCGGAAATGCAATATTTCAATACGTTGCAAACTTCTGGGCTAAATTATAATACTCTTTGCAAGGGTATAAAAAGTACATTCAAATTCGCAATATCTATAAGCCCGGATCAGATCGGACAAGATAGGATGATAAATAGCCGAGTTAAAAAAATATTGCATACTTTTCGCACACAAGAAGGCTATTAAAACATTTCTCGGTTAGAGCCGACTTTAACTTACGCTCTCGTTTTGTTAAAACTGTTCAATATATGACGTTTTTTCCAAACTGCTTGGGCGGGAGGGGGCGTGGCAAACAATGAAAATAAACTTGAACTGCCTGCGAGTATAAGAAAATATGTCCCATACATGTCAAGCTTCTATTTCTTACCATCTCTGAGATCTGTGCGTTCATACAGACGGACAGACAGACTGACTGTCATCTTATCGCCTTAGGACAGTTTTTATTCCCTTGTAGAGGGTATATTAAAATTGTCCAGATGTTTTGGAAGAAGGAAGGAAGAAGGATGCATTCTTGATCATCATGACGAGCTGAGTTGATATACATACGCCCCCAAATCTCGGATTTATCAGTTTTCTATGCTTTTACATAATTCCACCAAGTAAGATGTAATCCGGACAATTATATAGTATATCTGCCTTACAAAAGATAGGTCTGGAAAAAAGACTTAGTAGGAAAAACTTTGTTGTTTCCAAAGCTATCGGTCCTAAACTTGTTACTGAACAAAATTATATGCCACCACAAATTTTTGCCAAGTTTGATTCAAATCGGATGACTATAGCGTATAGCTGCCATAGGAACGATCGGTCGAAAAGTAGTTCTATAAATTAAATATATATATATGGAAATGACCATATTCGGATTGATACAGGAATTTTAGGATTGAGCCATTCAATGACGTCCACATTTTGTCTTGAAACCATTCATGTTTTGATCATTGTCCTGTTGCAATTTACCTACAAGGGGCAATTTACCTGACAACATATACACTATGTAGACAACATTGCAAAATGCTGGAGCATTCTGGCGAAATTTGAAGGGGTAAATTTTGTTTCCCTTATTCAGAAAACATTCGTGTTGGGAATCACAAAATCATGCACATGCAGTGTATTTCGTTTGTACATTATTTTGGGTATAATGAAAATTTGCATAAACTAGAAAATAATATAAATAAATGTTTAACCGAACCCTTTTTGGTTATTTGTACTCCGGTTCAGGTTCGGTTTGGAGTTCTCAAAAATTCCGGAGCCACCCTAATACATATAATTCCAAATTTTTAGCTTTGCCCCAAGCATAATACAACAAACCTAATCATATTAGTTTATAAAATCTCCACTTGTTGAGCGAATGAAATCAATTGAATATGTACAAAATGCAGCAGCTTTCATTAACAACTCACTATCAAAATGACCATTTTGTTTTCGCTTTCATTCACAAAAGTCGTACAAAAACCAAATCCCCAATCAATGTGTGTACTTTTGGGGCACTTATACATGCACATGCACACGTACACTCAGCCAAAGCTTAAGCCAATAAGCGTGTTAGCTTTTAGCGGTTTGTGTGTTTCAGTAGAAGCAGGAGGGGAGCTGATAAGAAACAAAAATAATGCGTAGACATGCACACACATATGTACAAATGACACTGCAAACATTTTGTTGTGTTTCTTAATTCTATGGGCTAGAAGAGACTTTCAGGATGGTTTTGGGAAAGGATAGGAAAGGGCGGGAAAGCGAGGCACGACCACATTCACCCCCTTTTCTTAGCTGTAGCTAGGTGTTTGGAATATTATATCTATCTGTATCAGTGGTGGGCAAGCCCTTGCTCCTATTGCTCCGATATTTTTTTCGGCAATTGTAGCCAGTCGCTCTCATAATAAACTGCGTCGCAAATTAACTCGCTTCAAATTGTAAACAACAACAAAGTCAATGCGAATCGGAGAGCGGCGCCAACAAGACGCTTACACAGACGGCGCTGGACAGACGACAAAGCAAGGCTGCAAAACTGTACAATTTTGATCAAGGTTCGGTTTGGGGGTTCGAACCCGTTGTAAAGATTAAGGTTCGGTTCTCGGACCGGTTCGTGTACTTATTGAAGCTAAGGTTTTGGTTCGAATCTGTGTTCATAGATTGTTATATAGTCTTTTGCCTCTTCTTTCGGTCAAATTTTAGCCAATTTTTTTTATAAGGAGAAGTCGAATGGATCACATTTCTTATTGTTATCATTCATAGGCCTAAAGGCTTTGAAAAGTGCCAGGTCTTAAACATTTTGGCAGGCAGCCTCACTTTTTACGTACACAGAAGAAATAATTAAGGAACATTGGACTCAAGATGAGCACAAACGTTATCAAAAACAGTGTAAGAAACAATCAAGAACATTTAACACATTTGTCCTTATAAAAGTTGAGAATATTTCGTTCTTATTTTGAGTTGACGTCAACTTTATTTCTAAACAGGTTTATATCCTCTGTGCTTTCCACTTTTCCATCTTGACTTATGTTTTATTTGGATTGGAATTCTAAAACTCATCTGCAATTATCATATTAACCGTTTCTTTACAATAAAATTATGTCTTCCGGTCATAATATTAAGAAAGTTATTAAAGTTCTTAAGAAATCGACTTAAATGATTGTTTGAATCGAACGGAACCCATAAATCCCGAACCGAACCGGTTCTTTGGGGTTCGAAAGAAAGAGAAACAAACTATCGTCAAACGCTCTTCTTGCCGATAGAGTTAAACAAAAACACGACAAAAATGTTTGCGGGGTGTACATAAAAAATCGACTTCCCAACCAACCAATAAACAAACAAACCAAATAGGGCCACAAATTGAAGTACATAACTCATTTCAAATGAAGGGGCAGGGGGTGGGGGAGTGCAATGAATGAAACCCCATGAGAACAGTTTTACTCAAACGTGTGCGTGTGTACTATAAATTTCATTGATAACTAATCTATACAAAGTCAAACAAATGAAATTTTCCACTTTGTGTCACATACAAATATTGGGCAATCCCTTAAAACAAAAAAACATAAATCATAAAATGTTGCCCAAGCCAACCCCAGGAGATTAGGCAAGCTTATCAAAATCAGCGCCATTAAATTTTCTCTTTATTATTCAAAAATTGTTTACACACTTGCATTCCACACACACACACACACACACACACCAGCAGCGAGGGTCCGGACACTTGAAAATGTCATTAAACGAACAAAAAAAAAAAAAATGCGCTAAAAAATTTCATTCACTTGATTCACGACGTTCGTTCACTGTTTTTTACGCTACTCGCGCCTGCATTCATTCATTCACACACCGAAAGCAAGCGAATGAGCCAGAGTGCGATAGAGGGAGAGAAAGAGTGAGTGAGACACTTGCAATTGCCTGTGGATCGACACAGCCAGCAGCCCTAGCTCTGCCACCTCCCCCCCTGTTTCATTCAATATTAACCAATAGTTGTGTGTGTGTGAGTGTTTGTATTTATTTGTTTACTTAACACATTTTGATAAACCAAAATTACAAAAATTTTGTTTAACCGCCTGACATTTTTTTGAGCAGGTTCGGACAACGTTTTCGGTCAAACCGCTATTTCTATTAATGAATTTTTTACATGTGGCGAAGGATGAATTCAATTTCAAGCAGAAATAAAAAAGGAAACTATATGCAAAAACTTCAAAAATTATAAAACTATTTACAAAAGATTCTCAGAAAAAAAAACAACTATAAAAATATCGAAAACAAATCCTAATAACTCAGGTTGTGGCCGGAAAATTTCGTTTACGTTAGTTCCCAAAAAGAATCATACACCTCTCTGTGCTAAGGCAACAGCCTTAACATCAGCACTATCGGGCTTTTTGCTTGCTGAGAGCTTAACAAATGACGGGTTTCTTTACTGTGATTTGACGTAGCGTATGACCAGCGTTAAGACGCCATGTCGTTAGTGTTCCTGAGTTTCAATCCCAACAAAACTTTATTGTTTTCAATACATACCAGAGATCTGCACGAGTGCACTGCAACTACAAGTATACTACATTACAATCACTGCAAAAAATGTATGCAGTGTTTACTCCACTGCAATTCGTATGGCATATTTATACCCTTGCAAAGGGTATTATAATTTTGCCCAGAAGTTTGCAACGCATAGAAATATTCATTTCCGACCCCATAAACTATATATATTCTTGATCAGGGCGACGAGCTGAGTCGATTGAGCTTTGTCCGTCCGTCTATCTGTCTGTCCGTCTGTCTGTCTGTCCGTCTGTCTGTCTGTCCGTCTGTCTGTCCGTCTGTTTCTACGCAAACTAGTCTCTCAGTTTTAAAGCTAACGAGCTGAAATTTTGCACAGAGTCTTCTTTTTACTGCACGCTGCTAATATGTCGGAACCGACCGGATCGGATGACTATATCTTATAGCTGCCATAGGAACCATCGGTCAAAAAATGGGTCTTAGTGAGAAAAACTTTTTTGTTTTCAATGTTAGCGGCCTTAAACTCGGCCATTGTTAATATTATATGCTTTCAAACAGATTTGCAAATTTTGGTCAAGATCGGATGACTATATCTTATAGCTGTCATAGGAACAATAGGTCGGAAAATGGGTCTTAGTAGAAAAAAATTTTTTGTTTTCAATGCTAGCGTCATAAAACTCGGCGATAATAAATATTATATGCTTTCAAACAGATTTACAAATTTTTGTCAAAATCGGATGACTATATCTTATAGCTGCCATAGGACCGATCGGTCGGAAAATGGGTCTTAGTGAAAAAAACTTTTTTGTTTTCAAGTAAATCGTTCTTAAAGTCGGTGATTCTTAATATTAAACGCTTTCAAACTAATTTGAAAAAGTTGATCGACATCGGGTGACTATATCTTATGGTTGCCATACGACCGATCGGTCGGAAAATGAGTCTTAGTGAGAAAAACTTTTCTGTTTTCAATTTTATCTTTCTTAATCTCCGCGATTGTTAATTTGATATGTTTTCAAAGATTCGCAAAATTTGATCGAAATCAGATGTTTATCTGTCGGAAAATGAGTTTTAGTTAAGAATTGTTTAGATTTTTATGTAAGCGTTCTTAAACTCTGACATTTCAAAAACAGCATTTGCAAGGGTATAAAAACTTCGGCACAGACGAAGTTAGCTTGGCCTTCTCGTTTTTAGACTCGTTTAAGCATAGATTGGGTGCAGTGTTGCCAAATCAACTTTTTTTCCCGTCATTTCTGGCTTTTTTAAAAACCGAATTGCGGGAAAAATTTACAAACAGCGGGAAGCGAGAATTCCACCTTTTATAAAAATGATTTCGGCTTTTTTTCAGCTTTATTCTTATTTTGAAGTCATTTGCAAAACTTATAAGCAATTCGATAGTAATTGCCACCTCTAAAGTTTAGGAAACAATCATCTCAAAGTGCTAGCCAGGTTTAGGGATAATTGATTAAAATGCCAAAAGTTTTCAAACAAGAAAGTCGTAAAGTCTGGCTGCAGAACCCGGAGCTTAAGGCTTTGCTCCGAAAAGAATCAATCTTATACCTCTTGAGATTACTGAAGTTATTGCAAATGCACATCGTTCTACGACCAAAAAAAAACAAAACATTGTTACCATTTTAAAAGTATTTTTCGTAGAAGGTATTGGAAAATTACGATGAAACTAAAGTTTTGGAGTAAAGTAAATGCTTCCAAGGACTTTGGAGGTAATGAAAGACTTTTTGAGTTAGCCTCGTTTGCGACTTAGATGTTGTTCTTGTCATGGTCCAACGCTGAAGTTGAGCGTGTCTTCAGTCAGGTTAATATAGAAAAATCAAAACTCAGAAATCTAATGGAGGTGAGCACGCTCAACTCAATATAATGCATAAGATATTGAATATTAGTGAAACTGAAAATAAATTAAAATTATAGTCAGGCATGTTCTCAAGTTCATTACTTTCTGAAAAGAAAATCGAACGCAATTCCGCTTCGGTTTCGTTTTTTGTTCTCAATTCCGAATGAAATTGCTTTCGTTTTACTTTTTGCAAACCACCAGTCCAAGCGGGATCGGCACTAGATACATAAGAGCGAAACCACAATTCCATTTTTTTATGTACATCTAGAAACTGAAAGAGTGCGTAAATTGGCAATTACTTTTCATTCCACCGACCAACAA
This sequence comes from Lordiphosa magnipectinata, assembly GCA_037044535.1. Lineage (NCBI taxonomy): Eukaryota > Metazoa > Arthropoda > Insecta > Diptera > Drosophilidae > Lordiphosa > Lordiphosa magnipectinata. The sequence goes on from JBAMBO010001336.1 coordinate 11,471, forward strand.
GCATTACTTTTCAAAACGAAAAACTTTTTCGTTTTAGTGTTGCGAGAACAAAAATCAATTCCACTTTCGAAAAGTTGAAAAGAATTGAGAACATGCGTAGTATAGGTATCTGGTTACGTCGACATGAGAAATGCTGCTTCGATTATAATGTCCTTCCTAGTAACCTTAAGCTAATAGGCATAACTGAGGCCTACGGCAAGGATGAGAACAAGGAACTTCATCATTCTGATCATATATTAAATATATAATTGCATAAAATAATAATAATAAGAAACGACATGCGCTTTTTTTCCAGCTTTTTTGTCGAAAAATACAGCTTTTTTTCCTCTCAGTCCCGCCGAAAACGGATTTTTTTGCCCGGCAAAAGTTGGCAACACTGATCGGGTGTTTATGAAATTACCCCAAACCAGGGGCCGGCAAAACCGACATGCTCATTTTGGCGTTGCGTGTGTGTGTTTAGCAACGCGAGAGCGCACTCATTAAGCACATCTTTGTTGTTGCAAAAGAGAGCAGTATAAGCTCATATACTACTGTCGGTGTGTCGACATCGCTGCCGCAGAGCGCTGTTCTATACACTTCAGATAGCGAGGCGCCGGACTCTGCCCCAAACATTTTTTGCAACGCTCTTTGTGTTTGTCTCTCTCTCTCTCTCTTGAGATAACCACAACAACTTAACGATGTTTGCCGCTGCTTTTTCGAAGAAGAGAGCGGGAGCAATTAAAACTATGCCTATCCATGTATTTTAAGTGTGTGTGTGCTCTTCGTGTACGAATGACACTCGAAGGCGAAATCAGCACGCGGTGCCGCTGAAAGCAGAATCAACTACTTTGACAGACGATCATACAAGTCAGTCAAAAATACCAATAAGACAACGAGTGTGTATTTGACTGGACTGCAAAATCTCACACCGCATACGCTTTTAAAGCAAGTGTTGATGCAGTCAAGAATATAGTCACTCCTGCAGATCTCTGATCCATACTTCTTATTTATTAGTTTTCTGATCCTTTTCATGATTTCACCGAGTTTTATGAAAAATAGCTCATCTACAGAGGGAACTTGTTCAAAATGCGAACAAAAGTTTCTCAAATGTTCTAAAAGGGCTTGAAATGAAGCCCTCTAACGTGAAGCTACAAAATTGTACGATAGCTCAATGCGCTAACACGTTGTTCAAACTTGAACATGATATTCAACTCGGCCCACACGTAGTGTAAATCTCATATTTAAATATTTAGTCTTTGTCGCCTATGTCATTAACATGCCACCTTTTGTAATATCATTAAATATTAATAGCCGCAGTGACAAGGATCAGTCCAGCCTAGCAGACACACCACTTGAAAAGGATCATGGAAGGTATGATTCCTTACCAAACTGTATTTTTGAAATAATTAAGAACAAGTGTGGGCATACCAAATACTAAATAATGCTAAAACAAGCCTGTACTAAGTAATGACTTAATCCTAAATTCACTCGGCTAAACGTACCTGAGATTACATGTAATACGAATCTGTCCGCTTCTTCGTTTAATAATTGTTCAAACTGTTTTGATTTTGTTGATGCTAGTCCATGTGAGGTTCTAGATTCAATGCGTAAAATTAAGTCGTTGATGGCCTAAGCCCCAAATTTATAAAAATCCTGCTACCAAAAATCATAAGCCACTTAACGCACATTTTCAACACAGCAGTCACCACTTCAACATTCCCAACCGAAAGGAAAACTGCAAAAATAATACCAGTCCCTAAGGGTAAAAATGAGTTTAGGCCTATCTCCATACTCCCTTACCTTTCGAAGGTCTTTGAGCAGCTGATTGCAACACAAATAACCAGCTTCCTAGTCACTAATAAACTCCTCAACAACAAGTCTGGATTTCGGAAAAATAGGAGCTGTACTACAGCAATCATTAAAATAGTTGAAGAATCAAGCAGTCGTATCAAATGCAAACATGTCAGAGTTTCTCCCTATTACACGTGGAGTCCCATAGGGATCAGTTTTAGGGCCTCTTCTGTTTACAGTGTATGTGAATGATCTTCCCAGTGTGTTGTCAAAGTGTAAAGTCCATATGTATGCAGATGATGTCCAAATGTATGTTAGTAGTCCGTTGAGTCAAATTGACCACTGTATTACTGCGTGTAACAATGATCTGTTTAATGTTAGTGAATGGGCCAAGAAAAATGGACTTAGCATCAACCCCATAATATCGAAGTGCCTTGTCATACACAAAAAGATCTTATGTACTGAAAACTTTGCAAAATTAGAAATAGATGGAGCATCTATACTGTATGTTAATAAGGCTGAGAACCTTGGAATAACTTACAACAAAACTCTATCCTGGCAGGATCACATAAATAAGGCAGTTGGGAAGACTAACGCACTGCTTAGGCAACTATCGCTAACCCAGAATTGTTTACCTATAAACATACGACTCCTGATTGCGAAGTCTTCCATTGTTCCTGTACTTTTTTACGGTATAAAAATTTTTGGTAAATGTGATGCTGGTAGCCAACACAAATTAAATGTAGCTTTTAATAGCATTGCAAGATATATTTATGGGCTACAAAGAAGGAATCACGTCACAAGCTCTGCATTTAAAATATATGATCTCAGCCTAAACGCTTTGATTAGTTATAGAGTCCCTTTATTCATTCCCAAAATAATCTACAGACAAAATCCAGAATACTTGTTTAACATGTTAAGCTTTACCTCATCCAGAAGAATCAGCAATCTTGTCTGCGTGAGAAGCAGACTAGCATGTTCCGACAAACACTTTTTCGTAAACGCTGTTCGCCTTTGAAACCAATTACCACACAACCTTAAAACTATCAGTGGCGCACACACATTTAGGGCCGTTTTCTCATGTTCATGTTTTTGCTCAAATCGAAATCCATCTAGATTTTGCAACTAGATGGTTTTTGTGCAATTGGTTGTCTCATGTAGGTTGATTATAAATTCGGGCATTTGCGCCACGGTCACACCGGGAGGGCTGGAATGGTATAATACTAGGTTGGCAGCACCTCTGCACTCGGCTGATAATTGGTTTGTTTATTGCGCGCCAATTTTAAAAATTAAAACAAGAATTTTACAGAGGAGGAGAAGGTTTTTACTTTAAGAACGACTTGTTACTATGATGGGCGATTAAGCAGTAGATCGAAAGCTATGTTCACACAGGCAATTTGCCTTTGGACAAATTTTCATGAAAATTGGGCTATATATGCCAAATTGTGGAATTTGAATCAAATTATTTGCGTATGGAATCCTGTAAAATCTTTAATCATGGTAATTTTTATTAACATTTAGCCAAATTATTTGGATGTGTAAACTTAGCTTAAGCAATGAACTAGGGGAATCAGAATGTGCATTTGTAATTTCAGCAATGTCTGCAGGTGTTCTTGTATATTAAAGGCACATCCAATATTTTCCATTTTTGGTTTACTTAATAACAATTCAGACTTAACTGTTTTTAGCAGCAGTTGTGTTTTTGTTTTCAAATATTTTTCAGTGTGGCCGTATGCGCGGATACATAAAAATACTTAATTTGCATTGGCATGTAGATGGATTTGAAATCAATGGGGGCGAAGTAGAATGCTACGAAATTCATCTAGATGGTTAGCATTGCACATGAGCAAAGCAAAAGCAGCAAATCCACCTAGATTTGCAAAAACACCAACATGAGAAAACGGCCTTTAGTAAAGACCTCAAAAAACACATCTTCAGAGAGCCGTCTAAACTCAAGACAAACAAAACTAATAGATAAAAATTTAATTAAAATATATTCAGTACTAAAAATAACAATCCAACATATTTTTCAAATGTATACTTGTTAATATTTTAATTTTTAATTATAAATCTATGTTAAGAATAATGATAAATAATTTGTGTGACTAGTGCAGTAAGATAAGTTAAAAAAACTTGTAGCATTAGGATGAATAATAATAAAAATCATAATATTTCACAGTATTCTTTATTATTTAAGTTACCCAGTGCCTTGAAATTTTGCTTTATATACTTTTGTTTAATAGTTTTAGTGGTCAAACCTATTCAGTTGAGCCAAAAAAAATTGAGATTTTTTGCTATGTTTTTGAAAAAATAATGAAAATTATATAAAAACAAAACTAAGAGAACAGAAAATTTGCTATTTCACAAATGATTGATTTCTCTATACAACAAAATTTATTTTTAAATCGGAGTGCTTGTTACAGAGACACAACGTTTCAAATCTAAAAAAAAGTCAAACCTATTCAGTTGAGCGGCACTGTATATTCAAATGGGTTGCGGTAATGTGTTCAATGTCAAATTTTATGTTTTAACAGGAAACTATTTCGATTAAAGTCTTTAAAAATTTCCAAACTCTTTTGATAGAAAATCAATTTGAGAAATATTTAATTGTATTTATTTAATGTTAAACAATTTCTGAATACCAAATGACCCTTAGCTTAGCAGCCAGCTTCAAGCCCGCGTCTGCTTATCTAGAGCGCTGCTCCGCTTGTCAAAATTTGACATTTGCTATTGAACCGTTCATAATGTAGGCGCCAGACAGATTGGGTGGGACAGCCAATCGTCCCACCAAATGGAAGATGGCATTTGTTTGGTTTTTGTTTTCTTGTTATGATTTATGAAACATTAATTTGGTTTAATGAATTAATATGCTTTGATTCCGATAGCTGTGTGTGTGTGTAAGCGCCACTTGGGAGGCGTCAAACAGGCGCAATGCACAACGCAATTGTCTGAGTCTGAGCAAAGAATACTGCACCATGGCACAATGGGAGAACTCATCGACGACAAGTGTGCAACAAAAAAATAAATATATTACATGCAAAGTGGCGCAGGGCAGGGCAACAGCAAGCAACGAGCATAAAATACAACGCAATAAATTTTTACAAACGGCGGACAAATACATGAAAAAAAAAAAACAAAACAAAACAAAAATACACAACAACAACAACAACACTAAAGTTGGAATAGTTGTTAAGCTATTAAGTTCCGCTTAAATTGTTTTCACATTTTGCTTGGCTGCCCGGCCCCAGTCCCAGTCCCGGCTCTAGCTTACAGACAAAGCGCCAGCAGCGGCAGCGGCAGCAGCAGCGGCCACAGCCAAGTGCGAGGCACAAAAGAACGAACCTAATCAAGAGCAAAACGCCGCAAATAAAGCAATAAACAAGACACAATATTGTTTTCTTCTCCATCTCATTCTCAAGACAAAAACGAAATAAGAGCAGCTTTTCGAAAGCAACAACAAAAGCTGCCCAAGTTCCTACTACACCGCACACACACCGGTGACAACGACAACCAGACAAACAACAAGAGCCGCGATGTTGTCGACGCATCGAGCAGACAGACAGACGCAAGTTGAATGAACACAACCAACAACAATAACAACAACAACAACCGTCGCATCCTCATTTGGCTGAACAGACGCCGCAGACGAAATAAGGTAACCTCAACGCGCCGCATCCTAAAATGAGAGAGCGAAATAGAGTGCGAAATGGAGAGCGAACTTGTAAAATAAACACTGCACACCAAACCAACGACTTCAGCCGATTTACTTGCATTCTGTATGGGTGCACGCACACATGCGGCTGAAAGATGAACTGACGGCTGACCATGATATTTTAGTACGTCAGCAAGCCGAAATGAACCAACATGCAACAAAGCTGAGCTTACATCTGAATCAAGATCAGGCTGTCAGGGGATCAGCCTTAAATTCTGCCGTCACACACACACACACATAAACCAAAAAGTATTGGCATAAATTGAAGAAAAGTTGCAAGCAGTTTATGGTGACGATGCTTTAAAACAGCGACAGCCCGTTATTCCGCTCGAAATAAAATAAAATGGTGCACCCTTTAGTTCAGCACTAAGAAAAAAAGTAGAACGAGTAAAAAGCTGGGCTACAAACCGGTTTAGAATTTAACCGCTCCGGAGTCGGAGACTCCTGTGCTACCACACAATTTTGCCAAGTTTGATTCAAATCGGATAACTATAGCATATAACTGCCATAGGAACAATCGGTCGAAAAAGTAGTTCTAGTGAGAAAAACTTTTTGATGTGAAACATCTTTAATTTCGGTACGGAAGATTTTAGTAGGAGTGACATTTGATTTTAGCGTCACGTGACGCTGACGTCATGGATATTTTATGTTGTTGTTTTGTGTAGTGTCCCGTAGCACACAGACCCATATACACATAGGTGTTGGCGGTGGTTTGGCGGGGTGTATAGAGGTGGAAAGATGGTGAAGAGGGGAAACAATGACTAAAGAGTGACTAAACTGAGACTACACAGTGACTAAAGAATTTCTAAACAGTGACTAAACAATGACTTAATCGCGACTTATCAGTGACTTAAATGTGACTTAGCAGTTACTAAACAGTGATTTAAGTGACGAAATAAAGACTTAACAGTGACTAAAGAGTGTCTAAACCAGCGATGCCCAGCCGTATACTCTTTGAGTACGTTTTGTTATTGTAATTGCACCGAACATTGGAAATCAATGATCGTATACATGCAGGGCGCGAGGCATACAAATCGACACACATGCTAACGATTTCGAGAGTATGCGACGCGTAGAACAAAGACAGGTTTTGATTGGTGTTTGCAAGCGCAAGCAAACTGACCAACAACAATTTCATTATTGGTATTGGTGCTTTTTTTTGTGAGTATTGGTGAGTGCACTGTCGTATGCTGCTTTTGGGCATGCCTGGCTTAGAGTGAATCACATTAGGACGGATTTTATAGGAGAATTTCGAATGTTCAGGGCGAATTTTGGGATTTTTAGGGTGATTTGTTTTTGTTTGTACAAAGAGAAATCTGATTTAAAATTTCTCGATACTCGTTTCGCGTTATTCGATTCTCGATTTTCGACTCTCGATACCCGATTTGGTCTAAACAGTGACTTAACTGTGACTTAACAGTGATTTAACATAGACTAAACAGTGAATTAACAGTGACTAAGCAGTGAATAAATAACGATTTAACAATGACTAAAAAATTTCTGGTAAATGTTTACTTTGAGGTAACCAGCTCCTAAAATTCTGAAACTAATTTTTATCGATAGATCATAAATTATGAAGAATTTACGTGCAGAACATAATTGACGGTCGACCATGGTTCTCTTGTAATTGAATTAGAAAGTTTGAATTTTTGCCCATACAAATATACGCTCGATCACATATGCTTTTCGGATTCAGTTTGTTTTTGCAAATAAATGAATTGAAAATATTTTGTATCTATATATAAGGCGCACGGTTGTTCGAATTTGAGTGCGAAAGTGATGAAAAGTTTACACCTCTTGGAACTGTTATGAACTCTGAAGCCCCAGAAAGACGTGTTTTTTTTTAAGTGGTCTCCCCAAGTGAAGGGCCCAGTCCACTGTCGTCCTCCTTGTGAATATCCTCTTCCTACAAATATTTTGTAAAGTGAATTTTTATAACCGTTACTCGTAGAGTAAAAGGGTCTACTAAAGTCGTGCAAATGTATGTAACAGGCAGAAGGAATCATTTCCGACCATATAAAGTATATATATTCTTGATCAGCATCAACAGCCGAGTCGATATAGCCATGTCCGTCTGTCCGTCTGTCCGTCTGTCTGTATGAACACCTAGATCTCAGAGACTAGAAGAGCTAGAGCAACCAAATTTGAAATGTAGACTCCTATTGTCTGCACGCAGATCAAGTTTATTTTCAATTTTTGCCACGCCCCCTCACGCCCCCGCAATTTGGAAAAAACGTCATATCTCCTACAGTTTTGATGATAGATGGTTCGTACTTTCTAGAGATATCTAGTACTTAAAATTATTTATCGATTTGCTGAAGGAATGATAAAGATCGGATGAACGATACTCAAGTTATGAGCAAAAAACGATCAGTTAACACCCACCACCCACCCCACTCATAACCTAAGCATTGCGTTCAGCAGCAATCTTAGTGAGAGAGAGAGAGAGAGAGAGAGAGAGACGAGTTAAAAAATGTTGCATACTTTTCGGCTGACCCACCTCAGGCATACAGGAAGGCTATTAAACATTTGTTTCCATGAGTAACGGGTATATCGAAGTCGGTTAGAGCCGACTTTAACTTACGCTCTCGTTTTTTTTTTTAAATCGTGCGATTTGGGAGCTGTTTATTTCAAAGTAAACATTTACCGAATTTCTAAACAGTGACTTAAACGTGACTAAACAGTGACTTAACAGTGTATAAACAGTGAATTAGCAGTGCCTTAACAGTGGCTTAGCAGTTACTAAACAGTGATTTAACAGTGACTAAATAAAGACAACATTGACTTAACAGTGACTAAACAGTGACCTAACAGTGACTTAATTGACAGTGGGAGGGAACAGTGAAGGAACAGTGGGTCACCAAGGGGGAAAACAGTGAGGGAAGAGAGGGTCTTGAACTATTTCTATTTTATGCTATTTCAAGATTAAATTTATTATTTCTGCCTGTTATTCCTTTGCGACTGTTGTCAAGTGATCTTGTTGTTGGTATTTCACTTCCTGCTAGTTCTCTTAAAATTAGCAACACGTTTCATATCAAAGCCTCGAGCCACACCTTTTTATACCCTTGCAAAGGGTATTATAATTTTGCCCAGAAGTTTGCAACGCATAGAAATATTCATTTCCGACCCCATAAACTATATATATTCTTGATCAGGGGGACGAGCTGAGTTCATTGAGCTTTGTCCGTCCGTCTGTCTGTCTGTCCGTCTGTCTGTCTGTCTGTCTGTCTGTCTGTCTGTCCGTCTGTCTGTCTGTCCGTCTGTTTCTACGCAAACTAGTCTCTCAGTTTTAAAGCTATCGAGCTGAAATTTTGCACAGAGTCTTCTTTTTACTGCACGCTGCTAATATGTCGGAACCGACCGGATCGGATCACTATATCTTATAGCTGCCATAGGAACCATCGGTCGAAAAATGGGTTTTAGTGAGAAAAACTTTTTTGTTTGCAATGTTAACGTGATTAAACTCTGTCATTAATAATATTATATGCTTTCAAACAGATTTGCAAATTTTGGTCAAAATCGGATGACTATATCTTATAGCTGCCATAGGACCGATCGGTCGGAAAATGGGTCTTAGTGAAAAAAAACTATTTTGTTTTTAAGTAAATCGTTCTAAAGGTCGGTGATTATTAATATTAAGCGCTTTCAAACTAATTTGAAAAAGTTGATCAACATCGGGTGACTATATCTTATGGTTGCCATAGGACCGATCGGTCGAACATGAGTCTTGGTAAAAAAATTTTTTTGTTTAGTTTTGTTAGCGTCCTTAAACTCGCTGATGACTTATTTTATATGCTTTCAAATAGATTCGAAAAATTGGGCCGAAATCGGATGACTATATCTTAAGGCTGCCATAGGGCCGATCGGTCGGAAATTGAGTCTTAGTGAGAAAAACTTTTTTCAGACGTTTATCTGTCGGAAAATAGGTTTTAGTTACAAAATTTTTTGATTTTTATGTAAGCGTTCTTAAACTGTGACATTTGCATTTGCAAGGGTATAAAAACTTCGGCACAGACGAAGTTAGCTTGGCCTTCTCGTTTTGTTTTCAATGGTAGCGTCTTTATACTTTTCAGCTATGATTTTCGTGAATTCGTCCAAAATCTGATGAATATATCGTATATCTCTCATATAACAAACTGGCAAGCAAATGGGCAAAGTACTGGCACCATCTATTGCTGAGTTTGGGTGCTAAATTTAGGGTTGTTCGGCGGATGACCCATCAATTCGGTCAAAAAGTCGCTTGTGTGGCGTGATGTGTGAGAGTTCGCATTGTCATGATGGAGAATGATTCGTCTTCGGCGGTTGGTTTTGCGAATTTATCTGAAGACTTCCGTCAAATGGTTGTGTACCACTCAGAATAGACCGCCCTATGTTGCTTTAGCGGAACCATTCTGACGAAGAATCAGTCGACTATTTGCTTCACACTGCTTCGTGAGCGAACAACTTTTGTGGGATTTGGCTCGTTCCAAGACCCACACTGTCGATTGCTAATTTGTTTCCGGCTCATATACGCATATATCCATGATTCGTCGTATTTTTCAGCTTTTCTTTGCACTAATCCCACTCGGGATTGGAACTAGAAGAATCCACACGAGTCATTTTTTGAGCGATTGTCAAATAATTCGGCAAGGTGTTTATGCAAAATCTTATATTATATATGCTGGTGGAACTAATGTTTAAAGCTGCCTCAATCTCACGGTATGTTACATAACGATCTTGCATTATCAGTTCACGCACAGCATCAATGTTTTCTGGAGCAACAACCGATTTTGGACGACCTTCACAGAATTCGTTCGCTGAGCGAACTACGTTACCAGCGATATACAGTGCTATTTGATGGTGCTTTATCGCCATACGAAGAACTGAGTTCATAATCCACGTCGAATGCTGTGAACGAAAACCTTCGCTTGAAATTTCCATTTCAAATCCAAATTGTAAGCAACACAAAAAGCGCTCATACATCAAAACTTAGTGAGACTGTTTTTGCTAAAAAAAAAATGAGAAACTTTACTTTGGTATTACCCGTTTTTAACTATTGACATTAGCGTTACCAGCTAACGACATATAAATAATACCCCACTTATATTTATATTGATCATGCACGAAATTCCAAGTTGAGAGTGGGTGCACAAGCAGACGACGCAACAAGTGCGCTGTGTGCGACTGTGACTCACTTGGCGTACAAGCAGACGGCTGCTAAAACAAAATATATGCAATGTGTGGATCGCTGTTGTTGTTGTTGGACTGCTCCCAAAATGAAATTTCGTTCCCACCGCTGCTGTAAACCAGGATTTTGCAGCCTTTGGGAGCCGAACACACTAGGCAATTCACACTGAATGCTTGCAGAGTCAAGGGAGACAGTCAAATTTTCCGTTCTCTCTCTCTAGACAAATTATCGCCTTAATAGTCTAAATACTGACACATAACGGCATTTTTGCAGCCAGCTTAACTTAATACACAAAGTGGAATGTCATTCAATGACGACAGACCATTAGCGGGAATCAAGACTGTAAACCGCAAAACCAAATGGTAGGCAAAATCTAGTTTAACATAAAGCCTAGTCATGCTAAAACCGGGTAAGAACTGGAATTACTTTAAATAAAATGTTTAACAATGAGGGAAACATTTTCATATATAAATTTCGAATTTATTCACATGTTGTCTAGTGTTTTATTTAGTGTTGTGCTTTATGTCGATCTTCAATGAAGCCTCCTTAGACACACTCACACATAGAAAAGATCGCCCGCTCACTCACAGCACAACAGCAGCAGCAGGCCCCAAGCTTAAGGTAAGCTCAGTGAGAGCGAAATGAATAACGAGGCAGTCACGGCACACAACTTGTTCTTTGTGTGTGTGAAGTTCACACTGTGTGGCTTTGGCGTTCTCATGAGGGGGGAGCGATTGTCGATGCTGTGGAATTTTGTTTTGCTTGATTACTTTGCGTCTCTCCAACGGTCTCTCCTTCTCTCCCTCACAAACACACACACAGACAGTGGACAGCAATCTTACCACTTTTATGATTACAAAATTATTTGTATTACAATTAATGTATTAACAATTACAAAATTACATCTATAAAAAAAAATTGTCTTTAGAATCTCTGCGACGGAATAGAAATAAATTAAACAACAACAAAAACGTTGATTACATATATTTTTACAATACGTAATAAGACCAATAACCACAGAGAATAGAAAACAGCGAAAATAACAAGTACCGACTGTCAAATACTCTATTACTGCAAAAGTGAAAGCTAGGAAGCAGCAAAAAGCAGCGCAGCGAACATTATTTTGCTCATAACTCGACCATCGCTCATCTAAATCAACTCTGCTGTTGATGCTGATCAAGAATAGGGTGGGAATTGCTTCCCTCTGGCTGTTACATACATTTGCACAAACCCAATATATTCTGTGTAGTATTAAAATAGAAATAAAACGAGGCAACACCACAAGCACCAAGCGAAAACAACAAACTACATTAAATGGCAGCAAGGTAGAAAAACAAAAATTAACAATCAAGAATAGAAACAAAGAACTACAACGAATTAATGATTACCCTTGAAAACCACTTTAAAATATGCACCGAAACTGGCACTTTGCTGTATTATCTTTAGCTGACGAAATTGTTCGAGTGCATTCTGGACATTCGACTAACGAGCTGTGGTCGGTAAAAAACGTTCGGCAAAGGAAGCAAGGAAATTAAGTTGGGATTTCACCAACGGTAAAACATTTCCAGTGCTCAATTCTTCCTAAAAACTGTTTTGGTTGTTTGGGTTTGGAAGTAAAGCTTAAACTACAATTGCCATCTATCAAATCACAATTTAAAATTTATCAAATTTCGCGATTTTCTATTACTCGTCTTAGTGATAATCTAAGCCATGTTGTCATTTCATCTTGAGCAACAAACAAACGAACAAATGCCTCGTGAAAGAACAAAAAGCCGAACACTCGCATCTTAAGAGAGCAAGCTGCCGAGCGTGCTATTATCACTCTCTCTCTATATGTGTCTACGTGTCTCTATATGTGGTCGGGCGGGGCGTACCAGTCGTATGTGTGGCGGCTGGTGCGGGAGGTTGTGGGTTCGATCCCGCCTCGGACCATCTAATAGAAAAAAGTTGTTTCTTTCTCTAGAAAAAAGCTTTTACACACCCGATCACCTTCACCAGCTACTGGCGCCAGCTGTGAAGTTAAGTAGCAATGAAAAAGCAAATTCTTTAACTATTGCCGTTCGGATTCGGCGTTAAACTGTAGGTCCCTTTCTCTTGTGCGGAAAATTATAAGCACACACGCCAAGAGATTGAGAGAAGCTTGGCCCTGGCCCTCCTGGAGGTGCTGTTTGAGCCAATTTTAATTTTTTCTCTATATGTGTGTCGGCTGCGACGTCGGCAAAATTATGAGTTCCTATCCCATGCTTTTGGCTTTTCCACCACTGATCTAAATTAATACGAAAATTAAGTAATTTTCGCAATTTTTTAGAGCTTTCGATCTTTTCTTTTCCTCTCTTTATTCCTCTTTATTGATTATCATAAACTCATTATAAAATGTAGAAAATTTTGAAATTTTTTAGACCGTCTATTTAGCCGACTGTTTACCTGTATATTTCCCGTGTTTCTGAGCGTTTTCAAGCACTTTGACAAAAAAAATCAGAATATTATTGTAACAATAAATGTTGTTAGAGATCCCAGCAATTAACTGTTGCAATAGATTAACACCTTAAAAAATTTGTTTTTGACTATGTTAAACCTTAGATCTCTAGGGTTAAAAGGTATGGTGTGTGAGCTGATAAGTCAGTGATTCCTTGATGATGATGATGATGATTCCTTCTCCCAGTTGCATACATTTGCATTACTTCAGTATATGATTTTTTTACCCATTTAATAAATGTGTAGGGTGTAACAATCAATGCGATTGTGTGAATAGTTTGAATTGAGCTGATTACTTCAATTTTTTAACACTAGTGGAGAATCTACGTTCTTGACAACTTATTTTAAAAAAGCTTTTCAGTTTTCCAACATACCACTTAATATTTCAAATTGTTTATCATGAGAGCGTCATATAAATTGAAGGCATACCTGTAAAAAGATGGAAAGAGACAAAAATATTAGTTTTATTCATTATATTAAGGGTACGTTATGCCTTTTTTCAATTTAAACGTTCTATTAGGGTCTTAAAAACATCCAGTAAAACTTTCAAGTAGATCCCTCAATATGTTTTACAACAATAAACAAAAACAAATTTTTTTTCCACCTTGGAAAAAATTTTCATCGACCCTAGTATTCGTAAAAAATTCCATGCTTTTATAAATTTTTAATCAACAAAACTTCAAAACAAGTTATAAAATGTTTGTAGATTTCATTTTACATGGAAATTTTTGGAGATTTTTTTTTTAGTCAAAAATAAATTGGAGGTGTCGGTCAATTGGCTTAATGTTATATATTAGAAATTTGCAAAAATTCTTATATGAGTTTTGATTGCCATGAAGACGGGTAAATAAACAGATAAATGGGAGGTGTTGATCCAACGGACCAAAAAATCGCGAAATTTTCAAAATTAAAAATCACAAAATAGGAATCGTGAACTCTTAAAAGCTCCCAATAATCACCCCCAAGTCTTCATATTTATGCTCAATTCAAAGCCTAAAATCACCCTTGTACGTGGGTTACTACATGGACCACTAGTACATGGAACTAGAATAATCAACTCTGAGCCACTCTGTTAAAAGCTTTATAGAATTCTTAGTAGACGATTGGAAGGAACTATGGGAGCAGCTGTACGGAGTACTATTGGAAGCAGATTGAGCACCTCTAGAAGCTCTGTGCCTGCTTTGCTCCGATTGCTCCGAGTATTTTGATAGTAGTTTTCTGTATGCTATTGACAAAATTAACGCACATTAAAGCACGGAGCAGAGCAATAGTGCTTCAGAATTGATTTTTTGCTCAGGCTATTGCTCTGCACTTTTCACATTTAGAGCAGGAGCAAGAGTAAACGAGAAGGCCAAGCTAACTTCGTCTGTGCCGAAGTTTTTATACCCTTGCAAAAGCTGTTTTTGAAATGACAGAGTTTAAGAACTCTTACATAAAAATCAAAAATTTTTGTAACTAAAACCCATTTTCCGACAGATAATCATCTGATTTCGACCAAATTTGGCGAATCTTTTTGAAAACATATCAAGAAAGATGAAATTTAAAACCAAAAAATTCACTAAGACTCATTTTCCGACTGATCGGTCCTATGGCAGCCTTAAGATATAGTCATGCGATTTCGACCAAATTTTGCAAATCTGTTTGAAAGCATATAATATTAATAAGGGACGAGTTTGAGGACGCTAACATTGAAACCAAAAAAGTTTTTCTCAGTAAGACCCATTTTTTGACCGATGGTTCCTATGGCAGCTATAAGATATACTCATCCGATTTTGACCAAAATTTTCAAATCTGTTTGAAAGTATATAATATTATTATCGACCGAGTTTAATCACGTTAACATTGAAAACAAAAAAGTTTTTCTCACTAAGACCCATTTTTTGACCGTTGGTTGCTATGGCAGCTATAAGATATAGTCATCCGATCCGGTCGGTTCCGACATATTAGCAGCGTGCAGTTAAAAGAAAACTCTGTGCAAAATTTCAGCTCGATAGCTTTAAAACTGAGAGACTAGTTTGCGTAGAAACAGACGGACAGGCAGACAGACAGACGGACGGACAAAGCTCAATCGACTCAGCTCGTTGCCCTGATCAAGAATATATATCGTTTATGGGGTCAAAAATGAATATTTCTATGCGTTGCAAACTTCTGTGCAAAATTATAATACCCTTTGCAAGGGTATAAAAAGTCAAAAATTAATGTCCAAACTAGAAAAATTGAGCTAGCGCGGCCATAAACCCGAATATTGCGCAATGGGTTATGTATAAATGTAAGATTGGCTTTTATTAGTTCAATTTTATTCGTTCCCTATGAAAAAATGATGAATCAACATATTTTTATAGACTTTGAAATTTTTGGCTGCGGTTGACATTTCTTTGGAAATGCCCATATATACTTTATAGGGTCGGAAATGATTCCTTCTCCCTGTTACATAATTTTGCACAAACTTAATATACTCTGTGTACCCTTGGTACAGAGTATAATAACAACAAAAATATCTAAACTTAACTTAACCGATTACCTATCGAATAAAAAAACCCTGCTTCATAATATAACTTTTGATTTTTGTGTAATTTGATTTTTTGTACAGTACCCTTAATAAAAAACAAGTCACAAAGTCGGGCAAGCCCGACTGTAATATACTCTGTACCTGCAGTAGCAGCGAACATTCTTTCAGTCATAGCTTGAGTTTAATTCATTATAGTTATTATATTGATTACTTAATATCTCTAGAAGGTGTGAATCATACATCTACAAAACTTTGGGAGATATGCAGTTTTTTCGAAATTGCGGTAGCGGTAGGGGGCATGGCAAAAATTGAAAAAAAAACTTGATCTGCCTGCAAGTATAAGCAGTTTATGTCCCATATATAATATGTCAAACCTCTAAATCTTACCAACTCTGAGATTTCTTCGTTCATACGGAAGGACGGACATGGTTATATCGACTATTCTGTTGATGCTGATCAAGAATATATATATAGGTACTTTATAGGGTGGCAAATGATTCCTTTTCCCTGTTACATACTTTTGCACAAACTTAATATACTCTGTGTACCTTCGGTACAAAGTATAAAAACCGTAAACAAAGTCGGTTAGATCAGACTTTAATATAGCCGAAACCCGCCAAAGTCTCTCTCTCTTTCTATTTTCTGTGTTGCCGACGGTAGTACATATCGTGTAAATCGATGAATTTATAGATTATAACTTTAAAATGTAGCGCCATACACACTGATCGTTTCGATCTCTCCAAAATGGCGCTGAGGAGATAATTGTCAGGTTTCTTAGTACTGAAATCGTACTTGAATGGATAGTGGCGTAGCCAACTTAGTTATTAAAAAGTGGACTTTCCCCATGGTTTCACAAACTAAACTAGATTTCTCCCACACCTATTGTACCTTTCAAAAAAAGCACCTTAACGTATGATGCGGCACGTACGCTGGCAGACCGCATCAAACAACCCCTTTTATTTGGTTGGAGCGCGTGTCCAAATCCAGGTTTACAGTTGTTTGGTCTCACAAATCAGATTAGATGTCCGCCCCTGTTATTGCTGTTGCCGAGAACGTGGTATAAAAATAAAACACAAAGATCAGCAGACACAACACAGACAAGGACATAACAACTGAGACAAAGAGAGATAGAGAGAGAGGGATGGATGGATGAGGTGGTAGCTGGCGACAGCTGAGGCGCAAGATTTACATCGATCACACTTTTTATGTCACATGAAGAGAAGATCTATCCAATGGCATTTTGGCGAGACAGTTGGGTGACACACACACAGACACAGTCACAGACAGAAACCGAGCAGGGAGCCAGAGATTTGCAGGGCAGACGATCAGACACCAAAATCCCAACCCAGCCGGCGACGAGGCCATTAGATGATCGCCCCGTCTAAATTTAAATGTCTGTGCGTTTAAGTTGCAAGGCAAAAATAAATCTACATAAAACGTAAACAACATCGCCCGTCGTTTGTAATGATACAAGATCACAAGATCTAGACGACGGGGGTTGCTTAGAGACAAAAACAGGGACAGACAGACAGATAGACAGGGGGTGGGGAGGGGTTGAAATATGTAAATCAGCTTTTAATGGTACCACATGCTGTAACTGAGAAGGGGTGAAAGTAAGGAAAGCAAGTAAGTGCAACGAGTTGGGGGAAAATTTGGAAAAGCCTGCAGCAACTCTAGTAAAGGGTGTTTTTTTTTTTTGGCTTCCATTTTCCGACAGGGATGAAACTATTAAAAATTGTCTAGATCTGGCAACGTTAATGTCGTTTTTTGTTCCGTTGGTTTTGCCATTTGCCAGCATTTGCAAATAGGTACATATGTCGTTTGGGTGGTAGGTGAGCTGCTACTTAACGATTTTCATTTTCAGGCATATTTCGAATTACGAAATCGTTTGGAATTGTCACTCGACGATTTCAAAGATGCAAATAAATCTTTAAAACTAAAGTATTTGAATCAGGGAATCAAACCGGAACCAGAACCGGAACCGTATACCGAAAAGAACCGATTAAGACTCAAAACCAGAACCGGAACCGATATTTGAAATTTTTTGTATTCCGGTATCCGATAACCGATATTCTTGGAACCGAAAAGACCGAAAAGAACCTTAACGTTGTACCGGTACAGTTTCGGTTCTGAGCAACAACTAGACTGCACAGCTGGCACTTTGTTTTGGGGGACTTTTAGGTAATTTGGTTAAATGTCCTTTTGTAGAGTGATATTGCAAAACGAGAAACCAGTCTCTTTGAAAATGTAGCATCCTATATTTTTAGATCCTCATTATAATGTCATGATAACCTTAGAACAAACGAGAAGGCCAAGCTAACTTCGTCTGTGCCGAAGTTTTTATACTCTTGCAAAAGCTGTTTTTGAAATGACAGAGTTTAAGAACGCTTGGATAAAAATCAAAAACTTTTGTAACTAAAATCGATTTTCCGTCAGATGAACATCTGATTTCGACCAAATTTCGCGAATCTGTTTGAAAACATATCAAATTAACAATCGCCAAGTTTAAGAACGATAAAATTGAAAACAAAAAAGTTTTTCTCACTAAGACTCATTTTCCGACCGATAAGTCCTATTGCAGCCTGCAGATATAGTCATCTGATTTCGACCAAATTTTTCAAATTAGTTTGAAAGCGTTTAGTATTAATAATCACCGAACTTAAGAACGATTTACTTGAAAACAAATATTTTTTTTCAGTAAGACCCATTTTCCGACCGATCGGTCCTATGGCAGCTATAAGATATAGTCATCCGATTTTGATCAAAGTTTGCAAATCTGTTTGAAAGCATATAATATTAATAAAGGACGAGTTTGAGGACGATAACATAGAAACCAAAAAAGTTTTTCTCAGTAAGACCCATTTTCCGACCGATCGGTTCTATGGCAGCTATAAGATATGGTCATCCGATTTTGACCAAAGTTTGCAAATCTGTTTGAAAGCATTTAATATTAATAATGACCGTGTTTGGAAACTCTAACATTAAGAATAAAAGAGTTTTTCTCACTAAAACCCATTTTTTTACCGATGGTTCCTATGGCAGCTATAAGATATAGTCATTCGATCCGGTCGGTTCCGACATATTATATTATCAGAGTGCAGTAAAAAGAAGACTCTGTGCAAAATTTCAGCTTGATAGCTTTAAAACTGAGAGACTAGTTTGCGTAGAAACAGACGGACAGACAGACGGACAGACAGACAGACGGACGGACAAAGCTCAATCGACTCAGCTCGTCGCCCTGATGAAGAATATATATAGTTTATGGGGTCGGAAATGAATATTTCTATGCGTTGCAAACTTCTGGGCAAAATTATAATACCCTTTGCAAGGGTATAAAAAGTACTTGTGTTATCCATTTCTCTTCAAGTGAAACTTAACGAGAAAAGCAGCTCTGACCAAGGCTGCAAACATCTGAAATCTGAAGAATTTTAGGCCGGGGGTTCAACCCCCTAGGAAAGTGTTAGGTTCGCTTCTCAAATCGGTTCCTTTACTTATCAAACATAAAGTTTTGGTTCGAAGCTTGGTTCATGAATTCTGATATCGTTGAGATATTTTTTGGTGGAAAATAAAGCATATTTTTTGGTAAGGAAGATTTTAGCTAACGAAGCTATTAAAACGTTTAATAATACCCGAACGGACCTCATTCATTATAGTAATCATTCATTAGTTCTCTATCAGGGCCGCACCTTCTATGTTTATCAATAAACCGATTTGATTTGTCATTTAACAACTTGACTTTATTTCCTTCTCGAAGTCTTAATATGCAGTTTGGATATAATTTTGAAATGGTAATGCTCCGATTCAGCACTATAAAGCATTTTGTAAGCGGTCAAAATATTGTGATAATTTTCGACACTCTGAAAAACCTGTCCAAAGATATTCTTTAAACCGAACCAGTTTCATCAGAAGATGTCCGGTGCGAGTCCAAATTCGGGAGGTTACAAATTTAAAAGGTCCTGTGCGTTTGAGCCAAAACCCCAAACCAATCTGGTTCTAGGGGTTCGGTTCAGGACCGGTTGAAAGTGGCAGCTTAAGTGGATTCATACATGTATTTGTATGAAAAGGAACAGGACAACTCAAATAGATCAGTATTTGCCCCAAACAGTTTAACATCATAATTTTTCCTGAGAATCGTTTTCATAATAAAGAAGATGAAAACTCGACAAAGTTTCCACATTTGCCTAAGTATAATTATTATGTCATCGCTAAAAAATTGGATGGACGCAAACCCAGTGACCGATCTTCGTTTGTATTTTAAGGGTACATACCGGTACGTACCGTTATACCGTAATAAAAATCTAGGTACCGGTACGGAACTGAATACCGAAATAATATTAGAACCAAAACAGAACCTTTTACCGAAACACAAGTTTCGGTACGTACCAGAACCGGATACGGAACCGAAATACGATTCGGTTTGATTCCCTGATTTGAATAATGTTGAACGTTTTTAAATACCGTTTTTAATTGTTTAAAGTTAAAGTGCACTTTAATGTACAGGCATGTTCTCAATTCAACAATTTTTTGAAAAGTAAATCGAACGCAATTCCGCTTCGGTTTTGTTTTTGTGTTCTCTGGTCCAATCGAGATGGGCACTAGATACATAAGACTGAATCCACAAATCCAAGCGAAACGATCGAAAATGGAACAGTCAAAGATGTGAGAGGCTGACTTTTAGGTTTCACTTTTCGGTTTGGCTGGGCAATGCAAAATTCTGGTCACATTAAACAAAAAATTTCGGTACCGGTTCGCACCGAAATGGATGTATCGGTTTAAGGTTCTATTTCGGTTTTCAATTAATTTGGGTTTTCGGTTTCGATACGGTACCCGGATTTTTATTTCGGTATACCGGTACATACCGGTATAAGTACTATTTATTAATATTGGAAAAATTAAATTCTGAGATAAATCTAAATCATTTTATTCCTGTGTAATAAAACGAATCCAATTTCAACAAAAAATGTATGGTTTCACATTTAAAGTAAAATTACACTGTGCAACACTAAAAAGTTGATCGAGTCGAGACCAAAAAATTCTGAAAGGGTATGATGGTGGTACAAAAACATTCGCTGGGTTTGGTCTGGTTAGCTGCCGTTTTCTTTTTATTGCACTTTGAAGTTTTCAGCTTCTGATTGGGATTCGCAACTCCATATCTCGTAAACTATTTGGAATTTCGATTTGACGTCTTAGAGAAAGTCGTAGCTCTTGGCTTGGCTTACAAAACATTTTCATGTAGCAAGTCAAAAAAGTCCCATCTTTATACTCAAAATTACAAAAATGTCTTAAAATCATCATGGTTACCCCTAATTTTTTACTATTTCGATTGGTCCTTCGTATAGTTATGGGCCCTTAAGCGTGTAGAATTGGAACCAAAACTCGAAAAATTGCAATTTTTGGTACCAATTGGCCTACAAAGTCGAAAACTTCGATTGTTTTGTATTAAATCAAGAAAATAGTAAGAAAACATAAATTAAAAACTGTAAATAAAAAAATTGAATATTTTTACTTTTCTACCAAAAAAGTTCGTTTTTTCGAGTTTTTATGACAGTTGTACGTGCTTCTGGGCCTATAGCTATATGAAAGAGTAACTAAATGAAGTTGGTTCGTTCTAACGGTTTGTTTATTTTGGTCTAAGCTACAACTTTGTGCTGTATTATCCAAATTTGAAACGGGTTTCAAGATGAAGTTGAAAAACTGTAGAAAAGTGGGCAACTTTTGTAATTTTGAGTATGAAGATATCAT
This sequence comes from Lordiphosa magnipectinata, assembly GCA_037044535.1. Taxonomy (NCBI): domain Eukaryota; kingdom Metazoa; phylum Arthropoda; class Insecta; order Diptera; family Drosophilidae; genus Lordiphosa; species Lordiphosa magnipectinata. The sequence goes on from JBAMBO010001336.1 coordinate 32,846, forward strand.
TTTTTTGATTTGCTACAAAGAAATTTTTTGTAGGCTAAGCCAAGAGCAACAACTTTGTTAAAGACTTAAAAGAAAAATTCACAATTATTTACGAGATATGGAATCGTTAGTCCTACTCTGAAGCTGAAAAGTTCAAAGTGCAATAAAAAAAGAAAGCGGCAGCTAATCAGACCAAACCAAGACAGGGGTTTTATACTACCATCACACCCTCTCAGAATTTGTTGGTCTCGCCGCTATCAACTTTTTTGAGTTCAAAAATGTGTCACAGTGTTATATAGACTATTTCATATTTCGTATTTTTTTTACGTAGTTAACAAATAAGAACTTATGATTACATTATATACTTATTTATATAACATATATATTATTAGTTTTCGAATTTAACTTTGAATTTTATACGTTTAGCATTCTTGTGATTTGCACGCAGTAACATAATTGCATTCAATGTGGTTGAGTCCATACAACTTCTTAGCGGAATCATTATAAATTACGCCAGAGAATAGGCGTTCCACGCTAAGCTTTGTAACTGGAACAGAAAGCACGGCTTTTGAATTCTCATACAATTCTGGGAACTTTTTGGAGGATTTTGACCACCAGTTAAGAATGTTTTCATGGTTTCGAACACGCTTAAGTGCGAGAAAAGTCTTAATGGAATCACACAATTGAAGTGTTTTTATCACCAAGTTTCATTTCCTGCAATATTTATCATAGTTACCTCAACTTTGTCGGCGCTTTCAGATGAACTAGTATTAGAACTGCATTCATCATTAAGCAGTGATTGATCAGCAATCGACGAAATTTGTGCATAAATATTTTGTAAAAGATTGATACAAGTATTTTTTGCTCAGTACTTAGCGTTACGTTATATCTAGGGTCCAAAAATATGCCAAATTAAAAAGCATTGTTTTCAAAAAATGATTTCCCTCGCTTTTCTTCGAATTTTTTTTATATTTCCAATTTGCAGTGGATCCAAATGGAATAAAAATTACCCAAAACTAGATTTTCGGCTTGTGGCAACCTTCGCTGTTTCTAGTATGAGCGAGCGGAAGAAAGTCGTTATCTGCAGCTTCAAAACTGGAGCAAATGTTGAAGCTCTAGGACTACCCCCCTATCACTTCCTGAAGATTCTTACCATCCTACAATTGAAATCTCCCTTTCAGTTATTGGACCTACCTCTTCAACATCTATAGCTTCAAACAAACCTCGTCGTTGCTTTCGTAAAGGAAACTTTTCTTTATTAAATCAACTTATTTGTGCAACAGACTGAACTTCTTTGTACAATGCGGTTGATTTAAACTTTGCTTTTACCTTTTTCTATGATTCCATTAATTCTCTCTTAGATATTTGTATTCCTAATAGCGCTCTCTCTCCAGCGTCCATTAATCCTCCTTGGTACTGTCCTAGGCTTTCTAATTTGAATTATATTAAGTCTAGATGCTTCAAAAAGTATAAACGTACTGGTTCTGTTCTTGACTTTTCTCAATACTCAATAGCAAAATCGAACTTTACACTTTTTAATTCTGAGTGCTATAAGAAATATCTTGCCCGATGCAAAATTCAATTTGCAGAGGACCCAAAACAATTCTATAGCTTTGTCAACTCTAAACGTAGATCCTCTTCTTTACCTTCTTATTTTTTTCTTGGTGACCAAAAGGCTAACGATGACTCCACTGCCGTTGACCTATTCGCGGACTTCTTCCAATCAACTTATTCCTCTGCCCGTTTTACCAATACTTCTTATCCTTATAACATTCCTTCTTCCAACTCGATATGTGCTCCCTCAATTTCAGAAAGCTCCTTGCTTTCATATTTGAAATCACTTAAATTCTCATACTCCACTGGTCCTGACAACATTCCCAGTTGCGTGCTTAAAGAGTGTTGTTTTTCCTTATGCAGTCCTTTGCTTAAGCTTTTTAATCTATCTCTAGAATCTACTGTGTTTCCGAATCTTTGGAAAGAATCTTATATCATTCCTCTTCACAAAAAGGGAGGAAAATTTGATATATCCAATTATAGGGGTATAGCCAATAGCTTTCCGCAATTCCAAAATTATTTGAACAGATTCTATCCTTACAGCACTATTGTAAATCGATTTTATCACCTTTCCAGCATGGATTTACAAAGCGTCGGTCAACTACGACCAATTTGCTTGAATTTACCTCAATGGTTAACGATGGATTCCTTTTAAAAAATCAAACTGATGTCATCTACACCGACTTCAGTAAAGCATTTGATTCTGTGAACCACGATATTCTCCTCTTTAAGCTTGATCGTTTAGGATTTCCTTCCTCTTTTCTGCTTTGGATTTCGTCCTATTTAAAAGATAGAACTCAAAAAGTTCTGCTTCGCTCTAATACTTCAAAGCCTGTCTTTGTCACTTCTGCTGTACCACAAGGTAGCCACCTTTGTTTTTTACTCTTTTTATTAATGATCTCCCCACAATATTGTCTTACTCTCGGATACTTATGTACGCCGATGATGTGAAACTTATTTTATCTTTCAACGACCCGACGCATTCGATCAGACTGCAAGATGATTTAAACTCCTTGCAGTCCTGGTGCTTGATTAATCAATTACACCTTAATTGCTCCAAGTGCATGTTTATGACTTTCCATCGTTGCAAACCTTCGCTGGCTACTTATACGATTGGCAATGAACCCTTGGAACGAATGGTCTACAGTCGTTGATCTTGGAGTTCTTTTTGACCCAAAATTGAGTTTTAATCCTCATATCTCCTCTATTGTTAATAGGGCGAAAGGTGTACTTGGATTCATTAAACGTTGGTCGAAGGAATTTAATGATCCATATTCCACAAAGCTTCTGTATACTGCTCTAGTTCGCCCTGTACTTGAACACTGCTCGTCCGTCTGGTGTCCGCAATATAAAAAGTATATCGATCGAATTGAATCAGTTCAAAAGCAATTCTTGCTTTTTGCCCTACGTGGCTTAAACTGGGACCCTAACCTTCGTTTACCAACGTACTCCAGCAGACTTTTGCTTATTGACCTTCCTTCGTTAGCTAACCGTAGAACAGTCTTAGGTGTTTCTTTTCTTCATAAGCAAATTATCGGTGATGTAGACTCTTCTGATCTTTTAGGTCGCCTTAACTTTTCCGTTTCTTCTAGGCCAACTAGAAACTATTTTCCTTTTATCTTATCTAGATGCACAACTGATTATGCCCAGCATAATCGATTTCGGGTTTTATGTAAGAATTACAATGATCTCAATCACCTGCTCTCAACAGAACTCTCTCTCTTCTCTCTAAAAACGTCTCTCTATAATTATCTCCGGGGAAATCTCTGACCACTCCCAGCTGTAAGTAGGGGCATAGCTTGCCGGACTGGCTAAAAAATCCTCCCCCACCGGGTCAGAGATTTTCCGGTTATTTAGTTTTAAGTTTTACGTATACATTTTTTTTTTTAAAGTTTTCGTTTAGATAGTTTTCTCTCTTTCTCTCTATCTCTGTTTTAGTTTAATTTATTATATAATCTTATTTTTTCCTTTGCTCCTACATAACTATAGGTTTTGGTTTTTTTTCTCTCTCCCTTTTCTCGATCTCTATATTATTAAAGTTTTTGTTAGCTCTAATAACATCTCTGACTACAATCGGCTGTGAATAGGGGCATAGCTGGCCGGACGGGCAAATAAAATACCCCCACCGTGTCGGAGTCGTTATTAGTTTATTTTGTAATTTTATTAGATTTTCTTTGATAGGCTTCCTTAGCTCATAAAATTTTTTTGTAACGTATTTATACTTTTGTTGAGAGCATTTGTTTGTCGACTCTAAATAAATAAATAAATAAATAAAAAGATTTCTTTCGCCAGCAAATATTTTAGCATCCTGTAGGTTGAGCTCCAACTCGTGACCAAATCTACGATGCGCGCTGCATAGGTTCAAAAAAGCCGAAACTGTACCGGTACCAACATTTTGGTTTCGTTCCGGTGCTATCGGTTCCATTAATAACGGTAAACGGTTTACGGTTTTAAAAAAAAAAGATTTGTATCTGTTCCGGATCCGGTTTCGGTACGTGATTTGAATCGGTTTATTTCGGTTAACGGTTCCGGTACCGGTTCCGGTATTAAGCCCTGGTTTTAAGCCATATTACAACTCAAGAACTTTAGATTAAGTCAAACAAGACACCATTCGAAAGATTTTTGAATTTGTGATCATCATCGCGTGAACCAATGGCCTTGTTCAGCAGAATGACTTGCTCCCTGATCATGTATACATTTTGAAGGATCTTCCTGCTGAACACGAGTGATACGGTATCATGATAGCCAATATGACGTATCATGATACAGGAGCAAGTAGCGAAGAAATAGTACGCTACTTTGAAGTGATACTGCTACCACCAGCTGTGGTTGTCTATCGATAGGCTTGTTATCGATACCAATATTGGGCACATATTTTTAAAATCCGTTTACCGTAGAACGAGTTTTTTGGATTAGAGTTTTTTGAGAATATTATTGCGCCCTCGTTAAACAAGGCCTTGATCGACTTAGTAGAGGGGAATAGTTTGCACAGACGCCAATTTAAAAAAAAAAAAAAAAAAAATATACGGTTAACCACTACCAAATGTACCAATTTAAAGAGCACTTCAGGATGTCTCGGACTGCGTTTGGGGTACTTAATCCACTGTACACAAAAATACTTAGACTAATTCATTTATTTAGTCATTAGACTAATTTCATTTCAGTGCCTTCTCCAAGTAGTTGCAACACGCGCTGCATCTACTGAGCAGGCCAATTCCCACGTGGTTCTTGAGAAATAACTATTGCCATATCCCAATAAAGCAGCCAGTGGGAAATTCACACGATTTCTTTAACATATATAACATTTAACGATATAAAATCATCCGCTCGTATCCTGCAACATGCATTTGATAGATGATACAGCTTATCCGCTTAGTGTACATCTGATTACACCTTTTTGAGATAATGGTCATCTCACTGAAGCACAAATTAATTATAGTATTAGATTTTCTTCCATACGATCAGTTATTGAGCGCGCATTTGGATTATTAAAAGGAAAATTTCGAAGACAAATATCTTGATATTAAGTCGCCCTGATTTGCCAATAACATCGTAATGGCCAGTTTGAGGAATGAGATGGGGAGGAAATGAAGTACCAAGTACTGAACGCGAAGCATCGCGCCGAGATGAAGATGAGCCTCAACAGACAGCCTCACTAGAGGGATCGCGAAAACGGGATTTCATAAAAGATTTGTTGTATTAACCTACATATGTGCATAGAAAAATAAATCATGTATTATTGAAGGAAATCGCGTGGAAATTGCAAGACTTGTTGACGCGCACCTTATTCTTTACATATGTATCAATTCAGTGAATTAGTCACTTATATTTTTATGTATTTTTATTATTTAGCGGCACATTTGGTGAAGGAACTTTTTAAGAGATTCAGTTCCCATTATAGACTAACTTAATTATAACTATTATAAGTCTTATTGGGGTGCTTTGGAAAGATACTCCTTTAGAAGCTGCTTGCGCTTAGCTTGTAACTTGTTGGACTCCTGCAGAACCTCTCGTAGCTTGTTTAGCTCTTCAGTACGGGACTCCTTCACTTCAATAGCCTTTTTATTGGCGTAGTAACGTTCATTTTCTACAGCACCCTTTCGTTTCCGTTTATTACGGATGGGACAGCTCAATTGCGCTTCCACCGGAGCGCTGCTGGATTCAACTGCGATAGCGTCATCTTCTACTATCGAGCTGCTGTTACGCCCGTCATTTAAGTTAGGAGCAAGCCCAATGTCTTCCCATGACAATAGCTGCTCAATATTCTCCTCATCACCTGCTACTGCCAGGTTATTACCTAGAATGGATTCCATTTCGTCGAAAAACTCCCACTTGGTGGTTCCGTGGCCAGGTGCTTCAAGTTTCGGAGTTTGGCCAAAAACACCGTGGTCTTCCATTTTGACCACGATTTGCATCCTAGTCGACTTTTTCTTTTTCTTTGGGTCACAGAAATCAGCCCAAAAAAGGGGCAAGCGCTACTGCAAATAACGCCTTATAACGCTTCTGAAAAAGTGATAACGCTTAAGGCGTGCGGCGGGCCGTTTTTTTTGTTTTAAGCGACTTTGGGGGAAAATGTAGCACTGCGTTCAGCACATCCTTTTCGATGCATAATTTTTTTCTGATTCTTGCTCAGCGATCAATATTTCTGGCCCATTGTTTTCGAATCGGCTTACTAGTTTGAGCACAAGGAGCAGAGAAAAAAAACCAAAAAATCGATTTTTTGATCATTGTACCTTTTTTTACGGGTTAGGACAGGTAAAGGCAGCTAATGTTTTTTTTTTTAGTATCACTGTTAACGCACACATAAATTAAAACAAAAATAACAGCTGCGCTGGTTGCAGTCACAAGTTCTAAGCCACAAAACATTAATAAAGAGAAAAAATTTTCCATAAATCGATGCACTTGCAAACACACCACTTTATATTCAACTTAAACACATACTCAACAAACTCACAAATACTTTTTTAAACGCATACCTTTTAACTTCATTTAAAAAAAATTTTTATTAGCTTTAATGTTTTATGTTTGTTTAATGGCTTTTCTGTTGTTTCTCATACGCCATGTTTGAAAGCTGATAGCTGATCGAATATCGATAGCACATAAAAGCTTTAAGTACCGTTAGACTCAGGGATGTATTAGCCATTAATTAAAAACAAATGAAGGAAAGCTAACTTCGGCTCGACCGAAGTTTATATACCCTTGTAGCTTGATGTCGCCACTACTTTAAGCATTTGCTTCCCAGTTTGTTATATGCCAGCTATACGATGTGTTCATCCGATTTTGACCGAACTCCCCAAAATTGTGTGGAATCTGATAATATTCACAACTTGAATGTATAAAGACGCTACCAATGAAAACAAAAAAGTTTTTCTCACTAGAACTACTTTTTCGACCGATAGTTCATATGGCAGCTATTTGATATAGTCCTCCGATTTGGATCAAACTTGGTAGAATTGTGCAGTAGCATATAATATTGATTAGTGACAAGTTTTTGGGAGTAATAGCATTGAAAAGAAAAAAGTTTTTCCTACTTAGACTTTTTCTCAGACATATCTTATGTATGGCAGCTATACTATATAGTTGTCCGATTTTCATAAAACTTGGTGAAATTATGTAAAAGCATAAAAAACTTAGAAATACGAGGATTGGGGACGTTTGCATTGAAGACAAAAAAGCTGATCTCACTAAAACTACTTTTTGACCGATCGTTTCTATGGCAGCTAAATGCTATAGTCATCCGATCTGCCCGGTTCCGATAAATGTGCAGCGTATTTGTGCCAAAAGACTTCGTGTAAAGTTTGGTTAAGATAGCTTTTAAACTGACGGAGGAGATCGCATAGAAACAGACGGACGGATAGACGGACATGACTTATCAACTCAGCTCGACATGCTGAACAAGAATATATGTATATACTTTATGTGGTCGGAAATGTTATTTTAATATACCCTCTACAAGGGTATAAAAAAGAATTTATGCAAAGGTACAGATCGATAGGATTAAAACTGAGAGACTAGTTTGCGTAGAAACAGATAGACAGACGGACAAAGCTAAATCGACTCAGCCGATCTGGGGTCGGAAATAAATACATTTCTTTCCGTTGAAAACTTCTGTAGAAGGGTAGAAAAATTGAATGGATTAAGCAGAACAATGAGACCTACGATTTCTTTGAAAAAGCAGCGATCAAGAGTTCACCAGAATTGAAAAATATTTGATTATTAATCACCTTTTTTCGTCGGTAAATCTACAAAAAGAAACTCAAGCGAATAGTGATCACAATAAAAGCTATTGAACATGCACTACTCCCTGTCATTCTTTGGACTTCACTTGAAAACATCACTCAGACTCGACTCCCCCGCAAGATTAAAGATTCAAATTGTTTCTGCATTCAAATGCTGCTGCACACCTCTAACCACTTGAGAGCCATCAGCATGTAGCATGCATCAACACAATTCAGCATCCCATCAGCAAAATTGTGCATAATGTGCAACTAGAAAAAACGTGGCCCAAATGGCCCCACAACCAAAAATACCCATTGAGTGTTGTTCTGTTGTGTTGCCCGTACAATTACAAAATTTTAAATGCACAACAGATGACGATGACGCCGATGACGACGAGGACGTCGCGTCGCCGGCCCACACCTCATCTGCATTTGATGACGATCCGACGGCTGGTACCCACCCTCCCAGCGGTGTCTGTCTGCCTGGTGTCGACGTCGTGTTTTTTTCGTTGTTGTTTTCATATTCAACCAAGCGCTAAATTTTGCGCTTTTAGACGGCGCGTGAGTGGGCGTTACCCCCACCCTTACCACCTCCCCCACCCCCCCACCATACACAGCAGCAGACATTGAGTAGAAAAAATGTTTTTAATTACAATCATTAGAATGAAATTGATCGTGAACTGAAACACGAAAATTAAATTAAGAAAATGAACGAGAGCTTTCTCTCTCTCTCCCTCTCTCTCGAAATTTGTCTCGTGTTATTTATTTTATAGAAATGCTTTTCGCTATTTTTAAAGCCACGTCCCTCCCAATCCCGGTGAATGCGTTTTTATAAATAAGCTAAAAAGTTTTAATTATATTCGAAGAGGGGAGTTTATTTTCTGTGCTGGGGAGAAAGCAAAGGTGAAAGGTATTCAGGGTAAAATGTTGCTTGCATAAATATCAAATTTTATTATAGAATCTTACAACAAGCAATATAATTTTAGAACTCAATTAAAAAACACTAAGTTATACAGGGAATAGTATTAGCAGGCCAGGTATGGGGAAACTAGGGATGTCAACAATGTTATCGATATATCGAAATATCGATATTTTTGCCCAAAATGAGAGCAAATATCATTATCGCACATATATCGGAAATCAAATATTTTTTGGTGATATTTTTGTTTTATGGATCGGTCACACTGTTGCGAATAACTACATATTTCTTGTGCTCTGGACATGTAAAGCAAAATGTTTAAAAGTAATATTATTAAAGTTGACATGTTCAGAGCACAAGAAATAGTTATTCGCAACAGTGTGACCGAACCATAAAAACAAATATCAGTTATATTATTCAAGTTGATGCACAAAAGTTCAACGTAGTGCTGCCCCAACAGTTGCACTTAACATAATGTTACACCTTATGCCTCTAGAACTTCTGGGTAGAGAAATCGCCAGTAACACCGCTCTCAGGCTGAGAGAAAGCGGTACCTGGAAGTATAGTAACTCTGGCCACTCCTTTATACTTCTGAATCAAGTGGCGGTACCGCCAATTCTTGACTACTGCATCCCAACAATAACGTTTACCACCATGTATAAAGTCATTATACCGAGTCGGCTGGATTGGAACTTAATGACTCACTGCAAACCGAATGCCATCAATTTCTACACTGATGGCTCCAAACTGGATGGACAGGTAGGAGGAGGAGTTATCAGTCCAGACCTCGGCATCGAAACTTCATTTCGACTTCCTGATCATTGCAGTGTTTACCAAGCAGAGGTTGTAGGCATCCAGGAGGCTACCAACCTTCTGGAAACTCTCGTAACCAGAGGAAGCGAAGTATACATTTTCTCAGATAGTCAAGCTGCCTTAAAAGCACTTGACGGTGGTAATATAAATAATGCCAAAACTCTTACAGAGTGCCGCAGATCTCTTAATGAGATGGCTCAGCAATTTAAAATAAATCTCGTTTGGGTGCCGGGGACACTGCAACATTGAAGGCAACGAGATGGCCGAACACCTCGCTAGACTTGGCACTACCAATCAGCTCCTACCGGATAAGAGCAACATAGGGGTGCCCCTTGCGACCTTTAAGCTACAAATAAAAGAAACAACTTGTCGAATAAACATAAATCCATGGCAAACGATTCACACGTGTGAAGTATCTAGGCCAGCGATGCCCAGCCGTATGCCCTTTGGGTACGCTTTGTTTTTGTAATTGTACTGAAGATAGGAAATCAATGATCGTTGACATGCAAGGCACGAGTTATACAAAACGCCACACATGCAAACGATTTCGTGTGTATGCGACGCTTGGAACAGAAACCGGGTTTGATCTCTTCTTTGATTGGTGTTTGCGAGCGCAAGCAAACTAACCAACAACAATTTCATTATTGGTATTGGTGCTTATCTTTGTGAGTATTGGTGAGTGCTCTGTCGAATGCTGCTTTTGGGCATGCCTGATCTAGGCTTACATGGCCTACTCTCAATATTAACAGATCTAGGGCGTTACTCTGTCAACAAAGAGAGAACATTTTCCTAATAGTAGGGGTCTACTGGACACTGCCTAATCGGAAGACACGTCGCGAGGCTTGGCATCAGACACAATGACTTCTGCAGAAGCTGCAATTCAGTGGATGAAGAGGAGAGTGTACAGCACCTCTTCCTTTCCTAAATGATTTATCAGACATTTCTGAAATAGGTGTTGCCCCTTTGCTAAAATTTGTGCTACTTTCTAAGTGGTTTAACCGGACAGACCCTCCCTCTACGACCTTCGACGGGCCTTCGATGGCCTAAGTGAAGAAATGGGATCACATTTCAACCATTGCAACCTAACCTAACCTAAAGTTGATGCATAGAAATCGCAGTGCATACTGTGCAATCATGTTGTAAAGACCAATGGCAACTCAACAAATATAAAGGCGCACTTAAAAGCAAAGCATAGAAATGCTTGGCTGAAATGTAGCCCATCTTTAGAAACGGTAAATGTTAGGCCGTCCGCACACGGCTCGTATGGTCATCGTAGCATTTTCACGAACAAAAGGACTAAAATTTGATGACGCTCTAATGTCGCACACTTGATTTGAAAGGGATAACAACTTGCATGCAGCATGACGACTGTCGTCGCAGAACTTTTTATGTTATATATGAAATAAAAAATAAATATCTTTTGTTAATTTAATAAAAATACATTAAATCTATATTTTTTGCGCAGTCGGAATGTAGCTCATATTACGCGTCAAATGACGGCTCAATTACCTTAATAGACCTGTTTATTGTTAAGATTCGGGTTTTTATTGAAAAATATCGAAAATTATACTTTTTCTATATCGTCAAAAATATCGATATAGATATTTTTGAAATATTCGACAACCCCAATTGTAACTTTGCTGCTAAAGGGAAATCAGTTCTTGTAGATACAAAAGTAATTTTCACAGAAATCATATATTTATACCCTCGCAAAGGGTATTGTAGTTTTGCCCAGAAGTTTGCAACGCATAGAAATATTCATTTCCGACCCCATAAACTATATATATTCTTGATCAGGGCGACGAGCTGAGTCTATTGAGCTTTGTACGTCCGTCTGTCTGTCTGTCTGTCTGTTTCTAAGCAAACTAGTCTCAGTTTTAAAGCTATCGAGCTGAAATTTTGCACAGAGTCTTCTTTTTGGTGCACGCTGCTATATGTCGGGTCCGAACGGATCGGATGAATATATCTTACAGCTGCCATAGGAACCATCGGTCGAAAAATGGGTCTTACTGAGAAAAACTTTTTTGTTTTCAATGTTAGCGTCCTCATACTCGTCCATTATTAATATTATATGTATTCAAACAGATTTGCAAACTTTGGTCAAAATCGGATGACTATAGCTTATAGCTGCCATGGGACCGATCGGTCGACCGATTATGAGCGAGATGTTTTGTGCTGATATAAAATATGTTTGGTGTCAAGATTGTTGAACGGGAGGTATTTGCTAAGTTAGTATATTTGTCTGTTGGGAAGTTCCCTAGGGAAAAGTTTTTTGAGGCGTCGTCTTACTCTACTTCCTGCTTTCTTTCGTCTGCGCAGGAGTCTTCTGGCTAGTGTGTTGGGGTGACTGCTTAGTCTCTCCAATCACCAATCTTGGGCACACTGAGGTCACTCTCCAAATGTCTTGTGCACATATACCAGGGTGCTCCCGATAGTCTACGCAGACACCTTGACTAAAGGACAAAGAGCTTTCTCAGATGGGATTTCGCAGCTATTGGAATCCCATATCTCCAGGCAGGTGCTATGATAGCTTTGTATATATGCACCTTATTTCGGACTGACAGCTTGTTTCTGCTAGAGAGAAGTCATCCCACTTTATTTACTCTGCCATATAGTGACCTTACAAGCGCGTTGATATGGGTTACGAATGTAAGGCGCTTGTCCAGATATATTCCCAAGTATTTATGTCCAGGTAAGTGACGTAATAGCTGATTGTTGAAGAATACACCTAGACACTCATCATGACGAGGTGTATAAGTTACACTGACACATTTAGCTAGGTTAAGCTCAATATTCCATCGTTTCGCCCATTTGCTGAATCGATACAAATACTGTTGAACTACATCAGTGGCATCATAGATACACAAATCTCTGGCCCTAATAGCTGTATCGTCAGCAAATGTTGCAACGAGTAAGTCTTGGGGTTCTTGTAGGCATATCACAAGTGTAGAGAGAGTAGAGGGTTGGTCCAAGAACACTTCCTTGAGGCACACTCACGCTGGAAACAGCCCCTTCCAATACTATCGAGAAGGTCCTGTCCGATAGAAAGCTTCTCACAAGGGTGTACAGTTCAAGGGTGTATAATCCAGCATGCCAAACTCTATCAAAAGCCTGCCTTATGTCCAGGTAGACCGCAACCACGTACTCCTTAGCCTGGAATCCGTCGAGAATGAAGTTTGTGACCCTATTTAGCTGCTCAGGGGTTCCGTGTGACTTTCTAAACCCGAACTGAAAAGGAGGTATTCTGCCACTCACCCCATCGATTGCCATGATTCGGGCTAGAATAGACCTCTCGAAATTTGTTGCTATTGTGGATAGGAGGCTAATCGGACGGTATGAATCGACCTCAGACGGGATCATTACGATCAGAGCCTTTTTCCACTCCTTCGGAAAGTGACACAGTCGCAGTGCCGCGTTGAAAATTAGGACTAGAAAGAGCACCGCTTTTACTGGGAGGGCTTTGATGACCCTATTGTCAAGTCCATCCTCGCCTGGTGCCGTTTTATTGTTAAGGACCTTGATCTGCCCCTGAACCTCCTCCAATGTGATTGTCGGATGACTATATCTTAAGGCTGCCATAGGACCGATCGGTTGGAAAATGAGACCTAGTGAAGTTTTTGGTTTTAAATTGTATCTTTCTTAAACTCGGGGATTGTAAATTTGGTCGAAATCACATGTTTATCTGTCGGAAAATGGGTTTTAGTTAGAAAAATTTTTGGTTGTTATGTAAACGTTCTTAAACTCTGACATTTCCAAAACAGCATTTGCAAGGGTGTAAAAACTTTGCCACAGACGAAGTTACCTTGGCCTTCTCGTTTTAATATGGAGTTCAACGCGAGTTTGCCGCTAAGTGGATGCGAACGTGGACGCAGCTGTAGTAAAAGCGCACTATAAAAGTCTCGCAAACGCTATTTCTTGCGAGTCCTTGGCAATATCTTTTGCGATACTTTTTGGATAATGCTACGGGCTAAACACAAATTTACTGTTTGATAAACATTTTAAATTAAAAACGTATCAGTGCAAATATTTTATCAGACTCGGTAGAAATGTTACAAATGTATTGCAAAACGATCGCAAAGCCTATTTCGGAACTTGCACTTTCACAAACTGAACTACATATAAATCATATTTCTATCTATTCCCAATCCGATTGTGAGATATGCGATATCATTGGCGCTGGGTTGATAAAATTCTCACTGAAATAGACAAAAACCTTTACAAATTTTCATTTTACAATTACTTAATCAATTCACTTGAAACAATCCCACAGCTAGCAATTCATCCAGGTGCTAATTTTTGTATTCTTTTTTTGGCGACGACATTGTCAATGTCAATAGAAAGATCGCCTCTCAGCGTTTCCTTCACTTCAGTCATAATATGCACATATCTTAAGTCACTTTGGTTGATTTAACTTGCATACGATTAACGGTTTCTTGCCTTTACCTCACTCCCTGCACAGTTCCCAGTGCCCCCACATGATTAATGAGCCGAACGGACAACAGATATTGCCTTGTATGGGGTTATGTTTCATATTGTTGAGCACGGTGCGGTGCGGGTCGGTGGAAAACACTTTGGAACTCTGACGACTTTTATGAGCAATTAAAAAACTATTACAGACTGCAAAACTGCTGGCAACTTGGTTTGTTTTGTTGGTTTGGTTTTTATGGCCGCCACACGAGTGCGAGTGTGGGTCGAGGTCTCTGTGTATTGTCGGCTGCTGCACAGGCGCAGGAATAAGTCGTACAATGCGGAAGTGTGGTTTGTGTTTGCATGCCCATCCAAAATGCACCCTAATGACACACATAAAACTTGGGTTTGGGTTTGTGTTTTTGTTTTAAATTAATTGGTGGCCATTAAAATTCGTTTTATTGTCATTAAGAAGGGGGGGGTTTGGGGGGTTCTGGCTTAAGAATGAACAGATATAGACGAACGTGGAGACAGGTTATTTACGATGATTCAAAAAATTGCATACACATAGAAAATTATGACGTTCTAAAATCATGACCATTTTGTCACGCCCCTGCAAATTAGAAAAAACGTCATCGTATCTCCCACAGTTTTATAGATAGATGGATGGTAAGTACCTTTACGCGCTTTATGGCTGTTTTGTCCCTTTGTGTGGCTTTTAACTTAAATTGATCAGAACTTTGGGGGTACAGAGTATGTTATAGTAGGGCTTGACCGAGTTTCTTTCTTGTTTTTTTTTTATTTAAACGATTTATTAGACGCTCATTTAGACCAGTTCAGTGTTGCCAGAATATGAGGTGCGAAAGTTGCTAAATTTGCAAAAAATTATAGCTAGAAATAGCTAAAAATAACAAAAAGTAGCAAAAAGTCAAAACTTACAAAATTATTGTTTTAAAAAATTATTTCCAATAAAAACATCAAAAAAAATACTTTTTAAGGAGTTAAGACTACAAAATTACTTAAACTGCCATCTGCAAGCAGCTCTAGAGTCAAAATTTCCAGGTTATTTCGAGCCGAACCTAAATCGCCGCACAAACAATCACAAAATAGATTAGTTCTAAAAACATATTTGCTTGTCTCAGTTTTGAGCTGATCTGAAGGGAAAGTTGTAATTTGTGATTTCGTCATAATCAGGAAATGTATCTTTTGTGAATTTTTGGCTCGTTAAAATGTAAACTTAAAACTGTTGCCGAAAAGTCAAAGAGGGGTATTATTTGCTACATCTGCGAAGTCCGTCGATTCTAAATAATATTAAATTATTAAAAAACTAAAAATTCTTTAAACCATCCTTATGCTTTAAAACAGGGCTTCACACCGGTTATAAACCGAACCGGATTGAATCCCAAATTCCGACTTTATTTAACTGTTAATCACCTTAAACGAAAAATGCTGAACCACAACCTGTTACGAATCTTATTTTTCGGTTCGGTACAACAAAATTAAAGCCATCTTGAGAAATTGTTGTAATCTGTTTAATACTATGCGACAAAGAATCGAAATCGTCACGAAAGTATAGTAGTCTTATTACAAATTCTAAAAAGTCGTTTAAGACAAACAATAAAATCGGCACCCAAAATAAGCTTTGTTTTTTAGATCCCGATTACACGTTCTTTCCGACTTTGACGCTTACGAAAGTGTTTCATATAATAGAGAACCGACTAAATCGAACATGAAACAATTTAAAGCTATTGCGCTAGCTGTCTTTCAGTACCATCCAATGAATTCTTAGTTTTTAGGGCCTTAAAACTTATTTTGTCTAATCAAAAGTACAGAAATTCTGAATATCATTTAGAATATTAATCACTAGACATCAAATTTTATGCACTTTTTTAAATGAAGGTAGATTGAGGTGAAAATTTGGAATTATGCTAATTTAATAACCCACTTTCCATTGGAAACTGCATATTCAATATATGCAAATTTTGCAAAATATGCCATAAATATGCAAAATATGTAATTGTATAAAAAATGTATAAAAATGACGAAATTTACAGAAACTATCATTCTTGAGCTTAGATTATTATAAAGAATATATAGATGGCATAAATAGACGGTTAAATGGACGTTGTAGACCGAGCAAATAAAAGGTGTACCTTGAAAGCTGTAAAATATTTGGAAATTTCTAAATTGTTCATTAATTTCAGATTTTTATGAAGATTTTATGGACGGCTAGAGTACACGGGTAAATAAAGGAGATGTGGAACAAATGGTCAAAACATCGCGAAATTTCAAAATTTGCCATATTTTCAAAGGACCTAAGATAAATGTGAAGGTTGGATAGATGACAATTGAAGACGCGTATATAAGAGGCTTAGACCAAAAACCGCGAAATTTGTAAAATTTTCATTTGAGTTATTTACGAAAGCGCAGCCGTTGGTAAATAAGAGGCGTGGATAGAACAGGTCAAAATTTGCGAATTTTTCAAACGACCAAAGATTATATGAATATTTAATAGACGGCAATAGTAGACGGGTAAATATAGGAAGTGCAGATCAAAATTGAGTTTTGATTTTTCGCGAAATTTGCAAAATTTTATGAATTTTGGAAATCATTAAGATGTGATAGATGGCAATTGCGGACGCGTAAATGGTTAAATCCAACGGTCTAAAAAGTTGCGAAATTTATAATGTAGACAGGTAAATTGACGGGCCAAGATCAAGCGGACCAAAAATCCATATATATACAAAATTTTATGATTAGTTCATATTATCATGAAGAGATAATAGTTGGCAATTAAAGACGGGTAAATAGGAGGTGTCAGTCAATCGATTTAAAGAAATTGAACATTTGCGAAATTCTTACATGAGTTTAGATCAGAGATGGGCATGCACACAATATCGTCACACTTTTCACACGCATACAAGCACAATTTGCGTGCGCCGCATTCGTGTTCTATAAATAGCTTTCAATGCTTATGGCGCACGTGTGATTTTGTGCAGTCGGCCGCGGCAGAGGTCCTATGCACATGCTGCCTCGTGTGCATTGGAACGTGGCGACGCGCCCATCTCTGGTTTAGATTGACACGAAGGCGGGTGTATCGACGGGTAAATAGGAGGTGAAGATCATACGGACCAAAAACTCGGGAAATTTGAAAAAAATTTAATGAGTTTAGATTCTCATGAAAATTTTATAGCTGGCAATCGTCTATTAAGCTTCACTTCTTCGTATTGTGTTTAAAATTCTAAAGGGGGCGCAGCAGCGCACTCCGGGTGCCTGGTATGTAAATATGTATTGCAAAACAATTTGATAGCAAATCTCTTAGCCATTTTTGAATTAAAATGTGTTTTTATCACTCATTTTCGGCATTTAAATTGATTACAAGTTGAATTGGTGACGTTGATTTACAAGTTCAAACAGATTTGCAACAAAATCTGAAAATTGTTAGCCCTGAAACATTATTTAGTTTCATAAAAAAAAATTTTTTTTACATATTCTGCATATTTTGCATATTTTTTTATGCAAATATGCAATTTATGCAAAATTGTTTTTAGCGGACTAAGATGTGTACAATCAGAACTAAAATCGCACATGCGGTTCAAAATATGCAAACTCCGATGTCTATTAATCACATAAATTTCGTTTCTATTTAATTCAAAGTTGAAACGTACCAAAAATCGAACCAAAAACCCTTCCCAACCCATTTGAAACTAAAATTTTGCGAACCATTACCATTGGCCTATGTCGGTTTAAGCCCGCGAATCGAAGTTAAAAACAATAGTTGGCTGAATTCTGTTGAGCAATTTAGTCCTCACCAAGTTCAACGTATTCATTGGACCACAGTAGTGTTAGAGCCCTACAGATGGGCCTCAGTACTAGAATAAGCCCTGACTTGGAACTTTTTCTAATGATAATGCCCTAATTCATCAGTGCTTACTTCTATTGTATTGAGGGGAAGTTCTTCAGTATAGAATGCCTAGGTATTGCATTACTACTCAAAAGTTATAAAATAGCTAAAAATAGCGAAACATAATTTAAAAATTGCCAGATATGTAGCGAATAGCATTTTCAAATAATTAATAGCATTTCCACTTTGAAAATTGCTAGATCTAGCAACTAAATAGCAAAAATGCCAGCACTGGTCACCAGTGCCGGCCAAATGGAGAGGACAAAAAAGTGTGCTTGTGTTGGTGAGCAAGAGAGCTCTCTCCAGATTACAGCCGTTTTACTTGCAATTCAGAATTCACCGATTCAACGCGTTTGCGTAAAAACTGACTTCGGCTCCTGGTAGCTAGGGCTGGCCGGCTCTGATTTAGAGTTCTTTGCTTCGTTCGTTTAATTGCGATAGTTTCGGAAAATGCCCCTTTGCTGGTCCGCTGGGAATACGCTCAATTTCACCGGTATTTTACATAGACGCGAGCCGAACTTGTGGTCTTTCGTGCTCAGCAACACAAGCATATTTTTCCGTCCTCTCCATTTGGCCGGCCCTGGTCACCTGCCGATATTGGCGGCCAATATTGGTCGCTAACTTTTTTCGCAATCGGCAATTGTCATATAGTCATAAGTAGCTATGAACCTGATTTCCAACTGCCACACAATTTTAAAGGTTTTTCATTTCCCAATTTGGTTTTTTCACCTTGACAAGTATCAAATCACACATAGAAAGATCTTTCTATATTTAATCACATGACCTGTTACTGTTTGCCCCCACCAGAAGGCGATGGCGTTGGAATGTGCATGAGAGTTTAGATTGGAATGCTGTTTATTGCATTTTTTCAGCTAAATGTCGTCGCTGTGCTGCCGTCACCCATTGAATAAGAAGAAGGCAACAAAAAAAAAAAAAAAAAACTGTGCATAATGACTGTGGTTTGTTCGAGTATCAAGTCTGAGACGGAGTCTGAGTGTGTGTGTGTGTGTGTGTGTGTGCGTTGTTGTTGTTGTTGGCATTTGGAAAGTTAGTTGGCTGCTTTTTATAGACCCCCGCCTCCCAATCTGCGCCAGCTTATTTGAGTCATTGTGTTGCGAGCCTGTATTTGGATTTGATATTGCAATTTTTGCATCATGCATCCGGGATGGCGCATAGGACAGGATGCTGATGATGTTTTTGATGACGATGTTTGCTTTAGTGGAATGCGCATTTAATGATTTATTCGATTAGATACCAAATTGACCCATTTACTATTACGGTTTTCATTTTGTAAAGTCTATATAAAAGTGTGCATTTAATTTATTATGCTATAAATAAACCGCTATGTTTGAGTAATTAACAATTTTATGTTTTCCGAGCATCTAAACCGAACTAATTCTAAACGAACTGCTAATTTGTGCACGCAAAAATAAAAGAAACGAGAAGGCCAAGCTTACTTCGTCTATGCCGAAGTTTTTATACCCCTGCAAATGCTGTTTTTGAAATATCAAAATTTTTGTAACTAAAACCCATTTTCCGACAGACAAACATCTGATTTCGACCAAATTTCGCGAATCTTTTTGAAAACATAACAAATTAACAATCGCCGAGTTTAAGAAAGATACAATTTAAAACTAAAAAGTTTTTTTCACTAAGACTCATTTTCCGACCGATCATCAGCCTTAAGATATAGTCATCCGATTTTGACAAAATTTTGCAAATATATTTGAAAGCATATAGAATTAGTAATCAGTGAGTTTAAAGACGCTAACATTAAGAACAACAAAAAATTCTTACTAAGAACCATTTTCGACCGATCGGTCCTATGGCAACCATAAGATATAGTCACCCGATGTCGATCAACTTTTTTCAAATTAGTTTGAAAGCGTTTAATATTAAGAATTAACGACATTAAGAACGATTTACTTGAAAACCAAAAAGGTTTTTTCACTAAGACTCATTTTCCGACCGATCGGTCCTATGGCGGCTATAAGCTATAGTCATCCGATATTGATCACAGTTTGCAAATCTGTTTGAAAGCATATAATATTTAAAATGGATGAGTTTAAGGACGCTAACATTGAAAACAACAAAGTTTTTCTTACTAATACCCATTTTTTGACCGATGGTTTCTATGGCAGCCATAAGATATGGTCATCCGATCCGGTCGGTTCCGTTATATTAGCAGCGTGCAGTAAAAAGAAGACTCTGTGCAAAATTTCAGCTCGATAGCCATACAGCTGAGAGACTAGTATGCGTAGAAACAGACAGACGGACGGACAGACAGACGGACGGATAAAGCTCAATCGACTCAGCTCGTCGCCCTGATCAAGAATATATATCGTTTCAACACACGTTTACAAATAGCTCTAATTATCAGTGGTTTAAGTGTGAAAGCAACAATTCTGCTGATAAGTGATTATGGTCAATTCCGAAACAGCCGGTTGTCCGGACGTACCATTGCTATCCCAACAATGTTGTGTGTTGGCTCTGTCGAAGTGTGTTCATTGCATAGAATTACAATCAACCATTATTGTCCTTGCGCCAAGCTTAAAAAAGCAAAAAACTTTGTTGATTTATTTAAAAAAAGTTTTTCAAATGCTGTCCAAAAAGTATAGGTAGAGATGCAATTACTTGATAATGTCATTCATTTTTGTTTCAGAAAGAAGCATGCAAAGTGTGGGTCATCCGACAGAACGCCCACCTGGGAATAAAATTAGACCATCTGAATTTGGTTAATCCAAATAGCCTCCCAATCGATCACTACTCTACCGATGAGCCAACCGTAAAAAGAGCGACGGAAAAGCGGTCCAGTGGGGTTTGACATGTCTATATAACACATAGTCATTACACTCAACACAATAATTCCACACTACGTCAATTCAACACAAAACAAATTAAACACGAAGATAATAATAATTTCAACACACGTCTACACATATATCACAAAGTCTTTTTAACCAATACAACAATTCAACACTACGTCAATCCAGCACAAACAAATTTAAATTTAATAAGTGGAGATAGTAAATAAAATGCAAGTGTGTAGTGTACCAACCTCATCAGAATAGAAGGGTGACACAAAAACATTACGATGTTTACCACGGCTACATCACCCGCTAATTTCGAACAAGCGGCAGGTAAAAAATTTTACGCAATTTTACGATATTCATCACGCCAGCATCCGCCGCCGTGCCGAAAAAAAAAGTTTCCGGCAATATCAACACCACACGATTTCAACACATCAATTAAACATAAGTCATTTCAACACATCAATTAAACATACGTCATTTCAACACGTCAACTAAACATACGTCATTTCAACACATAACAAATTAAACACAATCAAATTCATGCTGGGAAAAAAGGGTGACACAAGCGGCAGGCAAAAATTTTACAATAGTTTACAACGCCTGCATTCGGATAAATGATATTCAAGTTATGAACAAAAGAATGCTAGCTCCGAAAGCGCTGCTTTTTGCTGCTGGTGCAGTACTAACAAATGTGCATACTACAGTTGTGTTCTATTTTGTAGTGTTAACATTGTACTGTGTTGAAATTGCACTGTGTTGAAATTGGGCGATGTTCAATTGCTTCGTGATGAAATGGATTATGTGAAAATTGTATTTGTGTTGAAAATTTCAACTTGAAATACCTTGTGTTATAATTTTTTAATTTAATCTGTTTTGTGTTGAATTGACGTGTTGAAATTGTTTTGTGTTGAATAGACGTGGAACCTTAAGCGGTATTACGGAAAGGCCTGATAGCTGAAAACGTTAAGAAATCAAGAGAACGTTTTAAAGGTTCATCAAATGCATCCTTAATTGGTGTAGAATAAAACGTTTCCTTCCGTTTACAATTTCACATTCCCTTGCTCTTTCCTCCGCTCTCCCTGTTACAGCTGCATTTTCCATTTAATGGCTTTGGCTAGCCAAAGAGCACGTGTTGGCTTTGGCTGTCAGTCACTCAGTCAGTCAGTGATTGAGATAGCAGCCACAGCTCCCAAGGAACTTGCCCGTGCCGCCCCACAGTCTCTCAGGGATAAGTGCAGGCCCAGGGGTGTGGTGGGGTGGGGAGCTCACAGACGCGCATATTTTGTCAGTTGCTCAATTAGACGCACTTCCGCTGCACACACACACACACACACATATACATCTATCTCTATCTGCATCCCTCCCTCTCCCGCTTGGCTATATCTATTTCCGTTTTGTGCGTGTGATTGATGGTTGACTGCTGTACGGAGACGTCCAAACGACCTCGTGTTCGCTTAATGACGGTTTTTATGTCTTTCAATGATGTAACCAGAAATGAAAATGAAACGAAACAATGTAACGATTAACATTTGTGCAATACATAAAAATTCATAAAAATAAAAACCGAAACTGTGCGGGTCTATGCCAGAGTACAACAGAGAGCAGAGGGTGAGGGCAGCGGAGGGACCCCGCCACGAATGATTAATTACACACACCACATACTCAGTCACTCACGCGCTCTCTCTCTCTCTTAGTTTGTAGGGCGACCCGTTTTCGTATTTGTTTTATGCGCTTATAGCCGGAGACAGTTAACATGCCGTAAAATGTTGTTGTTGTTGTTGTTATTGGTGTTCTCCCTCTCCATAAACTAGTAGCAACAGTTGCAGACGCAACGCGAAGGGTGTAAAGTGGCGCTGCCACATTCCAATGTTGACGGCAGCGCAGACCTTCGTCTGCAGTTGCTTTTCGTTGTTGTTGTCGCCGTTAAGAATGCCAAGTGAGAGGAAGAAGAAGAAGAAGGAGAAGATAAAGTAGCAGCAGCCTCATCTCTGGTTTTGAAGCCTGGAGTTTGTGGATCGCAATGTAAACTCACATTTTAAGTTATGTGAACTACGCGTGAATGACTCGGAGCAGAGAACGACACAAGAGACACGCTCCCAAAGAGTTGCTGAGGCAGCTACCAATCTGATGAGAGAGAGAGTAAATAATAACTCCAAGAAGAGAGCACTGAAAATGATACTGTCTCTCTCTGACACCCAGTGATGAATGACTTCGGTAAGCATTCGGTGGGAGTTGCAGAGTGTGTTCGGCCTCTAGGGGCTATGGCTGGGGAACATTGCTCCAAATTGAACCCTCGAGGCGTTCCTTTACCAGGCACCTCCATTTACTTCTCAGGATACGAGGTACGAAAACATCTATTACATACGTCCGAACACGTATCTGTATTCAAAACGACAAGAGCCAAGGCACGTGCCAGATACCAATTAGCTTTTTATTCGCTGGCCAGAGGTCGACGAAAGCAGGTCCAAGCTTGTTCACCGCCAATAGACTCACTTTTTGGCCTCTCTCTTCTTGAAAAACACTGCTCTAACTTCTTCCTGCGCTTATTTGGTCTACTATAATGGTTAATGTCATATTTTTATCTCTTTTTCGAGAGACTTGGGAGGGGTTCTTGACTGTAGGAAACCATCAACAGGACTTTTGCATGCCCTTCAAACATGCCGAGTGCCAATGACTTTGACGTCTTTAACGAATTGAGAGCACGGAACTTTACTCTCACTTTGGACCTCCAACCAAAGTTACCAGAGCTATGCTGGAATCCTCTTGAACAGATTTAGCGGCCTTTCGGAGAAACCTGTCCAACTCTAGTCCAGCGATGGTGCCGTCTGGCCCCCTGGGGACGAACACATTTCGCTATTCACACCGACACGAGCCGATCGCATGCCGAGGCTTGTGGCAAGAGAGTTATCAACTTTTCAGAAGCTGGCCAGCGGTCGATGAAGCAAGTCACACACCAATACACTCTCAATTTTTGGCCTCACTGGAAGACCTAAGTCTGGAAGTTGCGCTGACAAAGGACATGGGAGAGCAGCTGCTAAGAACAAAACTCAATCTCTCGCTTTCCATAGCCACCGTTGCCGAAGTCACTCGTGTTTTTCACACAGGCGAGAGCCCAACTCATGGCTGTGAGCACAAACAAATCGAATATGTTGTTAAGCTCATTTTTCTATCTTCTCCATTTTGCCGTCCCTGCCCTTCACACATTTTTAAAACTTATCAAGAGAAGACTCCGAAGGCAATATATTTGTATTCTGGTGTCGCAGTCATAAAACTGCTCACTAGACAAAAACAGGCGTTTCACCGTTGATGACCTTTGGCTTCTCACCAGGCGGTACAATCGGCGAAGGGATGGTGGCACTTTGGCAAGATCTCCTTAGCATAGGGCTAAGGTGGTCTACGCCGTTTACTATTCTCAACTGGATTGAAACTTGATTAAAGCAATATTCATCCTGGTTTCGCTTTATACAACATCCGTTGCTGTGACTGGGATATACCCCTATGGCCTTAAAGAGGGCCCAGATTGTAATGACGAATCGTAATGAAGAGTTGACCAATCGGCTTACTATCATCTGTGGCAGGGGTGCCCGCGCCCATTCCGCAAGCCACGCACTCGTTGTGGCTTTGCGCAAAGGAATAGCTCGCGCGCATACCTTCTACGAGCCCATCAGCCTGCATAAAGCAACAGCAATTTCATATGAGTGCTCTCCTCTCTTTCTTTCCGAGCTAAGGTTTTATTGTTGGCGTTTTAATGCTACTCGGCATTGGTAGCGGCGGCCGAGACCGTTGAGCGGGTTTGATTTAAATATCGGGCCATAGAAGAAGAAGAAGAAAAAGTATCAAATTGATAATAAAAAAATAAATACAAAAAAGTGTCAACCTGATACAATTTAGTATCAATTTGATATACACGAAATATCATTTTAATACTTTCGACAATATTTCAATCTAATACTAGAAGTATTAAAGAGAATTTGATACTCAAAAGTTTCACTTTTCAGTTTACTTTTTTATGGTGTACCCGGCAGAAATAAATAACGTCGTTGTCTTTGAGCTTAGACGAGTCAAAATCAGTACTCGGTTTTTGGTTGCTCTGATTTCATTTTTGGCCATATTTTTCCGATGGGGGGAGGTGGGAGCTGACTTATTGAGGGGGAGATGGGTAAAATTTATCCAAAAATCAAATGAGGGTATCGTTTTATAGGTTTTTGGGTGCTCCGATTTCATTTCTAGCAATATTTTTCCGATCTGTAGATCGATGAGCAACCCAAAGAAGAGAAGGGCGGGGCTAATCGTAAAATTTCCCCACAATAAAGAGTTTTATTTAGATATTTAAACGTTTAAAAGCAGTCTAGCTCATTTTACCAGGCCAAAAAAACAAAATTCAAATTTATTTTAAATTATTAGAAACAAAAAAACAAAAGCTTTGAAAACAAGAAAGAAAGTCGGTCAAGCCCGACTATAACATACTCTGTACCCTTAATGCCGCCGCTCGCATTTGCTCACGAGTTGTACCCTGTTATACGCTTTATAAGCATTATACGCGTCTTACGCTGTTATAGGCTCATCTCTAAGTTTCTCCCACTCTCTCTCTCTCACTAAGATTGCCTTTGTTGAAAGGAATGCTGTGGTTATGGGTGGGGGGGTGTAAACTGGCCGTTTTTTGCTCATAACTTGAGTAACGTTCTTAAGATCTTTATCATTTCTTCAGCAAATCGATAAATTATTTTGATTACTAGATATTTCTGAAAGGTACGAACAACCTATCATCAAAACTGTGGGAGATTTGAGGTTTTTTCCAAATTTCTGGGGCGGGAGGGGGCGTGGCAAAAATTGAAAATAAACTTGATCTGCCTGCAAGTATAATGAGTTTTTGTCCCATACATGTTAAACCTCTATCTCTTACCATCTCTAAGATCTCTACGTTCATAAGGACGGACGGACGAACAGACGATCAAGAGTATATATACTTTATAGGGTCGGAGATGATTCCTTCTGGCTGTTACACACTTTTTCACAAAATTAATATACTCAGTGTACCTTTGGTACAGAGTATAAAAAGTCTACATCATCCCATGTTATTTCATCTTCGTCGTTTTCATCGACATCTTCGTTTTTTCCTCTACATCCTTACACACTTCTGCCTCTTCGTGGGTTGGCACATATTTCTCCTTTGTGTCTAACAGTTTCAAAACTTTCAGACTTCCAGACTTTTGTCTAGACCTCAATATTTTTATAATTTTTATAAATTTTCCCATTTGCTCTACAAATCGCTTTCGACCCAAAAACAACCGAAATCATATGGGAATTGGGTCGAAAGCGATTTGTAATTCACATATATCAAGTTCCATATGGGATGCTTTCTAAAACTAAAACAAGTCCTATTTGGTAAGTTTTTGGTACACGATTATTTTATTTGAACCCTAACATTCTGTTCGAGTTTCGTTAAGATTGGTACATTTTTAGATGTAGCTCCCATACAAAGGAAATAACAAGTTCCATAGGGGGTACAGTTTTTGGTACACCCTTTTTTATGTGAAGCCTAACGTTTTGGCTAATTTTCGTTAAGATCGGTCAATTTCTAGATGCTCCCATACAAAGTAAATAGTTTTTTGGAATTTCTGCCGGTCAATTTCTCATTCTGTCCCAGTCAATTCGATTTTGTGGTCTAACCCGGCAATAACAAACGATTATCGATTAACACATTCTATAAAAAAAAAAGTATTTCAAGTCGATCCCATGGTTTGTGTTGATTACACTAGACTATACTGCATTTTCCATTCAACTATTTCCGTTCAAGCAATTGCAACGGCATGCCGCATGCCACATGGTGTGGCTACTCCCGTTCCTGTGCCCATTCCTCCACATCAGCCGCTGTCGTCTCAAGTGTTGCTCGTGTGTGTGTGAGAAATGCCCAGACGGTGAGTGTGCAATTGAGTGACTGATGCGGTCGGAGACTCTGGAAAGTTTTTCCCCTGCCAAGTTATTATTATTGCAGTTGTGTTGCGACAGACGCGCCATTTGTTACACATAGTTTAGATTTAGAGGAAGCAGATTTTCCGGAATTTCCTTCCACTTTTATTTTTTCTTTTTTTTTTGTGGAATTGGGCCATGCGGAAATACCAAAGTGAAATATTGGTATAAATTGTCAATCAAATCAACATAAATTTTCCACAAGAAAAATGTCTATGACACACAAAATTAGTTTCCCACAAAAAAAAAAAAAAATCTAAGAGCAAACTTACCTAAAGCGAGATTTACTACCGCTGGGGCTGCTGCTGATGTTGCTGCTCTCTTGTTTATTGTCAGAAAATTCCAAACAAGTTTCTCCAAAATAAAACAAAAAAAAGTAGTGACAATTGCAAGGAATTTTTGTCAGTGTAGACAGACAGATTGTGTATTAGTGAGTGGGAGTGAGGGATAGTGAGTGAGTAAGTGACTGAGAGAGAGCGAGAGTTTATCGCACTTTTCTCTGACGTTTGTCTAACTTTTTGACTAGCAATTTTAGTTATTTAGGTTATCATTTTTTTTGTTTACCTATAATTGTTGATCTTTTTCAGTGTCTTTTTTTTCACTTTACATTTTCCTCACTTGACTTTCTTTCATGTGATTTCAAGGATGCATTTTGTTGAGCTGCAAAGAGATAGAAACAAAATTTAAAGACATTTTAATAAAAATGGAATAATTCATTTAGGTAATTTAGCGCCACAAAAGAAGCCGCACCTCGAAAATTTATAAATTTTTGCCATCACTATGCGGGGATTTCCCTAAATGCCGTTCTATGCTCATATTTATACTCTGTACCGAAGGTACATAGAGTATATTAAGTTTGTGCAAAAGTATGTAGCAGGGAGAAGGAATCGTTTCCGACCCTATAAAGTATATATATTCTTGATCAGCATCAACAGCCGAGTCGATATAGCCATGTCCGTCTGTCCGTCTGTCTGTCTGTCTGTCTGTCTGTCCGTCCGTATAAACGAAGAGATCCCAGAGATGGTAAGAGATAGAGGTTTGACATGTATGGGACATATATTTCTTATACTTGCAGGCAGATCAAGTTTATTTTCAATTTCTGCCACGCCACCTCCCGCCCCCGAAATTTGGAAAAAATTCATATCTCCTACAGTTTTAGAGATAGATCGTTCGTTCCTTCTAGAGATACCTTGTAAACAAAATTATATCGATTTGCTGATGGAATGATAAAGATCGGATAAACGATACTCAAGTTATGGGCAAAAAACGGCCAGTTAACAACACCCACCCCCCCCACCAACAACCACAGCAACATACCCTAACCGTTCAACACAGGCAATCTTAGTGCGAGAGAGAAAGAGAGAGAGAAACTTAGAGAGCGCACCGCGTTGTGCGCGGGGTACAGAGGGTACAGAGTATGTTATAGTCGGGCTTGACCGACTTTCTTTCTTGTTTTTTTTGGGGGGGGGTTCCCTTAAATATTCTTCACATAGATTCGTCATTTCAAGAGCTCAGTTGTCAAAATAGCTTTTTTCTAGAATTTTAATTTTGAAGACACCTTTAAAAGTATGCCTAAAGGAAAGCAGTTCAGTATTCGGGAGAAGGAGAGAATTATTTTATTATCTGAAAAAAATGTACCAAATCGTCAAATAGCAGCTCAGACAGGTTGTAATGAAAGTTCAGTGCGTCGATTTTTAAAAAAATATCGTGAGACAGGTGAAGTGGAAAGGAAGCAAGGATCGGGAATGATAAAATGCACCACAGCACGAGAAGATCGTATTATCATGAAAACGAGCCTGCAGGATCGCTTTAAAAATGCAGCTGATATAGCATCTGAGGTACGGCAACAATTTGCAAAGGATGTTTCGACCCGAACAATTCAACGTCGTTTAAATGAAGTGGGTTTAATGGCAAGGACACCTGCCACTCCTAAATAAAAGAATGAAGGAAAATCGGCTAAACTGGGCCAAGGAAAAAAAAATTGGAGTGATTCCGAATGGTCACGAGTCCTATTTTCGGATGAGTCCAAATTCAATCTCATTGGACCCGATGGCTCTTGCAAGGTGCGCCGTAGAAAGGGCGAACGATATTTGGAAAATTGCTGTGTGGGAACCGTTAAGCATTCACCATACATTATGATATGGGGATGCATATCTAAATATATTACAAAACTGAATCAATTTTAATGATTCAGCGTATGGTGAACGCGGAAAAATATAAAGATATAATTTTAAGTGGAGTTGTGCCTAGCATTGAGGCAATAAGTGAGAAAGAAGAAGATCCTATTTTTCAAGATGACTCTGCACCTTGCCATCGGGCTCGATCTGTAAGTAATTCAGTGAGCTTTTGTTATTAAAACAACTTAATCAATTAATTTTGACCTTCTTCTTAACGAAGATAACAATTTTGAAGGAAGAATTGGGTATTAAGTCCCTAAATTGGCCCGGAAACAGCCCTGACCTCAACCCAATAGAGAATGTCTGGGCCCTTATGGCTGCGAAAATAAAAAAAAAGGAAGCCTAAAACCATGGTAGAATTGAAGGATGTGATAGAAAAAGTATGGTTCGAGGATATCACTGAGGAATATTTAAGCGCTTTGTACAATTCGATGCCCAATAGGGTAAAATGTGTAATTAAAGCAAAAGGGGGTACTACAAAGTACTAATTTAAATTAAAAAAAAAACATTAACATTAATTTGATACAAAATATATATTAGATTATAGCAAATTAAGTATACTTTTGGAAAAAAATCATTATTTGTTGAGTATATGCACTATTATAATTATTCTAATTTTTTTTCTTAAAGTTGTCATAATTATGAAAAGTCACCAAAATTAATATGGGTCTGGAAAAAAACCTTTTTCTAATAAACTAACATTCATAAAATAAAAATTGCTATGCACTTTTATTTAAAAATTTTCCATTAATCAGTAAAAAAAATAATTGGGCAATTCGGAAAACATTTATAGAAACCCCAAGCAAGAAAACATACAAGTATGTGAATATTTAGACTGCGGATTTTTTTGTGGCACTGGGTGTATAGCTCACTTACTTCAATACTGTTATTGATCCAAATAAACGATTATGTAAAAATAGCTTTTAAAGCTCTAAGTGGATTCCACCCAGCGGAAATCTTTTAGTTTCTAATCAATCCAATAAAATATTATTTAAAATGCTAAAATTCGAATTCGCTTTTATAGGATCATGAATGGAACCAGTAAAATGATATAACGACATATTCTCCTCTTATTTGGAGAGTATAAAAGATATCAAAATGCTAAATTGTCCATCATTTAGAAGACGATATTGCCAATATTTCTGTATTATAAACTTGAAAATGTTCTCAATTCCACTTCCACAAAAATTTTGTGATTTTAACCCGGTTTTGGTACTAACTTGAACTCTAAATCACAAATATTTTGTGGAAGTGGAATTAAGAACTTGGCTGATTGTATTTTTTTGAGTTACGAGAGTCTTCAAGTTTAATACAAATTCAAGGTTGGCCATATTCGACGCACCCAAGAATTTTTTCAAAAACATTAAAGAAAAACGCCATTTTTTTCTGCTTGTGATAAAAATCATTTATAGCCTATTTCCACTGGCTTCATTTCTTATCATTTTCATTTCTGAAAATGATGCTGTTTCCATTGACAAATCGTCATCTTTTTGACATTCGCAATACCACGTTGACAAAAAACAGCTGAATGGTTTGATTTAAACAACAGGCGCCACTTTCAAACTCACGCGGACTGTGCAATATTTACCCAAAAAAAAGACAAAGAAAGCAGTTAAGCGGGGCGAACGCATTGTTATCGCCCTGAATTATCAGCAAAAAGCTAAATACTCAACTTTTTCCGACTAATTTATATTTTAAACAAAATTGCGCCTGCTTTTTAAATTCAAATCAACAGTTTATTGGTGATGACACTTTCTATATCCAAAAAGTAACGATTAGTGCCAGAGAATAGCGAGTACTTTTTTAAAAAACACCAAATTCTTACGTGGGGAATGTCATAATTTTTGAGACATGAAAGAAATGAAGGGTAAAATGCAAAAACAATTTGTAGGAAAGAAATGATTTCATTTTCTTCATTTCTTTAGTGGAAAAAGGCTATTAATTGGGTTCTAGAAGATTTGTTTACATGACTTTTTGAATATGATATTGCGTAAATGTTCGCCTTGAGCGACTACGGTGTATTGAGCCCGTTTTGGAGCATTTTCCATGGTTTTGGCCAACATTTCAGCCGGAATGGAGGCTATTTCTTGGCTGATATGGTTTTTCAAGTCATTCAGGGTCCTTGGCTTGCTGATGTAAGCCTTTGATGTCAAATAGCCTCACAAAATGAAGTCTGGAGGCTTCAAATCGGCCAGTCAAAATCACCATTTTTTGATAACAAAGGGAAGAATGACCTCAAAAAATCCATTGTAACGCGGCTTGTGTGTGGTGGAGCGCCATTTTGTTGAAACCAGTAGTGCACCATAAGGCTTTCGACGAACAATTGGGATCAAAAAATTGGTTATCATATGGCGATAACGCTCCTAATTGAAGGTATCTTCGAAAAAGAACGGCCCAATAACCATTTTAGCACAAAAACCGCACCAAACAGAGAGTTTTTTTATCGTGAAGAGGTACCGCTTGAATCTCTTGAGGACTTTCAGTGATATAAATACTACAATTTTGTTTGTTTACCTTTCTGTTCAACGTGAAATGAGTTTTCACAATTGACTTGTTTTGGTTGAATGTAAATTTCAAAAATCTGAGAGCGTTCGCGTGGCGTGTACTGTTCCATGGTAATAAATCTACTTAGACTGACGCTTCAAATGCGCTATGTATGTAATTAGACGATCTGTCATCGCTGTCAAAAATTAAAGTGTTGCCAGATGGGACCCTCGAATATGGCCAATCATATTTTTGTGTGCATGTGGGTTGCTTACACACTTTGGCTTCTCTTAGGTTAAAAATTTACTTAACGAAATAAAAATCCAATTACCAATACGGAACCAAATACCGAAATAAAATAGAACCAAAACAAAACCTTTTACCGAAACATAAGTTTCGGTTCGTACCAGAACCGGAACCGAAATACGTTTCGGTTTGATTCTCTGATTTAAAGTTTGTATATACATAAATTCTATCCACTCTCAGTTAATGGAACCTGTCTTTTTATAGGCCCACTTAGTATAACCAACTTTCGCGCCAATTTGCAACCACAAAGCAAAAATTTAATCAAATAAAATAATGTAAAAAAATAAAAAACGAGTTACAAACTTATTACATCAAATATGGCCACGCCTTTGGCCACCAAACAAAAAAAAAAAAAAATGCAGCCAAAATATAAAGAATGGAGTAAAAATATAAAAAAAAAAAAGTGCCGACTACAACAGAAACCCAGCCCCGCCAGACCCCCCCATTTAAACCAGGCCAGACACAGACTGAGCTGCTGCTGCTGTTGCTGCTGCTCTTTCTCTGTCTGTCTCTCTCTCTTTTGCTCTCAAAACAAAACTAAATTAGTTGAATGTTCTTCGCACAGTCAGTACATTTGTTTTTTTTTTTTTATATACTCGGTACCAAAAGTTGCACAGAGTATTATATGCATGTACCAAAGGTACACAGGGTATATTAAGTTTGTACAAATGTATGTAAGAGCCAGAAGGAAGCATCTTTATACATTCTTGATCAGTGTCAACAAAGAAGTCGACATTGTTTGTAGGTACAGAGTATCCATGAGTCGGGCTTGACTGACTTTCTTACTTGCTTTTTTTTTTGCATTTTAATTGCCCAGACCAGACCAGACAATAATAAGGCTTTTAAATACCAGTTTTATTTTGCTAAAAATTTATTTTGGTCAAGACAACAAATAAACACAAACATCAACACACAAACACACACACACACACACACATGCACACAGACAGGAGGCGCGTCTTGCCGGCATTAAAAATGTGCTGCAGCAGCAAAATACACGAGAGGCAGAGAGAAAGAGAGCAAGAGCGAGTGTCGTCGCTGTCGTGCAAGAAGCGCAGCGCCACCCTCGAGATGACGTTGACCCCGAAAAATGACGCCAAAGCGTAATGTGTGAAATGAGCGGCGAATGTGTATGAAAACAAAAACTGAAACCTAATAACAAGTGTGAGAGAGAGACACAAAGGCGCGGCAGAGAGGCCCAAGAGAGCGCATGTGTAAAGATAAGCGAGAGGAAGCTGTGTGCTGGTGTGTGTGTGTGTGTGTGATAAGGGCGGAAACTCTACGCACAACACAAAACAACAACAAAAATCATTTTTACGCCGCCAAATTTTGTGCAAGCGCCAGCAGCCAGCCGATGCAAAAAAAAAAAGAAATAAAAGGCGCAGTCGCTTATGAATGGGCCACAACAGGCGTACAACTGTCTGTGTGTGTGTATGTATGTGAGAGTGCAGAAACGATGTAGTTGATGTCGTTGGCCCTTGTCTGGGGCGCGCGTGGTTCTTGTTGTTGTTGTTGTGGCTGTAAAAATGTGGTACAGTGACTACCAAAATATACTAAGTCAGTGGACGACTCTGGAGAGAGAGAGAGAGAGAGTGCACAGGGAGGGGGGTTGCAATAAAAATTTACAAATGCGGTTGTAAAAGTTGTAAATGAGTAGTGTAGTATGTAGTGTGTAGTAATAGTAATCAGACGAACCAGAAAAGGGTACTCGAAAAGGGTAGAAGAGATGGGGAGGGGGGAAGGAAAAACCACATATGTTTGTATATTTGGTTCAAGCGGCGCCGCCCAATTAAAAAACCATTAACATTTAAAGTCCACGTCGCACAGTGTAATATTTTGCCCATCTAGGAGGACTTAAATCAATTGCAGCCATACGGAAGTACATGTCTAAGATGAACAACATCAAACAAAAGAAGGGTGAATACTTTCAATGCTAAGGGTACAAATGTAGAAAGAAAAAACTAAATTGTCCGCCGTATTGGATCCGTCATTTTGTTTTTCTGAATTTTGACTTCGAATTCGTAATAAGCGACTCCGAAAACCCCCATGTACAGACTTTCAGCCAAATCAAATACGTTTTTGAAGAAATTGTCCGCCGTATTGGATCCGTCATTTTGTTTTTCTGAATTATGACTGCGAATTCGTAATCAGCGACCCCGAAAACCCCCGAGTACAAACTTTCAGCCAAATCAAATACGTTTTTGAAGAAAAAGTTCGCCATATTGGGTCCGCCATTTTGTTTTTTTGAATTTTGACTTCGAATTCGTAGTCAGCGACCCCGAAAACCCCCTAGTACAGACTTTCAGCCAAATCAAATACGTTTTTAAGGAAAAAGTCCGCCATATTGGATCCGCCATTTTGTTTTTCTGAATTTTTACTTTGAATTCGTAATCAGCGACCCCGAAAACCCCCGAGTACAGACTTTCGGCCAAATCAAATACTTTTTTGAAGAAATAGTCCGCCAAATTGGATCCGCCATTTTGTTTTTCCGAATTTTGACTTCGAATTCATAATTAGCGACACCGAAAACCCTCGTGTACAGACTTTCAGCCAAATCAAATACGTTTTTGAAGAAATAGTCCGCCAAATTAGATGCGCCATTTTATTTTTCTGAATTATGACTTCTCATTCGTAATCAGCGACCCCGAAAACTCCCGAGTACAAACTTTCAGCCACATCAAATACGTCTTTCGACTTTTAGTCAGCTTTTTGGGATTTGGGACCACTGTGCCTCGCCTCCCCTGACTTGCCACTGTTGTTATGGGATTGGTCACAACTCTAAAATTAATTACCTCACGATGCACAAGAATACACGAAATAAAATATGGAAGCAGTTAATGCACACTGGTGTTTGGAGCTCTCAAGTGTGATTAAAATATTTTCGGAAAATCGCCATAAAAAGACCTGAGTTCATCGACACACTCTTGTTGAAGATAATCCACGTCGAAAGTTGTGAAAAACAAGTAAGAAAGTCGGCAAAGCCCGATATAATATACACTGTACCGAGTAGCAGCTGAAAGCAATGCAAACAATGCATGTTAGCAGATAAGTTATATTCAATAAAGTTAGTTACAATCGTCTAAACAGTTCAACCAAATTGGTGATTCGTCTAAGTAAATGAACCATAAACAAAACAAATTTAAAGCAGTGTGTTTAACAAACTTCTACAACAGTTCGCTGATGCCAGCCTGAGTCTACCTACATGTTCTCGATCTCAACACAAAGTACACAACGAGTAGCAAACGAAAGTCCACAACGAGTAGCAAACGAAAGTCTACAACGAGAGGTAAACGAAAGTCCACAACGAGTGACAAACGAAAGTCCACAATGAGTGGCAAGCAAAGTCTACAACGGGTGGCAAACACCGCTCGCAAGATCAAAGAGAGGAACCGAGCGCTCAAAGCTATCTCTGGGAGTTCGTGGGGGAAAGATAAGGAGACGCTTCTGACCAGCAGTGACACACAGTGGGGAAACCTGCAACGAGTGCAGAATACTGCTCTAAGGACAGTCACTGGATGTCACTCCATGACCCATGAGGATGATCTCCATGAGGAAACCCAGATCCTTGGAGTCGGAGCCCACTGCACTATGCTCGATCAGCAGTTTCTAGCAAGCAGCCTTGTGGAAGACCATGCTAACCACACCTAGCTTAAGTTCCCCCTGCCTCCACGCACAAGCAGGCAAGACGTCAGGATTTTTCTGCCAGAGGTTGCCCAAATGACAAACAACGCCAACAACTTGTCAGCCCTCGAAGCCCATCACGTGCGGAAGGAGATCCACAAGAGGACAGTTCAACGCGCCATAAACGGGCTAAAGAGCAATGCTGTTTTTGGGGGTAGACCACCACCAATCAGTATCGCTGAAAACCAGCTGCCCAGGATCACCAGAACCACCTCGCCCAGCTCAGATCGGGCTACTCCTGCTCCCTTAACAGTTACATCTCGAGGGTCAACCCAGAGATTCCAGACGAATGCCCGAACTGCAAAGGCACCTATTCAACTGTCCAAATGCTCCCACAACGCTCACACCAACACACCTATGGACCTCCAAAGGAATGCGCAGCCTTCCTGGGGCTGGACCTTGGGGACTCGACTCCCCACTTATAACCTACTACACTATCCTCCCAAATTAATCACGTTTCTCACCTCTCTAAATCAAACTTGTCTCTCTCTCTCTCCTGCACGTACGCACCCAATTCACACATATAGCCGCTACAACAACAACAACACCGAATGGCAAACGAAAGTCCACAACGCGTGGCACACTAAAGTCTCTACTCGGGGTAAAATACACAGTACTATTGACTGCAACCTCAACCTTGGGCGAACTTGCTTATCAACGCCCACTCGAATCAACGGTCTCAACACTAGGTTACCATCGGCGCAACTACGCAAATCTGTACTCGGTGCACATGCTCAGTACTACGAATTTATCAGTTTTTAAACTCATCGGAAACAGTTTGTCTACGCAACAGCAATACCAACAAAGTTCATGACAGCGAGAATCATACACACATTCCTCCACATTGGGACTTGTGCAAATCCAGTAGATGATCACCCCCGGACATTCATCCTAGATATACCACTGGAGGGGGAGTACTGTGGTAGCCCTGGCCACACTAATCATCGTAATCACGCGATAGCGTGTTTCTTCATCTCTAGCCCTAACGCGTCAGTAAGTCAGTCTTTGAAATCGTAGATTGCCAACAGCATGTGCCTGTTCAACAATTGATATTAGCAGATAAGTTATATTCAATAAAGTTAGTTACACCTATTAAGCCAAGTAGCTAAAACCATTTGGAAGCACCGCTTTCTTTTGGTCATAGCTTGAGTATAATTTCAATCGATAAATAATCTTGATTACTAAATATCTAGCTACAAAACTGAAGGAGATATAATGTTTTTTCAAAATTTGGGGGGTATAATTGCCTGCAAGTATAAGAAGTATTTGGTGCCATACATGTCAAACCTTTATCTCTTACCATCTCTGAGATCTCTTCGTTCATACGGACGGACAGACGGACATGGCTATATCGACTCTGCTGTTGATGCTGATCAAGAATATAGATATATGTACTTTATAGGGTCGGAAATGATTTCTTCTCCCTGTACAAACTTTATAAACTCTGTGTATCTTTGGTACAAAGCAAGGCTACAAACCGGTCCTGAACCGAACCCCAAAGAACCGGTTCGGATCCTTCCAATATTTGAGCCCCCGACCCCGAACGTGAGCCCGAACCGAACCTCTGTATACAAAAAAGGTTCAGTTCAAGCAATCATTTAAGTCAATTTGATAAGATCTTTACTAGCTTTCTTAATAATATGACCGAAAAAAAACTATTGTATAGTGTAGTACAGAATCGCTTGAGTTGATAATTAAGAATGCCTTTTAGAAATCCAATCCATATTGCGATTTCGAGAAGAAAGAAAAACATTAGTTAGTCCAAAAAGGGGAAAGCAAATGCATTTGGAAGATCGTTTTAACAAGAATCGCCCTGATGAGTACTTTTTTAAGCTCTTTTGAAGATTAAAGATATTTAATTTATGTCCAATTTAAAGAAGATTCGGAAATTACTCATGGATATGCTGAAAAGAGACTCGCAAATGATTAGAAATATGACTCGAATTAAGTCAAAACTGATGAGAAAAACGGGCTATAAACGACTCTTTCAGAAGATTCTCGGCTTGGGCACCATATTCTCCCGACAAAAGTATCATTTATGACTATTTTAATCAGACAGAGGACTCAACTGTGTTCAAACATTTCATAAAATCCTGGCTGATTATGTATGTAGAAGGTGAGGCTTCCAAAATTCAAAGACCAGGCACTTTTGAAAGACTTTTTAGAACACCTTTGAATGATAACAATAAGGAATGTGGTCCAGTCGACTTAACGACTCATATATGTACATTAGACCGCACTTTTCTCCATACGATTTTCAACATGTGAAGTTCTTTGCGCAACATGGCTCAAAAAATTCAGTATATTTTATAGAGAATTTATCAAAAATCCAAAATCAGATATCTTAAGGTTTGATGGTATCGTTACGGCTTTAAAAGTTCCAATTTTCCCTTAATTTATCTTTGAACTGTCAATGTAGCAGAGACATTTTATAAAAGTGTCGAACAAATATATTAAATATTTCATGTTTCATGTTCATGGTGTTATGGTTAGCACTCTGGACCTTGAATCCGCCGATCAGAGTTCAAATCACGGTAGAACCTTAAAATTTTTAATAATCAATGCCTTTGAATCCAGCGACCCGAGTTCAAATCTCGGTAGAATCATACAAATGCCTATAATCTACAAGTGAATAGTACACAAAAGAAAAAGATCAAATCTCAGCCCTATCTATAATAACATTAAAATAGTATCAATTTTTCATATCATTGCGATACTATTTCCACCTAAACATATGGACGCGATAATATCATCGTAATATTTTTTTTTTCAGATGAAGGCCGATTCGGTACTCAAAATACCCGTATGATACTAAATATCGTGATCTTTTTTTTCTGTGAAGTAGTATTATGGGACATTGCCGGCAAGGAAGTCACCACAAATAGCTTCTGCGACTTGATTGTTTCAAGCAAACGGTTCTGGGACCCCACTAGTACTTTTGCAGCTGATGCCCTTATGGAACTGCACAGACTGCAGCGACTGAGGCGGATATACAGGCCTGTTCCGGTTTTCACATATTTTTTCGACTTCAAATGCAAACAAAATCAAACGATTTGATTTAAGTTGTTCTGGTATTCGAACGATTTGCATTCGGTTTGCAATTCGAATGTTTCATTTCCAAAATGTTCCCTTTGACTACTTTTTCACCTCAATATGCTGCAAACATTAAAAAAAAACACACGGAAAAGTCAAAGAAGTTAAAAGTATTTTAGTAAAGCTGTTTAAAATGTTGTTTTTATTTTTAATGGAAGCTTATTCGAATGTTTCAAGCGTTCCATAAAAAAGTGAAAACCGGAACAGGTTGAACAAAAAATGTGAATTCGATTTTGCTAGCACAGAAGAAAATTAAAGCTTTTCATACAAATTATTTGTTTTTATATAACAAATTTTTTTTAAGAGAATGTGAGATTGCAGAAAGTATCTAAATACACTAAACATTGCTACAAAAATAATTTTAGGTCATTATTTTGACACCATTAATTAAAAAAACGAATTTACTTTTGAATACATCGACTCCGAGCAATGTGAATTCAAATCGAGTAAGTCTATCGAATTGTGAAAACAGGAACAGGTAACCAAATCGAATTCGAGCAATTTAAGGCCTGATAGGCTAGTATAATGCGATTGAGGCCCCTGCGAAAACCTTGCCTTATTGCAATATGTATGAAATATCAACCTTATTTTATTGACAGTTTTGAAAAGGTATCTGCCTACATTGATAATTCAAAGATAAATTAAGGGGAAATTTGAACTTTCAAAGCCGTAACGATACCATCAAACCTTAAGATATCTGATTTTGGATTTTTGATAAATTTTCTATAAAATATACTGAATTTTTTGAGACATGTTGCGCAAAGAACCAAAAAAAAAAATTACTTTTCATACAAGGCAGGTCCGGTTTGATATACATAGCTTGGTAATCTGGACGCGTTATCCTGATCAAGTATATGTCTAAATTTTGACCGAATGTTGAGGCCAACTATGAACCCAGACTCGAACCAAAACCTTGGGTACGATTAGTACAGGAACCGCTCCGCGCACCGAATCTTAGACTTTACAATTGGTTCGAATCTCCGGACCGAACCTTCTGCAAAATTTTAGAGGTTTGCTGCCTTGGTACAAAGTATAATAATCCAACAAAAACCTTCATTTGCAATTTCCATTTTAAAGCCAAATTGATTTTTTCAACTCACTGTAAACAACACAAATAGCGCTCGTATAAGAAAACGTTGTAATACCGTTTATGCAAAAAAAAAAAATGTCTAACTTTTTTTTGGAATTACCAAATTTTAGCTATTTGAAAGTAAGTCGAAGGTATCTCTCTTTGGAAATATTCTTCAACCAAGTTGTATTTTTTGTTGCCGAATTTCGGGATTCAAGAACTTTTAAACGCGTCTCTCAGTTCAGTTACTTATGCTGAAACCCAAATTTAGCTCGAATTTAGTTCGATTTCAAGTATAAAATTCACAAAAATTCATAAAATAAATACAAATAAATTGCATGCAGTCCTGTTTCCGCTTCCTAACAAATCATGCTGTACTGGGATTTTCGGCTTTTAACTCCAAAAACCAATTTATCTTCATCTTGATGGCAAACAAAAATTTGGCCGAATTCTTTATCGTTTCTTAGAAAAAGACATTTAAATACTAAATAAAAATGTAGGAAAAACAATTTGAAGTTCTCTGGGGAAGACTAACGATAACTTTTGGAACATACAATTTTTTTATAAATTCAACTTTAGTTGGGTTTAATTCTGAGAATTTTCTTATTACATAAGTTGAATGTTAATATTGATTGCATTGAGTTTGAAAGTCCCAAGTTGGCCCAATGTGCAACGTCAGCGTCGCCGGTTCGAGCACAGCCCGGCAACAAACACAACCACAACAACAACAGCAACAACAATGTTGGCGGGGGGAAAAAAGCGGAACAGCATGGAAAAATGTCTAAAAATAATGCAACAATGTTGCAAAAGCAAACATCAGCAGACAGTCAGTGACATAGAGAGCGCGAAGCGTCGCGACAAGAGGGAGATACAAGATACGGATACGAGGCCAACTCTTCTGCCTGGCATGCAAGTCAGTCAGTCAGTCTGTCTGCTGAGTGCCCGTCCTCTTCCTCCTCGTCGTCGTCGTCGTCGTCGTCGTCTCATTGTTTGGGGAGGGTTCGGCTAAAAGGAGCAGCGGTGCGGCCTGCGGTCCGCGGCGCGTGAAGCACTCGAAACGAGACGCGACGGAAAGGAGGAGCTATGTTTGGCCAAGAATCGCGCGTCCACTAATCGCTAAATTTACGAGTACAGTTAAAATAAAATCATAAAAACGTCTTCTTCATTGTTGAGGCAGGCAAGCTTGAACTTTACGCTTTTGATAAAGTAGTTGAAGTTGTTGGCCTGAAATTTCCACGAACCGCTTGAGAAATAACTTCCCGCGCACACGTCAAAAGTAAAACGGGAGCAACAGCACCAGACCAGCAGCAGGAGGAGCAGGAGTATAATCGGTACTGGGGATCTATTGGCCCGGCCTGGCTTTTTCCATTTCAATGAAGATGACAACAACAAGAACAAGATTTAAAGCAAAATGACAGGACCGCAAATGGTGGAGGTGGTGGAGGTGGTGCGTGCGTGCGTGTCTGTGTGTGTGTTATCGTTATAATATATTGGCATTAAAATGGATAATGGGATGAGTTCCTATTAAAGATTAATAGAGATATGAAATTGTACTTTAGTTTATTTAAAGCAAATCTTATCTCACTTGATTAAAGGCTTCCTTTTGTGCCACGAACACAAACATATGTTGTTTTTATTTCGAACCCACTTTAATTTAAAGCTTGAAGTCAAGTTTTCAAAAATAGAAAATCGATTCAAACTCCTTTTTTAAGATCATTTTTATGTTTATCACAATATTTCAAATTATTCAATCATTGGAGTCAGAAAAAATCCTAAATTACAACGGAATTTGCCTTGCAAAGTTGTGACTAGTGAGTTAAAAATAAATATCATCTTGTAGCACTGGGCTAGAGCCGAATAAATAAAATAGCGAAAAATCAACTTCTGTATTGGTAACTAATGGTTTTTTAAAGTTGTACAAACACTTTTTAACTTGTGTTTTAGTTCCAAAATTTGTTGAATACTGTTATGAAAACTGTTCCATCTTCTGCTGCTACTGTTCTCAACTTTATCTGTTGCTACTTTAGAGCTGCTAAGAGCATTACAAGTTGACGCTGCTTACGCTTACCGCTTGAATAATGTGCTGAACTATCCCGCTCCTATTACCTTTAAATCAGACTCTTCTAAACACTTAGGCTTCACGTGTTTCCTTCAAACCTGTACACTTTAAATGCTTTTCATAAGTTGGATACATTTTCGGTAACTGTTTAACATTTGGATATCTCTAAGTTCGTATTTGCTATGAACTTCAGCTTATATAGAAGCAATTATTTCATGTGTGCGGGAAAATCGCACACGCTTATATGCGAGCACGAGAGAATGACGATGTAGATTGCTATCTATATAGTGGCCGGTTACACGAAAGTAATTTTAGTTATTGCAACTCCAGATATCGGCAGTCGTACATATAAAATATATTTTTCTTATACAGCCGTGCTCCCATTTTCACTTGGGTAAAAGCGATTTAAAACCATTTTTAGTACAAAATTTGTCTAAAAATAGCAAAATATTTGCGAAAGTGAAAATGGGAGCATGGCTGATAATCCGTCATCCTCTTATCTAGCATGGTTCGTATAGTTTTTAAACACGGAATGTCGACCGGACGTCCAGTTAAAGTCACAAACAGGTCCCTGATACTTATCTTTTCAATATGGCAGGGCGCGGCAGCATCTCTGCTATAATTTAGACGGAGCGAAAAAAATTAAGTATAAAAAGTACCTTAGCTATTGACAAGGTAATTGAAAATTAAGAATTTGAAAGTACCGAGTTATGGTAAAAGGTACACAAAAGATGTATCTAAGTAGGTACCTAGGTATTTGTACCTAAGTACTTCAAAACACTGCTTCTTAGCTGAAAGGTATAAAAATTCACTGAGAGGTCATCCGAATAATCTGAATTGATCGATGAAAATAGGCTTTTGG
This sequence comes from Lordiphosa magnipectinata, assembly GCA_037044535.1. Classification (NCBI taxonomy): domain Eukaryota; kingdom Metazoa; phylum Arthropoda; class Insecta; order Diptera; family Drosophilidae; genus Lordiphosa; species Lordiphosa magnipectinata. Next base: position 75,154 of record JBAMBO010001336.1, read on the forward strand.
TCAGGTCAATTATTAGATATAAGTGAATAGGTGTTCTTAGCTTACCCAATCGGATAATGTCGTAAACTTAAAGCTCTGTCCCACTACTATGTACAATAGGTTGTTTTTCATACGTATGTACAATAGACTGCCTTTTTAATACCCTTGTAGAGGGTATATTAAAATTGTCCAGATGTTTGTAAGGAAGCATCTCCGAACACATAAAGTATATATATTCTTGATCAGCATGTTTCTATGCTGTCTCCTCCGTCAGTTTTAAAGCTATCGTAACCGCACTTTGCACGAATTTTTTTGGTACAAATCGGATGACTATTGCATATAGCTGCCATAGGAACGATCGGTCGAAAAACTAGTTTTAGTGAGAAAAACTTTTGGAATGTAGATGTTAGCTGGCTCTAGGTCGAGAAGAAAAACTCAGTGTTTTTGGTTTGTTTCCGATATATTTCGAATGCGCCTCGGCATCCGTCTTCAGGGACACTACAAAAACAATTTACCAATTATCACATTACTTCAAAAAACATTTTTTACATACAATTTATAACACGTCTGTACCGCTTGACGTGGAGTTCAGTACTAAATTATTGCCTATTGAGTAGATGTCTGTATATGTGGGCGCAGTTTTCAGTGTCAGTTTTGTAGTTTAGTCTCTTGTCTGTTGGCGTGTCAATTATATGTAGCATTTCAAGAGTAAAGCGTGAATTTAAACAACGGACCAATGACGTTCAGATTTCGGAAGAAGAGAAATTAGTCTCATTTGACGTAGTATCTCTATTCCCGAGCATCCCCATAGACTTGGCATTAGAAATCATTAGGAAAAAATGGACTGCGATAGAAGAATACACCAAAATACCGAAGCCATTTTTTATGGAAATGGTTAAATTTTGTATATTGGAAAATAGGTATTTTAAGTTCGAGAACCAACTATACACCCAATTAAAAGGACTGACAATGGGTTCCCCAGCATCCCCGGTAATAGCAGATATTGTGATGGAAGAGCTTCTGGACCACACAATGAAGAAACTTAGGCACCCACCAAGACTGCTAACCAAATATGTTGACGATCTGTTTGCCATTATCAAGGAAACCGAGGCTCATGAGACATTAAAAGCACTAAACTCTTTCCATAGAAATTTAAAATTCACCACCGAGACAGAAATAGATGGAAAACTTCCATATTTAGATTCTACTATCAACAGACATGGAAACAAACTCAAAATTAAATGGTACAAGAAACCCACAGCATCAGGACGATTAATAAACTTCTACTCCAAACACCCAAAAAATATGATAGTAAATACAGCTGCTAGCTGTATTCAAAGGATGCTGAACATAAGCGACGAGATTTACCATAAGGACATCATTTCCGAAATTAAGCTAATACTGACGAATAATGACTTCCCCATGAAGATTATAAAATCATTAATTGGTAGAAACAAGACAATAAAACCAAGAGACGACAAACAACCAAAATCATATAGGTGCCTTACATACGTTCCGAAACTCTCAGAGCGCTTCGCAAAATCGGAATGTTTCAACAGACACAACATACAAATAGCCCACAAACCCACAAACACAATGAAAAATTTTTACAACAAGACGAAATCCAAAATAGAAAAAGCCGACAAAAGCGATGTTATATATAAAATACCATGCAATGGAGATTTAGAGAACAGGTGCAATAAACTTTACATTGGAACAACAAAGTCTAAACTTAAAACAAGGATTTCACAACATAAATCGGATTACAAGCTCCGACACCAAACGACAAATCAAAAAACAGCACTAGCAACCCACTGTATGGAGAGCGGACATTCACCGAATTTTGAAGGAACAACAATTTTACAACAAGAGAGCAATTACAGGAAGCGCTTTACTCTTGAAATGCTACATATAATTGACACGCCAACAGACAAGAGACTAAACTACAAAACTGACACTGAAAACTGCACCCACATATACAGACATCTACTCAATAGGCAATAATTTAGTACTGAACTCCACGTCAAGCGGTACAGACGTGTTATAAATTGTATGTAAAAAATGTTTTTTGAAGTAATGTGATAATTGGTAAATTGTTTTTGTAGTGTCCCTGAAGACGGATGCCGAGGCGCATTCGAAATATATCGGAAACAAACCAAAAACACTGAGTTTTTCTTCTCGACCTAGAGCCAGCTAACATCTACATTCTAATAATTAGAAAGGTCGCTAACCAACAATTAGAGAAAAACTTTTTTGTTTTCAATCCAAACGTCCCCAAACCTCGTATTTATAAGTTTTCTATGCTTTCACATAATTCCACCAAGTATGATGAAAATCGTTCAACTATGTGGTATAGCTGCTATACAAAATATAGTTCTGAAAAAAAGTCTTAGTGGGAAAAACTTTTTGTTTACAATGCTATCGCTCCCAAACTTGTTACTGATCAGTATTATATGCTACCACACAATTCTGCCAAGTTTAATCCAAATCGGATGACTATAGCATATAGCTGCCATAAAAACGATCGGTCGAAAAAGTAGTTCTAGTGAGAAAAACTTTTTTGTTTTCTAAGGTAGCGTCTTTTTACTTTCCAATAATGAATATTATCAGTTTCCACACAATTTTGGGAAGTTTGGTGAAAATCGGATAAATATATCGTATAGTTGCCATATAACAAACTGACAAGCAAATGCTCAAAGTAATGGCGCCATCAAGCTACAAGGGTATATAAACTTCGGTCGAGCCGAAGATAGCTTTCCTCTATTTTTATACTCTGTACCGAAGGTACATAGAGTATATTAAGTTTGTGCAAAAGTATGTAACAGGGAGAAGGAATCGTTTCCGACCCTATAAAGTATATATATTCTTGATCAGCATCAACAGCCGAGTCGATATAACCATGTCCGTCTGTCCGTCCGTCCGTGTGTCCGTCTGTCCGTCTGTCCGTCTGTCCGTCCGTCCGTCCGTATGAACGAAGAGATCTCAGAGATGGTAAGAGATAGAGGTTTGACATGTATGGGACATATATTTCTTTTACTTGCAGGCAGATCAAGTTTATTTTCAATTTTTGCCACGCCCCCTCGCGCCCCCGTAATTTGGAAAAAACGTCATATCTCCTACAGTTTTGGAGATAGATCGTTCGTTCCTTCTACAGATACCTTGTAAACAAAATTATTTATCGATTTACTGAAGGAATGATAAAGATCGGATGAACGATACTCAAGTTATGGGCAAAAAACGGCCACTTTACACCACCCACCCCCCCACCAATAAGCACAGCAACATACCCTAACCGTTCAACACAGGCAATCTTAGTGCGAGAGAGAAAGAGAGAGAGAGAAAGAAACTTAGAGAGCGCACCGCGTTGTGCGCGAGGTGTTAACTGGCCGTTTGACTCCTGAGCAAATGCGAGTGTAAGGGTACAGAGTATGTTATAGTCGGGCTTGACCGACTTTCATTCTTGTTTTTGTATGAAAAATGTAAGGTCATATGTATATATATTTTTGATATTACTCATACGCAGTGTTGCCTGTAATATTTTTGTATTTGGCGTTGATTTCAAACAAAATGCTTTCGTACTTCCAAAAGGTTACACTGATTTAAACTATAGTTAGCAATGCATAGGAGGATGATGCCACAATGCCCGTTGCCTAATTATTAAAAACTGTGTATGGAATAAGACTTTGATTTAAAATATGTTTCATAACACCTTTGATAATTGAGCACACAATTTTAAAAATGGATTCAAATAAGACCAAGAAATAAAACTGTTATACGTTAATCGACACCCGAATAAACTGGCTTTGCGCTCTATGCATCAAACTGTGTTCGCCGTTGACTTTTATTCAATCCTATTGTTGGCACTCTGGTTATAATAATGTTCTTCATTCATGTTCGATCAAAAAACTCTAACTCAACCGCTCGATGCTTTTGCTGGTATGATTCTGATTATATTTAACGCTGAGTTTTGTTCGATAAATAAATATGCACATAAACTTTCGATCAAAAATCTTTTGCAGTTCTCTGCTGTATATGTAAGAAGAAGCGCTTTTTGAAATTGTGAAACCAACCTCGGCTTGCATTAAATGATGGACTTTTCTCTTCTTCTGGCATTCAATGTCTTAAATAAGCTCTTGACCTTTTCCAGAATGGCTATATGCCTTATCGGAAGATTTCGATGTGTGATGTCATCTATCCAAACCAGGGGAGCCCAGAATGAGCTTTCGGGAATGCAGAAAATACAACTCAAGCAAGAACAACTACAAGAAATAGAAAGATCACACCGATTTTTGCTTGTGTGTGTGTGTGTGATCGTTGCTATCTCAAGCACAGGCGCGCGAGGCGAGCGCTGACAATGCATAAGCAACATTGTTGTTGCGTTAGAGTTTATCGGAGACATAGGAGAGAGAGAAGAGAGACACGTATGAAATTGTTGCGGCAGACCTTCGCTCGGCAAGGAAGGGGCGCGTGGAGCGTATGCGCGCGAGCTATTCCATATTCCTAGCGAAATGGACTACAATTAGCAAAGATTCCCTTTATGCCATGATGCAAAATTTTGACTATTTTGACATTTTTTAAGAAATTTATTTTTGCTGAACGGAAGCTAAGTGAAAATTGGTGCTAAATAAAGTGTGGCCGTTAAGTATGCCGTAAAACAGGGCGGCATTTAAACGAGTTATAGATGCATTTACATATGTTTGGCTAAATTTCTTTAAAAATGTTACCTGTTCTAAAAAATTTTTACGACTCGCTGAACAGTTTAAAAAAATATGGACACAATTTAATCTAGATTTGTCAAAAAACATTTTTCAATCTCTCTTGATGAGAGTAAGGAACCTAGCACCGTTATTTGTTATTATTGCCGCGCTTCTAAGCTTTTGACGACAGTTTTGTTTTAATATTTTGTTTTTTTGTTTTAGTATTCTCTGTCTTTGTTTAATGTGTTGTTTTTGTTTCTTTTGGCTTTTTTTTCGGCATTTTGCTTTGTGCAGTTATTTGTTTTTCTTGTTTTTAAAGATTCCGTTTTTGTATTGATATTCGTTTATTATTTTCAGCTCCAGTGTGTGTGTGTGTGTGTGTTGTTGGTGTCATAAACAACACACGTGGTTGCAGTTCCATCTCGCTCGCTCTCTTTCTCTCGCTCTGCTAGCTGCTACTGCAGGCCGGCCACCTTTTCTGGTTGTTGTTGATAAAGTGCGTCTGTGTTGGTGTGGCGCTTGACGTGAGAGTGCTGGGTGGGCGGCTGGCGCTGTCTGTTTGTCTGTATTTATAGTCATTTTAATAAACATTAGCAGATAAGCTCAACGCCCGCTCACTCGCCCTCCCCCAACCAATCTTTCTGTCTCTCTTTCTCTGTCACACACACTCCCTCTCTCTTGGGTCTTTCTCTATTTTGCTCTATGCGTGGGCAAATGTTTTGTTGCTGCTTTTGCATATCTATTTGCTTGGGTTTTTGCGATTTCACTGACGGCATTGAATTTGAATTGTTTGTTAATAAGTTTTTAAGAATTTGTTTAGCTTCGATAATCGACTATTGCCGTTCCGCCCGTGAATGACCTTCGAGCGTCCTGATTTTCGTTTGTTTGTTTATGATACGCGCCAGATTGCAAATTGTTGACCATGACTTGATTTCTAAAATCAGCAAATGGACATATAATTATACACACTTGAGTTACATAGAGTCAAATTGCATATAAATTAAGTTTATTAACTTGTAATTTAGCCAAACACATTCGGCAATTCACTTGCATATGGGCCGAAAGCTTGCCGAACTCATGTCTCACTGAGTGTCGGAGAGTCAGTGGCAGTCAGCGCTTTAAAACGAACACTTCGACGTCAGTTTACTGGCAACAAAAAAAAAACCATAGGAATAATGTTTTGGTCGTCCACTTTCCTCTGACTGATGATCATATCATCGTCTAGATCAGCGGTGGGCATGAAATTTGAGTTTGGGAGCAGCCCAACAACAACATCCGAAAAAACAACCGTTATCAGCGAGTCGATCGCCCAAAATGCAGTTGTGGCGCCGTCTGCGTGCGCGTCTTGTAGGCGCCGTTCTCCGATTCGCATTGGCTTTGTTGTTGTTCACAATTTGAAGCGAGTTAATTAGCGACGCAGTTTATTACGAGACTGACTGGCAAGCAATGAAAGCAAGGGCTTGCGCACCTCTGGTCTAGATTAGGCGTTTTACGATGAAAGGTAAAGTATTCAGAAATGCGCATTGTTGATTGGGAGCAATTATTAAGAGAGTTTAAGTCCCTTAGCAGGATAAGAGCCGCAACTGAATCGTCATATGATAAGCAAAGCTCCTAGATGACTACTTTGAGGAACACCAGAGGGTTCCCTTTGTGAACTAGGCCAAATATTAATTAGAAAACTATAAAAAACGAATCTAAAATTAGGAATTATGATGAAGAAAGCCAAGTCTTAGGAAAAAAAACCAGATACACTAGTTTCCAAAAAAAAATTTAATGGCCCATTTCTACTGAAACTATTTTTAAGTGTAGCTTGGATTGGTGATCTCAAAAATCAATTTCAAAAATTTTTTCATGCCAACGTTTTTTAAATATGAATTACATTTTCTACACCCAATTTCTATGGCAGCTATTCCATATAGTTGTCCCATCAAACTTGGTGGAATTATGTGAAAGCATAGAAAACTTATAAATACGTGGTTTGGGGACATTTGCGTTGAAGACAAAAAAGTTTTCCTCACTAAAACAACATTTTCGACCGATGGTTCCTATGGCAGATATATGATATAGTCATCCGATCTGTCCGGTTCCGACAAATGTGCAGCGTATTTGTATCAAAAAACCGCGTGCAAAGTTTGGTTAAGATAGCTTTAAAACTGACGGAGGAGATAGCAAAGAAACAGACGGACATGGCTTTATCAACTCAGCTTGTCATGCTCATCAAGAATATATATACTTTATGTGGTCGGAGATGCTTCCTTCTATGCGTTACAAACATCTCGACAATTTTAATGAACCCTCTACAAGGTTATAAAAATGGCGAGCTAAAATCAAGTACAAAAAAATTGATTTGATCTCGACCTTCGGATTGAAGTTTCAAGTACGAGTCGTACTTGATTGAACTTGAATCCAGCACGAAAGGATTGGAACATTCCTAAAGGCTTGAATCAATCCAAAAATGCTCATTTCAGGTACGGATCTGACTGACTCGAGATTGAAGTAAGTACGGAATTCCACTATCAAAGCGAAAGAGCGAAAAGAAACCGAAAGCTAGTTCGAAACTGAGAGTGAAAAGCTCTCTCAGGCTAAATGTGTACACTGTACACACCCTGCAGAGAAATTGTCAACTAGTAACAAAACAAAACTGTCCTTCACCTAGTTGGAATGCTAGTAGAATATAACTGGTAGCAAAATAGTTAGATTCGGGTGAGTTCGGCAACAACAAATATTAGCTTTCGAAAAAATGTTCGTTTCAAAATACTAATTTGAGCTAGTTCTAATCCAATTGAACTTTAACTGGTTGCAATCAAATTGGTGATGAGTGAGTTGATCGACAGATTTCGATGTACTGTTATACTGAGCAGCGACATAAACAGACTGTCATAAGTAACATTCAAAGGTCAACTGGTATTTAACTGGTTGAAAATGGCTGCTGCAGGGGACCAATTCTCTCCCGCCTATGCCATCTGGCATTAAACTGGTTGCAAATGGCTGCTGCCGGGGACAATTGTCACATGCCTATGACATGTCTGTGTAAAATGGACGATTTCAATACATTGATTTGGATAGGAAGTGCAACCAGTAGCAAGTTTTTAGAGACAGGTATATTTCTGGTTGTAAACTAGACACTTTCCCTGCAGGGCACACACACAATTTAATCTCGTCTGTTGATGCTAATCAAGAATAAGAGATACATAAAGGATTGACTAGTTGATATCGAATACATAAAAAAAACCAATCCAGTAAATAAACATAGTACTCTCTTTTTGGTTTTGGAATTTGAAATAATTTTTAATTTAAATCAACCCTGACTATTAATAAATGCAAGAATTATATGAAAATAGGCAACACTGCGTATGAGTTATTCGCAAAAACTTTAATGCCTATTCGCGCCAGTTAAAAGTCGACTTTTTTTTACTTTTTTTCGCATACTATACAACAAAACAACCTTAAAAATGTCATATTCAGGAGGTCCAATCTAATGTACATCGACTCGAACGGGCACTTCCAAGTGTTAATGTAGAAATGTAAAAACATGTCTAATTTGGAAAATAAATATTTATCAATGTGTCAAGCTTTGATTTTGTGAATTTGGATATTTGATATGATCGATTTCAATGTTCAGTTAAAGTACTTAGTATTCAATTCAAAAGAAAGAAAACTGTCACTGCTCATATTTATTTCAAATTCCAGGGAAACTAAAGAAAGATGTTTACGAATAGATCCATTCCATGCTTGCAAAAATGATTTGAAAATATATTTATAAATGTGCACTCATCATTTGATATCTCTCCCGCACTCTGTTAGATAAGACATATGTACATACAATTGTACATACTTGTGTGTGTGTGTGTGTGTGTAGACATGTGTATAATCCTTTATCATCATTAGATTGCCATAATCTGCCAGACACACACACACATGTACGCACACCCACCCACAATTGAAATCGGTGACCAATAAACCATCCCACAATCCGCTACCAAAACTGATCGCAAGATGTTTTGGACAACAACAAATACCACGTCATCCGCCGCTCGTTTTGTTATTATTTCTAATTTTAATATACTTTTTCTTTTTTTTATTAAATCACATTGTGAAAACCTTTTGGTGTTGATGCGTAGGCGAACTGTTCGCGTCATGCCCCGGATGAGTATGTCACGTATGTCGCTGCCTGTGTGTGCGTGTTTATGGTTGTTATTCTTATTTGCAGCAGGGACCTTTAGACTCAGTGATAAAGTGGGGCCCGTGATGCGTATGAATGTACATACATATATAGTGGGTCTATATGTGTGTATGCACATATGTGAATCACTTGTAAGACAAAATGTAAACAATTTATATTACTGTTTACTGCGAATTCCTCATTGTGCGAAATGGCAATATTTCAAGTTCACAAAATGAACAGCCCCGACAGTTGCACAAAAAGTGTGTGGGTAGTGTGGGGGGGGGGGGCAACAAGTAAGTTTGCTAAATTTGTCAAACGGTTCAACTCAAAGCAGGGATAAAGCTGCTATTTACATGCTGCTCCTTTCTGTATTCCGCACGTTTTCAAAAGTCAATCAGCCTTGCTCCCATTTTCGCTTTCGTAAAAATTTTGCGATTTAGAGTACAAATTTGGTACAAAAACCGGTTTGAAATCGTAAAAGTTTTGCGAAAGCGAAAATGGGAGCATGGCTGAATAAATCGTATCGAAAACGCAACGATTTTACTGTTTACTGTTTCCAATTTCGACCGATATAAACTCAGTTTGGAAACCCTTTTTATTATTTATTTTTAAAATTAGCTATAATACATTATATAATAAAAATATTATAATTAATTATAAGGGGGGCAATCGCTAGCGTCGAGGCCTTCGGCTTCTGGTTTATACAGTTGAATTTGATATATGTTCTAGTATGTTACATTGTTTAAGGTATTTATAAATTCTGTCAATATTTTCGTTAGAAGGTTTGGAGAGGTGTGTTGAGGGTAGGGTTGCTGGGAAGTGGGCCTACCGGATTCTCTCCAGATTTTGGCAGTTGTCTAATAGGTGTATTGTGGATATTTCTTGTCCACATAGGTGACAAGGGGGGTTGGTTTCTCCAGTAAGTAGATGTGAATGTGTAATTGTAGAGTGCCCGATACGAAGGCGGGCAAACATTCCACTTTTATTTCGATGACAGTTTGCGGGGTATCGGAATTTTTCCTTGTTTGGATTAAAAGCCTTGTACCTGTGTTGAAAAGTTGCCCAGTTGTCTAAAATCTGGGTGTGAAGGTGCGGCAGGATGACTTTGTGTATACCGATCTATGCATGGAATGACGGTAAAGGTGGGAGACTTTGATGCATCTTTGGCAGCAGCATCAGCTAGTTCGTTCCCGAGGATTCCTTTGTGGCTAGGTACCCAAAATAGTTGGAGTTTTGCTGGGGATTTGACAGACCACGGGATATAGATTGCCGTTGTTCCGTACTGCTTCTACTGTGGATTAGAGGTGGAGAACTATCGATGGCACTATCGATGGTTGGGCGCTATCGAGCCACCATCGATGGCAGCAGACACCTTCGATAGTGGCCCATCCAGGGATTCTGAGCCAGATCGGCAGAGTGCCAAAAAAAAAAAGCAAAATTTCACATGTCTGAAAGTATTTTAAGAGGTCCGACGACAAAAAATTTGCAAAATGTCTTGACTGTGGCAAAGAATATAAGACAAGCGGCAATACATCAAACTTGCACGACCATTTAAAAAGGTTTCATCCTGGCCTGGAAAGTAAAAACCCAGAATCTAGCACACAAGCTGTACGTGCTGAGAGGAACGACACTGCGTCTACAAGCAGCAGTTGCAGATCGAGTATGAACTCGTAGAGCTCTGTAGAGCTCTGTAGAGCTCTTTAAAAGAGCCGTCTTGTATGATTCAAATTCTAAAAGAAAGACCGACATTGATAAAGCCCTAACTGAGATGGTTGCCAAAGATGTGCAGCCCTACAATATTGTAGAAAATGAAGGGTTTGTACAATACACTCAGGTATTGGATCCTAGATATAAATTACCAAGCAAGACGCACTTACGAGATGTGCTAATGTTTAATTATTTCAAGGAAACCTCTGCCAAGTTATCAGCAATACTTCGAAATGTTTCGAATATAGCAATTACATGTGATTTGTGGACATCAAGTGCCAATGCTAGTTTTTTGACTGTGACGGGTCATTTTGTGTATAATCACGAATTAAAAACAGCATCCTTGGCTACGAAAAAACTGTTAAGCACAACTAATCACTGTTCGTCACTGTTTAAAAGTTGATGACGCAGTGCTTCATGATTTATTTACTAAGTGTAAATCAATCGTTCGATTTTTTAAGCAAAGCACGATAGCGAATGAAAAACTCAAATTAGCTCAAGAAGGCTCAGAGTATACTTTGCTGCAAGAAACACCCACTACACACAAAAAAATCTGTGGTTAAATTTAACCGATATTTTGGGTTAGAAATGCGCCAACCCAAAAAGTCGGTAAAATTCACAAAATTTGACAGTAACTATCACGTAAACCTTTACGCAAAGAGAACTATTGCAATAGTAAATCTAACTGAAAATATCGTTTAGAAATGCGCCAACCCACAAAATTAGTAATATTAACCGATGCGTACAGTAAGTAGATTTTCTTACTGTGTGTACAGTAATTTTACCATAAAAATAGTAATTTAACGCTGTCACAAGTTGCCAATCTACTTGAGCTCATTATCAACCCAGACCAGAAGAGGCAACCTTAATACCCCCCCCACCCACCAATTTTGGTTCTGAAATAATTGTTTGAATTAAACACATTCTTATTTTATTTGAAAAATTTTTACTTACCTTGGGGGGATTCGAACTCTGGGCCCTTTGACTGAACACACGATTGGACGGACGTCTTTACCAGTTACGCTACGGCTCGCGTTAATAGAAACGCGTCTAACATATTACTTGTATTGAATCTGCCTAACCACATGCACGAAAAATTTCTTAAATGTCGCATAAATGAGATCACTAGTAATTCTCAAGTTCAAATTCAGTGAAAGTACAATATAAATATAAGGGCCAAAATGAAATTTTCTCAATCAACAATTTTCGCGGTTAGATTTACTGTCGGTAGAGTTAATCCGTGAAGCAACAAAATTCATTTAAAAAGTTATACTATTTGTGCGGTAAGATTTACTTGTGGGTACAGTAAATTGCTGCAAAAACAAAGTATGAGATGAAAAAATCACGTCAGAGTAACTATTTCTATGGTAAAGTTACTGTAGTTAGCAGTAACTTATTAAAACAACAAAATATATGAAAAAATATTTGTGGTTGAATTTACTCGGCGTACAGTTGTTAAATGCAACAACAAAATACGAGCTAAAATAAATACGTGAACTTTACAATTCTTCTGTAGATTTTACTGTTAGCACAGTTACCAAGCAACAACAAAACCACATGCATAAAAAATTTCGAAAAAAGTTACTGTCAGCGTTAGTTAATTTTACCCACCAGATTTTTTTGTGTGTAGGTGGAATAGTTTCTATTTCATGATTGAGCGTATTATAAAAACGAACGATGCCATTGCCAAAGTCTTACTATCAACAACAAATGCACCGCAGCCATTTACTGCTGAGGAAATACTTGTGCTAAAAGATATCGAAAAAGTATTGGCTTTTTTTCAGCAAGCAAGTGAGAAAATTTCTGGCGGAAAGTACGTAACCATATCGCTAATTATACCCATGGCATATGGACTTTTTCGCAAAATCGAAAGTGTTGTACCTTTGCTACAAGCTTTGCAAGGAAAAACTTTAAACAAAATATTAATGGAGTCAATAAAGAAACGTCTTTCCATATATGAGCAAAGAACAGTCTGCAGGATGGCTACGCTATTGGATCCACGCTTCAAAAAAATGGATTTCAACACAGCTCAAACGCTGAACAAGCAGCAAAATTTTTTGAAAATGAGCTTGCAAATTTGTCCGTCAGAGAGACCTCAATTAATCTGCCCGTCGCACCGGATACAAATTCCCAGGACACTTTGTTTGATTTTTTGGGCGAGCGATCGATAAACAAAGTTGGAAACTCACGAGTGGATGCAATTCTGACTAAAAGGCAATATCTGGAGAGGGCAATTGCCGCACAAGATATGGACCCTCTGTTATGGATGAAGGTATGCCTTAATTAAAATGCCGAATTATAAGTTCTATATAATTAAATATATTACTTTTTTTCCAGGTGAATCAAACTGATTTTCCCGCTATTGGAAGCCTTTTTTGCAAATATCTCTGCATTCCCGCTACGTCCGTAGAATCAGAAAGGGCATTCAGCAAGGCGGGCCAAATTATATCAGAGTGGCGAACCCGACTCAAGGAAAAAAATGTAAACATTCTTTTATTCTTAAACTGTAACTCTTGGTTAAAATAAACCGTAATTTTATTGTATTCGTTTAAAATAAATTTGATTGTTGGGCTATACTATCGATGGCGCTATCGAAACTATCGATGGCGCTATCGACACTATCGATGGTTCAAAATAAACTATCGTCGAATATCGATGGCGCCCACTATCGATAGTTCTCCACCTCTACTGTGGATAGGCCGTCAGTGCAGATTACGAATTTTCCAGTTTTTTCTTTTGCGCAGACTATTGCTTTGCAAAGAATATAGAGCAATATTCTGGAAGCCATCGGGATGCAAAGACTTTCCCTTCCTGGTTGGTACAAGCGAATGCTGTGAGGTGTTCTGTTTTGGTTCCATCGGTATACAACCAGGCCCGTTTTATAAAGTTGCCTTTTGCAGACTCTTCTGCGAAAAGTTGTTGGAAGGTTTCGCTGCTAGTGTTGTTCTTTGGAAACTGGAGTAGGGCGGTATTGATTGAGGATGTGCGTAGTAGCCATGGTGGTGCTGTGGACTTCCTATTACTTGCTGTTGTCAGGATGTTCAGATCCTTTGCGAGTGAGGCGCAACGCCAAAGAGTGGGACCGCTTCTTTTGGGATAAAGCTTTGCGCATATTATTTCGAAGGAGTTGGTTTGGTGTGCAAAACAGTTTGGAGACGAGCTTAGCTGTGGATTCGGTAATTTTGTCTTCAATAGATGGTAACCCAGCTTCGTTCTGTATACAGTTTATCGGCGATGTTGAAAAGGCATTAATGCTTCGACTTGCTGCGGTACGATAGGCTGGCTTAAGTAGCCTTAGGTGAGTTTTTGCGCACCATCCAAAAATTGCAAGTCCATACTCTATTTTAGAGAGTATTTGGGACCAAGTGACATTTATTAGGCTGTTTACGTTGATTAAAGAGTGCTTTGAAGTAAGGTATTTGATTACATTTAGTTTTTTCTCAAGTGAAGGAAACCCTTTTTAACAGCATGACTATCAGCCATGTTCTCCATTCCAATGTGGAGTCCAAATCAAGTACTAAAATCGGTTTTAAATCACAAAGTTTTTGTGGAAGTGAAATTGAGATCATGGCTGGTTCTGTTTACATGGTCTCAGGCAGAAATTCAAACCGCTGTGAAAGCTATTTGAAGCAATGTTTCGTTTCTGTTCCGTTTTCGATTTTCCGAAAATCAGAACTATTCGCAAATTTTCGAAATTGGATTTCTAGAGAAATATTTCAATGTCTTTAAAATCCTCAAATAAATTTCGCATATATATGAAGTCGAATATAAAGGTTTCGTTCCTAACTTCTGGGATCGCACTATGAAAAAGTTCAACATTTTTATTGGATTCTAGACCATCTGAGCGTTAATGAACGCGATTTGAGGGATTGCCTCAAAAATAATACCTAAAACATGCTTCTGGCTGAAGTAGGATTAAGCTGAAGAAGCACTGCAGATTATTGAGTATCTCGGGAGACTCACACAATTCAACTAGCAATCTTTAAGGAAGGAATGCAATCTGACGACGGGTTTGTTAAGAGATTCAAATATATTGGAAAACCAAAAATCGTGTTTTGTTTTATTAATTAAGCACGTTAAAAACATAGACCTCAAGCCGGCAGAAGCCCCCAGTAGAGGTCTGGAAACATTTTGAAAGAGATGTACGAAATCACCGTTGCCTGAATGTAAGTACTTAACGTCTTAAAACTCTTCAGTAAACTGGATTGTGTCGTTTTGACTTGCTGTTTTCGGTTCTGTTTAACAATTTCATTTGATTTCAATTTGATTCAGTTTACGAGCTGGATTTATTAAGTCTTACAGATTTTTAATTCAAGTTTATTAGATATTCAAATTCTTAATATTAAAATGTTTTTGTCATTTGTAGTCTTTGGAATTACTTGAAAATAGCACAGATATATCAATATTTTAGAGTTGAGGTATCGTAATCGAATAATGGTCACACTGTGAATAGAGTAGATCAGAGTTCCCCAGCAATAGCCCCTTTGGCACGAACATACTCGCCAATTCACACCGAATGCTTTCCGAAGTCATGCATCACTGTGTATTAGAGAGAGACACAGTCACATTTTCGAGCTCTCTTCTTGGGGAACCCTGGAGTCGATTGAAAAAGATGGACGAAGACAGAAGTTGTAAATAAAATGACAGACAGACAGACAGAAAGAAAAACTCGTGTCGACAAACCCATATAGAGACATTGTAAATAGAAAACCGTGTGTAAATAGTAAACCGTGCAAATAGTGTGTAAATGAAAATCCGAAAAAAACCCTCGCTTACAAATTTAAGATTTAAACGTTTACACATAGTTCTACTCGGTATTTGAAATTGTGCCGATTATAGCCGAATTATTAAATCGATTGTTTTTTATTGCCCATAATAATCATTATTTTCAGCAATGTTTAGATTTGACTATTATTACGTCAATCACTCAGCGATTCGAACAAGCGAAAGTAGAAGGGTTCAGATTCACGGAGCGGGTTCATATTGTCGTTGAACCTAGCCTAAGGTAAGAACCCGGGTTCAGGTAAATGTGTTCAAATATGTAAAGTGTCGCTCTGAAAGATTGCGCAATCTGAATTCAATCACTAGATGAGATTCTAATCGAGGCTTTCATGCCATCCCCCCCCTCGCGAAGTAATACCTAGCGGTAAAAAAAAAAAGCCCAGGGCAACAAAAATTTGGTAATTTTTTTGTTGTGTTTTGTTGTTGTGTCGTAAACTTTTGGAGTTTACGCTTTTTGATTTACGCTTTTACGAGAGCTGGTGAATACTCTAATAGTATAGCAGCCTTACAGAAGTTAGGTTTGAAAAAAAGTCTTGGTAGGCAAAACTTATTTGTTTTCAATGCTATCTGTCCTTAATTTGTTACTGATCAATATTATATGCTACCACACAATTCTGAGAAGTTTGATCGAAATCGGATGACTATAGAATTTTTTTTACATTTTAAATGGAATAAATATGTCGATTTTTGAGTATTATGGAAAATATCTTCATCTCTATTTTAGCAGGCTCGAAAATGATTTTAGAAGTATGGTTCCTTGGGCAAAAATACTTGTTATGGCCCATGGAGTAAATTTAATTGACCCGGTTATCTTTTTTCTCATAGTTTAGCTGGCTCTAGGCCCGAAAAATTTGCGTTTATTCACAACTGTAAACAACTTATGCATTGTACCAACAAAAAGAGCTGGTGTGTAGGCATACAGAACTGTTTCATCGTTATCCCTAACGACTCTTCAGTAGGCTTTTCGCTGAAGAAAGCATGATTGCCAACTGCCTTTCCATACAATCATTGCTTAGATCAGTTGGTGAAGAGTGCTTTCAACTTTTTGGAGGCTGAACTTCCCACGTGCAAAAGCTTGAAACTTTTGAGCGATCTTAAATGTGCCCGTTAATTTTGAAATGCGAAGTATTCAAAAAAAAACGTTTTTTGCGTTGTTTCTTGAAACTTTTTGTTAGTTTCGTTTACAAAAAACTTGTCTCATAGCAGTATCACTTTATTATTTTGATACTTGCTCCGGTATCATGATATTTTAAATTGGCCATAATGGACATCGCATCAGCAAGAAGTTCTGCTGAACACGGTCAATTTCTCCGTCAATCAAAAGACGCAAAACTGCACGTTTTTTTTAATATTTCATGACCGAACTGCATGTAGAGCCACAGATGGTTATCATTGAAATATACATAGTAGATGACTATTTTGAGGGCAAAATAGAATCAATCAGTACTAACAACCACTTATCAGGTAAAATGTACATATGTTGACACTCTTGACCTGCCGTACTAAAAGCTTTATAAAACAATTTCAAATATTCCAGAACTAAAGCTTCTTCACGGTACGGAGACTCAAAACCAGTCTTAAAGTCATCATGCTTCATCATGCAATTGTACCACATCGAGATACCCTTGTTATCCATGGTTAAGGGTAGTCGAAAATACCATTTTATCGGCTGAAGACTTGTAACAGAAATGTGTTAAAATTATAAATGTCTGAAATGTCTTGCTAGTTATTCTCACACACATTTGTTGAGTCATACATTGCGTAATTGATACCATTTTGGGGATATGTGTACACACACACACACACACACATACATACATATGAATTTTAGTGTGCGATTAGAAGACGCGCTTTGTCTAAGTTCAAGGCCAAGCAGTTTACACAGCATTAAAATAATAAAAGAAGAAACAAAAAAAACTGCACACAAAATGTGTTTTGTGTTTTTGCCGTCGCAGCAGCAGCAGCAGCAGTGAAAAAGGTCAATGACACCTGTCTGTTTGTCTCGCTCAGCTCGCACACACACACACATGCTTATCACCACTTTCAGTGTGTGTGTGTCTGCTTGCTCTTTCTAGCTCGAGCAGCACCAGCCACATTTAGACATGTGGTCAAAGCATTTTGGTGCTTGTTGTTGTTGTTGGGTGTTAATTGGTATGGCCAAATTATGCGCCAAAATTTTGTAAATACGTCATCAACAATAGCCGCATCAACAATTTCCGGTTTTGAAAAATTATTTGCGTATGTAAAGTGTTTGTGTGTATTAATGTTGTTGGCTCATCCTCTCGCTCTCGCTAGTTTTGTTATTTTTGGCACACAAACACACTGGCAAAACGATTTAAAAATAAATAAATTACGCACAAATACATAAACATTTGGCCAACATTCTTAAGGCATCAAAAATATCAGCATGATTAATACAAAAAATGCGCAATAACAAATAACAAGCACACAGCAAGTGGGCAGTCCCCCCTCCTCAAACAGCGGTAGGCCAATTAGTGCTTTATGCTTTTTAATTAGCAAGCCACAAAAACAACAGAAAAAAAAAACTGTTACTTCTATGGCCAGAGTGCAATTGTCTTTGAAATATTTGTTGTTGTGGTTGTCCCCCCACCCCACAACACTCACGCAGACGCAAAGGAGAGCCCGCTCTCTCTCTCTCTGTCTTTCTCAGCAACGGCATTTCATTTGCCTGTTTTTGTTTTGCTATACGGTTGCCGCCGCTCTCTCTCTCTCATTTCATACACACTTACTCGCTCATTCACAAGAAGCAAAAGATATGATAGATATGGAACAACAACAACAACAACAACTTTGCATAAATTGCTGCTGCGTAGTAATTTTTTTTTTCTATTTACCTTTTAACTGAATGTTGTTGTTGTCGGTTGTAAAGCATTGTTAAACAATTTTCCTGATTTTGGTATCGATTTCAAAATAAGAATTACGCACTTTTTCATTTGGCTTTCTTTTTGCGCCGCAAAACTTCACAACATGCTGTGTGTATGTATGTATTTATTTATTGTGAATTTAATTTCACACGCACACACACACACACATAAACACACACGCGCACGCACTTGTATTTCTGGGAATTTTTCTTTTATTATGATTCTCCAATTTCCCGCACTGAACACTCAGAAACTGATTTTTCCTTTTTCAAAATTCAGTCCAATTTTAATTTCTTTGGCTTTGAATTTTTTATTTGTATTTATTTATTTATTTTCATACAAAAACACACACTTCTTCTTCATATATTATTCTGTACGACGACGACGCCGCACTCTAATCTATTCCGGCGGATTGTACAACGATATTTTTCCGCAGCAAATAAATTGTAAAAACAAAGCGTCCGCGACTCGCGACCCACGCACACCGCTCACAAAAACAAATCTGAAGGCAACGAGCAAGCAAACTATAGAGAGACCGCATTTCACGGGAGAGCGCGCGAGAGAGAGAAAGAAAAATACTATAATTGAGCGGTATTTTTTTTTTATTAATATTCTAAGGAATTAATTTTATTTAATTTAGTTTCTTTTTGTGGTTTGGAGCACAAAATTACCAATTTAAAAGAAAATTTCACTTGGCTTCCTCTTTATTTAGGTCCGCAAATGTATGGCAAAATTGGGCGCCAAAAAGTCTGCTCGCTGGCCACACCTAATTTAACAGATCATTAACAGAGCCAGTGACAGTGAGAGCAGTTATCGAAAGTATCGATCTTGTTATTTATCGATGACTTGAAATAACTGAAATTTGAAATTGAAACGAGATTAATTAATTTGGGTGCGGCCAGGATAAGAGTGGGTGTTGGCATTGTCACCGTCCAGCCATACATAAAGTACCTAGGGGTTATGATCGTTATAAAACCGGTATTATATTACAAAATGCTGGTGGAATTGGAATTGAGAACATGGCTGATAATATTAGGTTGCCTTCACATTGGGCGTGTTCAGAGGCATAATTGATCACTGAGCAGGTATCAGAAAAAAATCATGCATTGAATAATTTCAGTATCAATTTAAAGTAGATTATGTTATGGATCTCTTCTCGATGGCAATCCGGCTGTCTCAGTCCTTCTCTAAGGGGGGGGGGATCTTCCCCTTGCCCACAGTCCACACAATCCTCGACTCAACAAACTGTCATCACTATATATACAACAAAAAAGATTTTCATATTTATACTTGATCAGGGAGCAAGTTGTTCTGCTGAACACGGCCACTGATATCACGTTAATGATACATGAGATATGATAATCTAGTAGTCTTGCTTGTTTTGCCTGTCTTGGCCTATGTATCGTGTACGCCATGTATCAGTGTGGAGAGGCAGCCTTATTCAACGTGTGAATTTTTTAGCCAGTTACTAATCGCTCATCTCTAAAATAAATCAATTTCACCTCCGTCACTTTCAGGTTGCTCATCTCTAAAATCTCATCCATCTGGCCACTCCGTTTGTTAGTGAAAATTCAATTCGCGCCACCTTTAAAAATTTAGCAACAATCTATTTGATTAACAAATTAAACGTTTGATTTGGAGCATAAATCTGCAAAGGATTGGCTGCATAAATGGTCACCGGCAGATTCCATACCATTGTCTCCACTGGCAGCTCGGCGGGAGCTTTTAGCTCACCCGACTCTGGATTGGGTTGTCCAAAATCCATCATAATGCTGGTGACAAATTCGAAATGTAAACGCCATTTGACCTCAACCAGATCTGTGCGGAAAGTGGGTGTCACATGTAGGGGTATGGGCACCACCACTTGGCTCTGGAGCGTGGCATAGCACACTTGGTGGTTGGTGGAAATGGTGGACAATTTGCCAGCGGGCAGCGGCACATCCTTATCCCGAGAACTGCCCGAGGTGGCAGATTTATGTAAATTATCCACAGCTATGCCACTCGCTATGCTGGCCATGTCAAAGGAATTGATGGATGAGGCATCATCAGCGGATTGGCTTTGTGTCGCAGAAGGGGTTTGCGGGCGTATGGGTAACTCTTGCTGCTGCAGCTTCACTGAGAACTGGACACAGCGCACTTGACACTGATCAAAGTCCAGGCTGCCCACAATATCCTCGCCCAGCTTATAGGCGGGTTTGAACAGACAGAAGCGACCCACGAAACCACGTTTATTCGAGATGCGATAGAATTTGGGTGCACGGCGGGCGGTAACATTCTGCAAGCAGTTGGATTAGCCTGGATAAGCTTGATGAAATGAACTTACCTTTAAATGATGCCAGGATATTTCCAGTTCACTGATTTCACGCTTCTCCAGAAACGGATTGGTGGGAGCCAACTCATCGTTTGTCTCCACGGTCACGGGCAACTCATCCGGACGCGCTATAATGGGTATGGGCAGCACCCGTATGGGCACAGTCAAGGTTTGAACCTTGGATTTGACCCTCTGGGTGGCTATGGTGATTTTGTAAAAGTATCTAATGTCATGACCACGATAGGTGGGCGGACCATCGCGTGGCACAAACTCATTGAAGAAATCTGCAATTAAGCCCGGATTAAGCAAATCAGTTTATGAAGGGGGCTCTTACGCACAAATCTTGGTCTCTCCCGGCTGTAGCTTGAGATCACAAAACAAAATCTTGGGTTTAGTGGCCACTATCACTTCACCTGGCGCCTGAGTCACTGCATCCAAAGCGGTTCGTCCAATCAGTTCGGCCAGCTCCGCAGTTTTATCCATGTTAGCATAACTGCTCTTGCGATAGCAATGCAACTGAGCTGACGCCCAGGCCAAATTCTCCAGGCTAAAATCAAATTAATTATTTTTGTAATTTCTATCCTCCTCTTCACACCCCCTCAACATTACCTTGCTTCGTTGGCATTTCGCTGATTCTCTTCGGCAAATATTTTATGTGTAAATTCTATCAGACATTCCACACGTTCACCTGTGGCGTATATAGCCGAATCTGCTCGCACTAGTTTCGCTTTAATTTCAATCATTTATTTTTAATTCGTTTTAAACAAAATAAAGTTTCTCATTGAGTGACCAGAGTGAGGGACAGGGGTAAAAATACCAAATTAACGCGTTTACAAACAGAGCTACCAGACCGGCGGTATGCAGTACTGACAGTGTAACCATTTTCAAGCTAGTGAAGGAAAATTAAAATATATTAAAAAATTGACAGCTACATACTTAAAATTTCAAGTAATTAACTAACAAATGTATGTAGTTAAAGTAAAGGGTAAGTAAATGTAATTCCCTAGAATACTCCCGCAATATTTTGTATACTGCGCAGCGCTGCCAATTTAGTTATTTTTTACAGCTGATATTGACTTTTATACGCTTGTTCCACTGGCACATTCTAGAGGTTATTCGCTGGATGATTTATGAGACCTCATTCTTTCTGTGTATTTCATCAAGAGAGATAAATTTCCATTCGCTAGATCATCCGCGGCGGATGATCAAGTCACTGTCACAGATGATCTAGCCACTGTCACAATATTTAGCTATTTTCAGCTAAAAGGCTAGATTATCTATCGATATGCTATCAAATTCAAAAGTGCCAGTAATAGAAGCAGCTGCTGTGTCAATGGGCGTGCTCAGCAGAATAATTGATAGCTGAGCATGTATCAGAAAAAAATTATGCATCGAATAGTTCTTGCTGTTGGAGGGAGCAGTATCACTTTAAAGTAGCGTACTATTTCTTTGATACATGCTCCCGTAACATGATACCTCAAATTGGCTAATATGATGCCGCTTCACTCGACTTCAGCAGGCAGATTATTGAAAATTTATACTTGATCAGGGAGCAAGTTGTTCTGCTGAACACGGCTAATGTCTTTGAAATGGGCTAAGTGGGTTTTAGCTCAGTTTGCGGGCTTAGCACAGTGGGAGAAGTGCATGGAAACGGCAAGTGTTCCATTCTTTGTTATAGAATCTATATAATCTATCTATCTATCTATCTTATATATATAAAAATCTTGTGTCACATGTTATAAAACTCCTCCGAAACGGCTTGACCGATTATAATGAATTTTTTTTGTATATATTTGGCAGGTGTAGAATAGGTTTTTAACTCTATTTGGTAACGCTAGGTGATTTGGGTGACCCTCTGCAGAACAATCTTTTGAATTGACGACGCAGCAGGCTGCTAATCTGTCACTCTTTTAAAAAAGAAAACTAATAGGGAATAGAAATCATAAAGAAATAACAGAAAGAAAAAATAATCGCAGTCTTGAAATAGCAAGAAATAGAAATAATTTCAAACCCTCTCTCCCCCTTTTCCACCATTGTTGCTCCACTGTTCCCGCACTATTCCCACACTCTTCCCCATCATTCCCTCCTTTTTCCACACTCTTTCCCCCACTCTGCCCACCACAACAGCACAAAATATGAAGTCATGCGTCACGTGACGCTGAAATCAAATTTTATTCCTACTAAAATCTTCCGTACAGTAATGAAAGATGTTTCACATCAAAAAGTTTTGAAAAATATTAATTTGTTTTAATTTTATTACCAAGAAACCGTGTTCCAAACCAATTGCGAGTACCAGGTTCGGGTGAGAAATATGTTGAAAGTATTTGTTATGGTAACACCCTAGAAGTGCCGTTTAGATTTAAGAAAAGGCTTAATGAAATCAATCATTGATCAACTATTATAATTGGCGAGTTTGTCAGTAATAAACCTTTCCTTTTTCTCGCATCACTGATATGATATGCTCATCGTCCGACATCGCTATCAACTTATCGATAAGTCATTGCAAGCGTTGCCACCTAGTTTGCACAGACAATTCAGTATAAAATAAATATTTTTTTTTTTGTTAACAATCCCATCATGTATCAAGAATATCTAAATCAGCTGCAAACTACTCTGGCTCCAATGGGCTCTGATGAGCTCAAGGAGCTCCTCAACAACGACGACAAACTCGATGAAAAAGTGGATGAAGTTCTAGAGGTCTTGCGACAACAAAAGACCAGTGTTTTTGAGGACAATCGCAGTCGTGCCGAACGAAACATTGAAAAAGAGCCCCAAATAATTGAGTTGCGGGGCAAGCTAGCCGAGCTTACAGAAGAAGGTCGCACTCGCTGCTCGACTATTCAGGAGAAGTTGTCACAAATGAAACAGAAATCTGGCAATGTCAGTCAAGAGACCGCATTAGCTCTACTTCAGACGGCGGCCTCGGAAAGCGAAGAGCAAACCGAGGAAATGGTCATGAAATTCAACGAAAACGAGATCAATGTGGAGGCTTTCCTTGAGGATTTTCTCAACAGTCGCCGTCAGATGCACTTGCGCAGGCTAAAGGCCGAAAAAATGCAGGAGCTGATCAGGAAGCATAGTCAGCAGCGGCACAATGCAGCCGCCGGAGTGATTCCTGCATATGGCAATGTGCCGCCAGGCAGTAGTTTCTATCCAACGCCCTATCCCATGGGACCCATGGCCATGATGCCCATGCCACCGCCAGGAAGACCGTATTGAACAACACACAAGATTAGCACTTAGTCGGTATAAACTGCCATCGAGGGGGGGGAAAATTAATTGATGACTCATCAAATGCTTTGTTTGTTTATTCTAAATTATGTATCTTGTAGAGTGATTTTGTACCACATCAGCAATCAAGTAACTTAAGTAAATGCCACTTCAATATATAAAATAAAGCTTTACGTTGGACATATGACGAATTTGTGAAATTTGACCAAACTGGGAAGGGGTGACTTCATCAGGTAATCAAAACAAAAACAAGAAGACTGCGGCAAAAGCAATTGATGTCTTTGCTTAAGTCGGACTCGGAGAAGCGGATGGCAACTGATGCTCCCATGAAAAATGGAATTTGCTAAATTTTTCGAATTTTCTCGTTTGCATATTGTTTGAAAAATTCACATGAATGTCTTCGGTCATAATTTTAGTGAGACTCTGACTACCAAAAGTAATCCATCTCTTCCATATGTACAACTGGTTTTTCTTCAAGCATTTTTACAAAATAAATACGAAGGATGTTTTTATACCCTTGTAGAGGGTATATTAAAATTGTCCAGATGTTTGTAACGCATAGAAGGAAGCATCTCCGACCACACAAAGTATATATATTCCTGATCAGCATGACGAGCTGAATTGATATAGCCATGTCCGTCCGTCTGTTTCTATGCTAACTCCTCCGTCATTTTTAAAGCTATCTTAACCAAACTTTGCACAAAGTCTTTTGGTACAAATACGCTGCACATTTGTCGAAACCGGCCAGATCGGATGACTATAGCATATAGCTGCCATAGGAACCATCGGTCGAAAATGTTGATTTAGTGAGAAAAACTTTTATGTCTTCAACGCAAATGTCCCCGAACCTTGTATTTACAAGTTTTCGATGCTTTCACATAATTCCACAAGTTTGATAGGACAACTATATAGTACAGCTGCCATAAAAATTACGTGTAGAAAATGTATATAGGAGGCCTTGTCAAAAATGTGTACGTTTGGCCGAATGTACATATGTATTTGTGTCAATGGAATCAGGCTACTAATTTATAAAAATCATACAAGCTAAACTTCGGTCGAGCCGAAGATAAATTGATAAATTGAAAAAATGATAAAATTTTTAAGTCTCACTCATGCCGAACAGCATTTCGATTTCATCACGCATGCGCCTTTCCCGCTCATTCTTTTTTCCTCTTCTCCTCTCTCCATTTCTCCCGGTATCGCTCTTTAACAGCCCGCGTTGACCCCGACTTCAGAGTTCTCCTGTAGGCAGCGTCTTTCTCTGCAGTAGCGCGGCGACACTCCTCACCATACCAAGACTGTTTTCGAGAGTACTCGGCGTGTTTGAGTATCTCCTTGGCAGCCGTACTCATGGAGTGTGTGGAGATGTTCGCATACACCCGGAAGGGTATGGTGAGATTTCCCTGAGCAGTTGGGTGAGTTTAGCTGTGTGGGAGGTGCGTTGTGTTTGCAGCTTCTCGACAAAAACCAATCAAAGAAGAGAACAAAACCGATTTTTGTTCTACGCGACGCACACACACGAAATCGTTTGCATGTTCGTTTTGTATAAGTCGCGCCCTGCTTGTATACGATCATTGATTTCATATCTTCGGTGCAATTACAAAAACAAAACGAACTCAAAGAGCATACGGCTGGGCATCTCTGATATAAAGTATATATTATATATTCTTGATCAGCATCAATATAGCTTATATACTGCATCAATATAGACTGTTGTTTTCTTGTATTCAAGGATTATTGAACTTAAGAAAAAAACATTATGTATTAGAAAAGCTTTCTATATTTGGAATTTTTATACCCGTTACTCGTAGAGTAAAAGGGTATACTAAAGTCGTGCAAATGTATGTAACAGCCAGAAGGAATCATTTCCGACCATATAAAGTATATATATTCTTGATCAGCATCAACGGCCGATTCGATATAGCCATGTCCGTCTGTCCGTCTGTCCGTCCGTCCGTCCGTCCGTCTGTCTGTATGAACACCTAGATCTCAGAGACTAGAAGAGCTAGAGCAACCAAATTTGAAATGTAGACTCCTATTGTCTGCACGCAGATCAAGTTTATTTTCAATTTTTGCCACGCCCCCTCACGCCCCCGCAATTTGGAAAAAACGTCATATCTCCTACAGTTTTGATGATAGATGGTTCGTACTTTCTAGAGATATATAGTACTCAAAATTATTTATCGATTTGCTGAAGGAATGATAAAGATCGGATGAACGACACTCAAGTTATGAGCAAAAAACGGTCAGTTAACACCCACCACCCATAACCTAAGCATTGCGTTCAGCAGCAATCTTAGTGAGAGAGAGAGAGAGAGAGAGAGAGAGAGAGACTTAGAGAGCGCACTGCGTTGTGCGTTGTGTGTTAACTGGCCGTTTGACTCGTGACCAAATTCGAGCTGCGACATTAAGGGTGCAGAGTATGTAATAGTCGGGCTTGACCGACGTTTTCAAAAGTTTTGTTGTCTGATTTGTTTATCGTGATGAATTTGGAGTCATTTATGTTGGATTTAGTAATTGACAAATGTCTATTAATATCTGGCGGATAATAAATAGCCGAGTTAAAAAATGTTGCATACTTTTCGGCAGACCCACCTCAGGCATACAGGAAGGCTAATAAACATTTGTTTCCATGAGTAACGGGTATATCGAAGTCGGTTAGAGCCGACTTTAACTTACGCTCTCGTTATACCCTTGTAGAGGGATACATAGTAAACATTACAATTGGTTAAAAGGTTTTTGAAATAGAGAAGATAGCAAACTTTCCATATGTATTTTTGGTCGCTGAATTCAAATCAATTGTCCGTTTTCCCACACCACGTCTGGTTTACAGAGATATTTGCATAAACGTGTGTTGTTTACATTTATTGGTGCTGTGACCGCATTAATTAACCTTTTCCAAATTTGTTTTAATGTAAGCTGCATTGAATGATCTTACAGAAAAACCAAACACGTTTTGATTTTGTTCATAAGCTACAATTTTAATGGATTTTAAAATGGAAAATATGGTTATTTTATGATAAAATAACGTTTTTTTCCATGTTTCAAAAATTCTGAAAAATGGTCTGATGACAAAAAAATATCTTGGGAATGATATAATAGCTCTTTTTAAAGTTATAGCCCAAAAACTATAAAAATTTTCCTTTTTTTTGCATGATTTTAAAATTTCTTGTAGTTTGATAATAACAAGGAAGTTATTGGAAAACAAAAGAGTGGCTATTAAAAAATTATTTGAAATTAATTTTTGTTAATTTAAAGACATTTTGGAAGTTAATATGGTTTTAAAAATGTAAAAAAATTCGTAAATTTTTATAGTATTTGGTCCATAGCTTTAAAAAGAGCTATTATATCAAAATACTGAAGGTGTGGTAATAATTATTTAAAATAAATGGACAATTGATTTGAATTCAGCGACCAATTATACTACTAACTATACTATTGGCTATCTTCTCTATTGCAAAATTTTTTTTTGTCATAATTTGAAAACGTAGCGTCGAAATTATGTCGTTTCAAAAAGCCATAATTTCGACAGCAAAAAATTCTAGTTGGAACGTCGAAATTATGTCGTTCTAAAACGAGTAGAACGACATTATTTCGCTCGAAATTGTGTCGTTTTTTTCTGTCGAAATTATGTCGTCGGAATTATGTCGTCACCCCTCTTAAGCGGGTAATCTTGGAGTGCTTTGGCAAAATACCTGTTGGATGCTCTCAAAAATTCAAGTCAATAATCAGGCAGAAGCTATAGATTTATTAATTAGTGGAGCCCGGGACTCTATTCTGAGGAGTGAAAGATCTACTATCTCGCGACGAACAGGGAAGATAGGTGGTGTAACTCTACCTTAGCCACTTAATTATTTTTAAGAAACTGTTGACTATGTGAAACCTTGTGAAATTATTAACAAAACAAAAGAAATTTTGAGTGTCCAACGTATAACGACAGACTCGCTTAGCGCACCCGCTGATAAGTGCAGTTTTGTTCTGTTGTGGTTGTTGGACTGCTCCCAAGCCGCTGCTGTTAACAGTTGGCTTCCATTTTCAACCTTCCTCGGAGTCTTTGTTTTTATTTATACGAAAGTGGAACATATTTTAGGTCTTTCGTTCTAGTTCCTTGATTTACCTATTTTCCATAACGACCTTTAATTAATATGATTCCAAACCAAAAGATAAAGTTAAAAACTGTTGTTTATTGTTTACAATTTCATTAAATTTTGTTTCGCTTTTGCATTTTTAAGTACATATTGCTGTTGTTCAGGTAAATGATTAATTTAGTTAAAAAAAAAGTGAGTTGCTCTCTCTTACATTCTTTCGCTGGGTGGTAAATTAAGGGATTATATTAAAAACTAGGCGAAAATTAAAGTAAAAAATACAATTTTGGTTAAAAACGAAATATAAGTTAAAATAATTTCAATTAAAATGGAAAATGAGGCCAAGGCTAAGCGGCATTTAAAGCGGTTCATCTTAACCTAATCTCCGATTAGAGTGCTGAAAGGGTTCACTAATTAAGTTGGAAGGATTGTGCTGGTGTGTGTGTGTATGATTGATATAAACATATTGCCCATCGATTTCAATTTCACTTTTGCATTTTTAGTTTTACTCTCTGAGAGAATGGTTAGTCTTTTGTTTTTGTAGTATTCCCCGCGAATGTTTCATATACTCCATATAAATATATATATATTTTTTGGGGTTCATTTCAGAATCATAAGACACAGTTTAATGGCCGATTTCTCATCTTCTACGATATCTCATATAAACTTACAAATAGCAGAGTAAATTGTGTAGCAGCTATCTGAAAGAAGAGAAATCGGCCCTAAGACACACAGAACAACTCTCATTACATTTTGAATTAGTCGAATGTAAGTCTTTATCCACTGTCTCCTGATTATGAACTGAACCCTTTTAGTTGATGATGTGTATGCAAAAAAGTTTATATATAAAATATTTGTCTCAACTTTGACGGCCGGTTTCTTCACTTTAAAAGCTTACGAATTTAATGTTCCTACACATTTGCAGGAAACGCCATCATGACGAACCAAATTCCTTCATCCATTTCTCATATTTATCCAAATCTGCCCGCGATACGCTTTTGTTGCAGCGACTCATGGCCTCATTGAAGTCCTTATTGGACACAGGCAGATCCACCTCTTCGGTGGCCAGCTGGCGTATTTGCTCGGGCGTCAAGCCCGCTATCTTACGACGCATCGACATCATGCTGGCCTCTCGACACACATTTGTTATGTCCGCTCCCGAGTAGCCTTTCAGTTCGTTGGCCACATAGGTCAGATCTACAGTGTCATCGACCTTAACCTCACGCAGATTAATTTTAAGTAAAGCCTCACGTCCCTCATCCGAAGGCAACGGTATGTAGATGCGTTTTTCTAGACGACGACGCAGGGCCTCATCAATGTCCCAGGGAAAATTAGTGGCTGCCAGCACCATCACGACTTTGGCCTGTTCCTCGCCGCCACCCACGCCATCCATTTGCACTAGCAGTTCGGATTTGACGCGTCGCGAGGCCTCATGCTCGGACTCGGAGCCACGCCTCGAGCAAAGGGAATCAATCTCATCAATAAAAATGGTACTGGGTGCATAGAAGCGGGCCATTTCGAAGAGCAAACGGACCATTTTCTCCGATTCACCGCGATACTTGGAGGTCAGAGTGGCAGAGCTGACATTAAAGAAGGTGGTGCCACATTCGGTGGCCACTGCCTTGGCCAGCATGGTTTTACCCGTGCCTGGGGGTCCCACCATTAAAACACCCTTCCAGGGTCGTCGTATGCCCTGTGTAACAAAGACAGGTAAACAAAGTTAAAGATAAGCAACATGATTCACTCGACACTGATGACGCACCTTGAAGTAGTCGGGCATTAACATGGGCAAAACAACAGCCTCCTCCAGCAGACGTTTGGCATCTTGTAAATCAGCAATATCGTTCCAGCGCACCTTGGGATCCTTTTGCAATATATCACGTTCTGTGGGTAGAGAAAAAAAAAAACAAAATTTGTGAAAAATTATACATTTTATAAAGAATTTAACTTGAGATATAATGGTTATCGGAACGAGTCGAATGAGGGTATTACATGAATCATGTAACCAATTGTACATGGGTAATTAAACTCACAATCAGTGCAACAAAAGATGGCCGCAGCCTAATCTTGTACAATTGCATTGAAAAAAAGGAAGAGGAATCATGTTGTCGTTTGCACCATCTATTTAGACCCAAGAATAAGACAAGTATTGTTGAAAAACCAAACAAGCCTAATGCTAGAGCACAATTTGTAGCTAAAAGACTATGTGAAAGACTGCTGAGGACGAGTTCTACAATTCCATTGAGTAAGCTTTGAGCTAGCGAAGAGAATAATGACGATCTTAATGGAAAAATAAAGAAAGCTTAAAGTGAAATCGAAAACTACAAATTTCTGCCCTCAAATTGATCTTATCGCATCTGAGTTGTAATCTCACCTCGGCTACGCTGCAAAAACTTTTATTTGTCAAGTTAAATCTATATATGTAGATAAAAGAGTTCAACCTGACTAATTGACTGACTCACTGCCCAAATTATAAGAGCTAGGAATCTGAGTTTTTCACAGTAGTTTTATCTTATGCTGAAAGTGAATACAAAAATCCGATTTTTTAAAATTTTATCGGCTAATGTTGTATGAAACTGTTTTGTTTATCAATCGGTCAAGTTCAAACTTATTTCCAAAGATCTTTATAAAAAAAGAACAAAAACCTCAGAAAAATTCACCCTTCTGGGTAAAAAATGGTTGGACAAGGTAGTATGAGCGAAAGTTTACTTCCCAGCGATTAGCTACAAACTCATTTCGAAAGTAACAAAGTCGAAAAATGCCCGAAAAACTGTTGTGTTTGTGTATATCATCCGATTAGCTTTAAACTTGACCAACGTGATTTTAAAATTTTGTAAAATCCAAAAAAATGTTATAAAAAACTTTTGGGTTTTCATTCGATCATTTCCAGAGATCTATATTCCTTAAAATTCAGATTCACTTATTTTGAAAATTAAATCTGAAAATTGGCGAAAAACTGTTTTGTACGTGTATAAAACTCTTTTATTTTTTAATTAGAATTACAACCGATCGTTTCTATGGCAGCTACAAGAAATAGTCATCCGATCCGGGCGGTTCCGACATATTAGCAGAGTTTTGACTGCTCGCTGCTAGTACAAAATTTGAGCCCGATAACTTAAAAATTGAGAAACAGACAGATCGAATCAGCTGGTCATACTGAACAAGAATATATTTATAAGGTTGTAGATGGTTTCTTCTCGTGCAAAGTTTGGTCAAGATATCTTTTAAACAAAGTCCGTCGCGTCTCTATCTTCTGTGCCTACAATACTGCTCTGCGGCAGCGACGTCGACACACCGACAGTATCCGAGCTTATACTGCGCTCTTTCGAAACAACAACGAAGTGCTAAACGAGCGTGGCAACACACACTTATGCAACGCCAAAATGAGCATGTGTCCCCCTGCTTTAAAACTAACGGAGGATCAAATATCAAAACTGATTCAAAATATATATACTTTATGTGGTAGGAGATGCTTCTTTTTATGCGTTACCAATTCATATGCCTTCTGCAAAGGTAAACAAATAATAAAACCAGATGGATTTGGCTATATTCTTTTGCATATTAGTTCTAAAACCATGCAGAATCAGAATAAAACGAGAAGTCCAAACTAACTTCGTCTGTGCCGAATTTTGCATACCCTTACAAATGCTGTTTTTGAAATGTCAGAGTTTAAGAACTCTCACATAAAAATCCAAAATTTTTCTAACTAAAACTCATTTTCCGACAAATAAATATCTGATTTCGTCCAAATTTCGCGAATCTATTTGGAAAGATCAAACTAGCAATCGCCGAGTTTAAGAAAGATCAAATTTAAACCAAAAAATTCACTGACTCATTTTCCGACCGATCGGTCCTATGGCTTAAGATATAGTCCTCCGATTTCGACCCAATTTTGCGAATGTATTTGAAAGCATACAGAATTAGTAATCGGCGGGATTAAGGACGCTAAAATTAAAAACAAAAAAAATTTCTTACTAAGACTGATTTATGGAATCCATATGATAAGTCACCCGATGTCGATCAACTTTTCAAATTAGTTTGAAAGCGTTTAATATTAAGAATCACCGACCTTAAGAACGATTTACTTGAAAACAAAAAAGTTTTTCACTAAGACCCATTTTCCGACCGATCTTTCCTATGGCAGCTATAAGATATAGTCAACCGATTTTTATCAAAGTTTGCAAATCTGTTTGAAAGCATATAATTTTAATAATAGCCGAGTTTAAGGACGCTAACGTTGAAAACAAACAAGTTTTTCTCCACCAAAACTTGCAAATCTGTTTGAAAGCATATAATATTAATAGTGGAAGAGTTTAAGGACACTAACATTGAAAACAAAAAAGTTTTTCTCACTAAGACCCATTTTTCGAACTATGGTTCCTATGGCAGCTATAATATATAGTCATCCGATACGGTCGGTTCCGACATATTTACAGCGTGCAGTAGAAAGAAGACTCTGTGCAAAATTTCAGCTCGATAGCTTTAAAACCGAAAGACTAGTTTGCGTAGAAACAGACAGACGGACGGACAAAGCTCAATCGACTCGGCTCGTCGCCCTGATCAACAAGATTTATAGTTTATGGGGTCGGAAATGAATATTTGTATGCGTTGCAAACTTCTGGGCAAAATTATAATACCCTTTGCAAGGGTATAATAAGAACCAAATTTTACTAATTATAGAAAGCCTTAATGTTTCACTGCCAGGGTCACACTCTCATCGCTAAGAAACGCGTCCATCAATAGCAAAACACAGCAGCAGCAGCAGACATGTCGTCAGAATTTCAATCAATGAGTTAAGCAAATTTAATCAACGAGCGATAAAGCTCTCATTTCTTTGTCTAGGCTTTCTGACTTTCGATTGCACCTAATTAAAGCCTTTCCTTTTTTAAAACTTGATAAATGTGACAATACAAATTGGTCTAGAATGTGCGCTCTGTGTATTAAAGAATTTGCGGTAAGCATGCAAAAAATGTCTCACTTTACTTGTGTAATAAATTTTTTTTTTTTTTTGCTTAACTGTTCCAAAGCTTGGCCAAGCTTCTCTTAATCTTTTGGCGTGTGTGCTTATAATTTTTCGCACAAGAGAAAGGAAACTACAGTTTCAGCCGAATCCGAACCGCAAAGTTTACACATATATAAACACATACATAGATAGGTGTTGTGAAATTCGCGGCACAAAATTGTCAGACCTGTTCTCGTTACTGAGTTCGATCTATAGGAATACGTAAAAGTTTTGATTTCTAAGAGCTGATTCGAAAACTCGGTTTAAACCAGTCAGCTTACGGCGGAGTAGATACAAATACATATGAAGAAACTAATTTTTCTCAATACACAGTTGCGTTTTTTTAAACGATATCATTTGTCGCCAGTAACAAAATCGCCAATTAAATGAAACAGTGATATACATAGCTTCAGTTTAGCCACAAGCACAAAAGAAACCCCTGGTTGCTGGTTTACACGTTTCGCTATCAAGTCATTGGAAGTGGTAAGGTTTAACAATTTTAGGAAAAGTTGCAAACGTACAAACTTTGCATTAAATGCGTTTCTCAATGTTAAAAGATTGAGTTGTAATACCAATATTCTAAAATGTGGAAGAACTGTTTGAATTATCGAAAGTAGTATAAGTAGTTTAGCTGTAAAGCCCTCTACGCAGTTGTGAAGTAGTGAGAAGTAATGTAAAATTTTCATATACAAATTTTGCATGAGATTTTAACTTTACTTCTCGTTACTTCGCAACTGCGTAGAGGGCTTAAGTGTCGAACGACTATTTTCTGGTGTAAAATTTATAATGAATCCATTAAGAAACGAACTAAACGAAAACATTTTAAGCGCAATTCTAATACTTATATCAAATCACATGTAATTTTCTTTTAAATTAATATGTATATTTAACAGGTTTGAAATCGGTAACTAAGCGATTATTTTGTAACCGAATCGAATGTAACCGATATTTGTTTCGGTTTTATTCCCTGGTCAAAAATCTTTCATGATGGCACTGAGAGCTCAAACGGCAATTTACTCACAAGCTAATGCGAGCTTGGGCTCTCTCTTATTCTCTCGATGTTGTTGTAATCGTTTCTAATTGTGTCTATTTTGTTTTTGTGGTTGAGACATAGACAAAGAAATATCTAAATCAATCAACATACCCAATATATCCACCAGTTCCGCTTCAATATGATTATTGGGCTGAAATTTGCGTTCTTCCTCGGCGGCCGGCGACTCGCCTGCCTCATTGCCTTCACCCGTTGCCCCATTATTGCTGCCCGCAGTAGAGTCCTCATCCTTGGTTTCATTGTTGTTCGTTGTGGATAACTTGCGTCCAGCCACACGTCCATTGGAGGCTCGAGTACTGTTTGTGCTGGCGGTGGAGGAGCGTGGTGCATTTCGTGCTGTACTGGGACCATTTCGTGTCGCAGCTTGCGGTATCCGTTGCTGCGGCTGTGGAGCTGTTGTGTTACGTCTAGCGGCAGCTGCACGACGACCCACTACCTGAGTGGTGGCTGTGGACGAAGGCGGCGGTTTGGGTGGGCCCCACACATCTGGATCTTTGGGCGGTGGTGTCCATATATCTGGATCGGGTTTGAACCAGGCGGCGGGATCTTTGTGCTCACTATGGCCCTCGTCACTGAGCTGAGTGCGCAGTTTATGTGCAAATTTGGTAGCCTGCAAGTCCAGCGAGATATCCTGCAGTGTGCGTTGTATGGCCTTGACTTTGGCATGTTCCTGGCTAATCTGCTGATTGATCTGTTGGAAAAAAAACACAGAGTTTAAGAGTAATTCGCAAATGGGGAAACTAAACTTACCATACTCCATTTGCCCTTGCGCATGGGATCGGCGGTGCCCTTGAGCAATCTGCTTAGCATACCCTGCAGCCCCTCATAGTAAATGCAGGCCGAATCATAGTTACCCGTCAGAGCCATGTCTCTGGCTAATTTGGCATTCTCGCATATTTCTTCAATTGTAGTTTTGGCCATTACGGTCATTCCTACGCAAGTGGTTGTCTTTTGCTTGCCACCTCGCAGTAACTACGGAACGAAATCGACGAACAGGTTGTTTTCATCGTAACCAAAAACGAAACACAAAGATTAGTTCCCGCTCTTCCGCTCTCTAGTTCGATCGCTCTCTCTCCCTCTTGCTCTTTTGTAGTATGACAATAGAACGGAAGCAACTGCGTCACACACGCACACGACATACAGATGCAGGTAAAAATGGAAAGTGAGCCCAAACTGTATAAAAAGAAGCTCTCGGCCAACGACCGAAGTCAAAGTGCCGCTGAGTTGCTAATTATAAAGCCCAACACCACACTCACACACACACAAAATGCGCGAAATTGTTGTCACCAAATTTAAACGCGCTCCCATTTCCATGCCACCAAAAACGTACAAAAAATGTCATAAAATTATTATAACCTCGCTTGCCACAAATAAGGCTTGTGACCTTGTTGACTTGAATAATTCTTTCAACTTAAACGACGTTAAAAAAACTTTGCATGCAAAAAAAGCCCCAACACACACACGCACACAGTCAGACACACACAATTGCAGGCGAAGCTAAGAAAAAGAACACAGCTCGGGTTTCACCCCCCACCACCCAAAAAAAAAAGAAGAAAAACACTCTTTTTCAGAAATAATTCAACACTTAATTGTTTTGAAACAATTTTAAAAACAATTTTCATTTTGTATTAGCTACGTGGGGGCGTCTGCTTTAGCTGTGGCGGAGGCGGCACAAGACACCTCACCCTCACTTTGCCTTTTGGCAGCCCCACATCAGACTTACGGTTATGGACATTAGTGCACTGGCTTTGTTACGCGGCGTTGCAAGCTTAAATTTGTTATAAAAACTTAAATAGTTAATAATTAAAAGCAATGCTCTAGCTAAAATAAACGGCTGCTTATGTGTTTGTTAATACTAGCAGTGTGGCCGTAGATGGCTGATTTGAAAATACCAAAACACAAATTACCAAAATATACCAACAACGGTACATTATTGTTTCTGAGGTACATGGTTACACACGCACATAACATTTAGCTTTTTTTTTAAATCGTTTGAAATGTGTGGGTTTTGATAGATTTGAGGCTAACTTTGGCTCAACTGAAGTGTATATACCCTCCAGCAGTTTGTATAATTTATATAAATTAAGGTTTTAAATGATTTTCGACGAACACTCTTAGCTGAACTTTTTCCCAAATTCGGCATTAGATGGATATACGATACGATATATTCATCCGATTTTGACCAATCTCCCAAAAATTGCTGGGAAAGTGATTATATTTATAGCTGGAATGTCCAAAAACGCTACAATTGAAAACAAGAAAGTTTTTCTCACTAGAACTACTTTTTCAACCGATCGTTCCTATAGCTCCTATGCGTTACAAACATCTGGACTATTTTAATATACCCTCTACAAAAAAAAGTTCATATACGAGTTCGAACAAAACTAGATTTTGGTTTGTTGTGTAAAACATACAGATGTGTTCCAGAAATCTCTAGAGATTTTCGAACAAACCATTTGATTTGGAACAAAAAAAGGAGAACTTTATATGTGAAATGATAGGAATAAAGTCGGCTACTAGATCACAGGTCGGTAAAACTGTACGCATTAAATCTACTTGTCCTTGAGCAGTCGGATTCAAATCGCCCAACTTTTGTCATCTAATCAAGAAGCCGGCCATATTTGTGGCACTTCAAATATAAGGGCAAGCAGTTTTACTTTGAAATGCGAGCGGAGAAGCAGATCGAGTTTGTTTCAGATTTGGAAAATTACGAACATTTTATAGGTTATTTTGAAGTTTTTTGATTAAAAAATTAAAAAAGTATGGAATTTTTACTAATACGAGGGTAGATGACAATTTTTTTCCATATACGAAAGTCGGAAAACAAAATTGTTTTTGTTTATTGTTGTAAAACACATTGTCGGATCTGCTTGAAAGTTTTACAGGATGTTCTTAAAACAAATAAAATTTCCAAGCAACATTTTTTCAAACGTAGAAACTACTCTTAAGTCTTGCCAAATCTGCAATCATGGCTATTTAGCCAAATTTTCATCAAAATTTGATCAAATTATTTGCCTGTGGGTCTATAAAATACAACAACAAAATTGCTCATCTCTGATTTAAATTGTACCGTACATCTGTGTTCTTTTCACTTTTCATTGAACGGTCACACCAATCATCGTTTATCATTTGTTCGGTTATCGGGTTCTTAATATTTTGGCTTAACGTGATTAAAACATTCTTCTTGCTTAAATTAACATATCACGCAAGCGACGGCGATCCAGCCCCCATCCCAGAACATGACAACGCCCACCCAATCCACACTCGAGATGGCTCTTAAAAGCGATGCCAAACTTCAGCAGGCTGCCACACAAATAGCCAAGGGCAAGTTATCAGCGGCTGGAATATACATTTCCCTCTTTTGTAATTTCTGTGTTTTATTCACGACAGATTTGTCTGCGGTTTCGTATGACATAGCCTTGCTGGCGGAAGCATTGGGGTTTGCTTTGACTTCGCCAGATATGGAGCAAAGAGTGGCCGGCACTAAGTTGTTGTCCGCTGTGCTGTGCAAGTTACCTGAGGATTTGCTTAAACCGCAACAATTGGAATTCTTGACAACGTTCTATGCGGACCGTCTAAAGGATCATCATAATGTAATGCCAGCTATAATAGAGGGCATTGAGGCGTTGGTTCACATGAAGGAATTGCCAGCGGCCAATGTGTCCGAGCTACTGCGAGCTTTCTTTCAGCATACAACCTGCCAGTCACAGACGCGCGGCGATCGCACCAAGTTGTTTCTTATATTTAAGTACCTGACGCTCAACTACCAAGCGGGTGAGTGAGGTGGAGAGATGCAGACAGAGTTGAAATTTAAATTTTTGTTTCGACTTTTTTCCTCAGAACTCCAGACTATGGCGGGTGACTTTCTTTATGGCCTGATCAACTCCATTGATGGCGAACGAGATCCTCGAAATTTGGATATTATTTTCAGTTTTATGCCCGTATTTTTAAACACGTATCCTTTGTTGCATTTGGCTGAGGAAATGTTTGAAATATTTGCCTGCTATTTTCCCATTGATTTCAATCCCAGCAAACAGGATCCGGCTGCCATTACACGAGATGAATTGGCGGCCAAGTTAACGCAATGTTTGGTGGCCAATAATGACTTTGCCGAATGGACTGTGGGGCTGGCGGTGGAGAAATTGGAAAGTGAGCTAATGGTGGCAAAATTAGACTCCATTGAGCTGTTGGTAGGATTCGTCTGACATCTGTTTATGACTTGCAATTACAAATCTTTTCTAATTTCCAGCACCAAGCTGCGTTGAAGTTTCCTGCCACAGTTTTGCAACCACATTTTGAACAAATCTGGCAGGCTCTCAAGGCCGAAACCTTTCCGGGAGCTGATAATCAGGAAATTTTAAGACACAGCCTTAAAGCCTTGGCCGCTTTGCTCAAAGGAGCGAACCAGTCGCCAGATATAAGCCACAGCTATCAGAGTTCTGTGCTGGGCGTCATCCTTCCCCATTTGAGTGATGTAAATCAGCGACTCTTCCATCCGGCCACCACCATAGCCCTAGTCTGCGTGGCTGGCGATGCTCTCTTTGCAGCGGATAAGATTTTGAATAGTTTTCTACTCAAGTTAAAGGCCAATGACTTGCCAGCCGAGCAACGCATTAAGATTTATCACATTGTCACTCAGGTGTACAAACTGTGTGAGGTAAATGATTCCCTGCCACAGCTGGATCGTGCTATACTAGAATCCCTGCAGGATGATGTTATAGCTGCTCTCCGACTGTGCGAACGTGAAGACTTTGATGCCCAAAAAGAAGACTTGGAATTGCAAAAGTCTGCTCTAGAAGTGCTAAATGAATGTGCTGCCGCTTTGAGTGAATCACAGCGTGCCTTGGTGTACAAGGCTTTGGTTCAGTTGATCAGCCATCCCATTATTAACCTAGACTTTACCCTACTTACAATGCGTTTGGGTGCCTTGCAGCCGGTGGAATTGCAGTCCAACTTTATTGACATTATCATACGAAATTTTGACATTTTCTCTCAGTTTATTAAGCGCAAAATCTATGCCAATTTGTTGCCTCTTTTGCCACAATTGGCATTTACCCAACGCATTTTGGAACTGGTGATGACTCAACTCTTTGGGGCTAACAATACTGAGCCGGCGCGTTTGCTGGCCCTGGAAGCTTTGAACACTCTATTGACGCAACAGGATCAGCATTTTATAGTGGAACTGCAACAGCAATCTAATTTACTGCATCAACTTATTCAGCTGGCTCAACACACGGAGAACCTGCCTTTGGAATCGCTGGAGCAAGTAGCCGGCGCCATAAGTCGCATCACTCAACAGCTGCCTCTGTCCGAGCAGAGTGCCATCATAAGCGAATATTTGCCTGGACTTCAGCTTCACGTTACGGCGGATCTGTTTGTGGCCAAAGGTCTACTGGGTTATCTGCATAAGGACATTAGTCTGGATGATCACTTTGAGCGACTGTTAAATGATTTAACCCAATTGTCGCTGAGCACGGACAATGAACATCTACGTGAGATTGCGCATCATTTGCTTTGCAGTTTGGTTAACAAAATGGACAGCACACCGGCCAATAGAGGGAAAGTGAAGAAAATTCTGGAACAATTGAAAAAGGCCATCAAAGAGGGAGATGTGCGCGCTGTGGAAATTCTGGCCTGGGTGGCCAAGGGACTGGTGGTGGCCGGTTTCGAGGAGGCCTCCGAAATTGTGGGAGATGTGAGTAATCGAAATCTTAGCAATTTATTAGATTCCCCCAAGCTTCTGCTTTCCTCTTCCCTTAGATCTCGGATCTACTAAAACATCCTACTCTTAGTACTGCAGCTGCTCTGGCCTTTGATATCATTGCAGCCGAATATCCCGAACTAGATCTGCCCGTTGTCAAGTTCCTTTATAAACAAAAGTTATTCCACACCATCATGAGCAAATTGGGAAACAAGGTGTCCAACTATTGTGTACATCATCTCAAGGCATTTATCTATGTGTTGAAGGCCACACCGTTGGCAGTCATTAAGCTGAATATCGAACAGCTGGGACCATTGCTGTTCAAGTGTCTGGAGGAGCACAATGAGGAGCAAACTTTGGGCATTGCTTTGGGCATTTGTGAAAATTTTGTGCAGCAGCAAGATGCGTATTTCCAAGCGCATTTGGATCATTTGTTACCCAGTTGTCTAAAGTTGTCTAACCATAGGGCGCAGCATACGATGGTGGGTTGATTGATGGGCAGCAGCAAGACAGTCTTTAATTACAATTCACTTTTCCTTCCTCAACAGCAAGTTCGTATATCGGCGCTACAGCTGCTTTATGATATTACCAAATATCCCACATTTGTGTTATTGCCGCACAAGGTGGATGTGACTTTAGCCCTGGCTGGCGCTGTAGATGATCCCAAACGTTTGGTGCGGAATGTGGCCGTTAAGGCCAGGAATGCTTGGTATCTGATTGGAGCGCCCAGCGGCGATTAGCCAAGGAAACAAACAATTTTTGTTATCAATTTTAGAAAGAAACGAGCTAAGCACAAAATGGAAAATGTGTGTGTTTTTTTTTTATGGGAATCCTCAGCTAACTTCGTCTGTGCCGAAGTTTTAGAACTCTTGCAAGTGCTTCATTTGAAATATCAGAACGCTTACATTAAAATTAACAATTTTACAATAACAGGATACCAGCAACATTTTTAAGCAGTTAATATACATATTGTTGGATTTGTTTTTTAATTCAGTTTTTAGAAACATACTAGCTGTATCAGTTTCTAACTAGCTGAAAGTTGATATTAACATTTGAAATTGAAAAAGTTTCCACTTATAAAATTTGAAATTTAAAATTTTCATTTGAAAGCTTAAACAATTTCTGAGATATGTTTGTATGTTTTAACGGCTTTTTTGATATTCAAACCTTCAAGTGTTTGCCGGCTCTAGGTCTCGCTATGTTTGTACACAACTTTAAAACAGGGACACGCCACAAAGAAGGTTAGTTGACCGTACAGCTGTTTCATTGGTATCTCTACCAAATCATCAGCGCGGCTCCGGGTCGTTGTGTCTGTTTTTGCTGTTGAGTCGCATTGGAGTTCCCAAGCGATTATGGCATTGCAGGCATGAGGAGTTGGCTGAAGCCAACCAATAAACCAACTAAACCTAATCTGTGTTTTATATTAAATAACATTTGTCGATTTAGGCCACTTTGTTTATTTAATGTAAAATACAGTTTAGATTTAGGTTTGGTTTACTGCAGTGCGTCTAGCCGCGGAGAATGAGTTTAACAGAATGCAAAGAGTTGAGTGTGTGTGTGAGTTAGAGATGTAAGATTTAACACAGTTCGACAAATAAATAGGTACATACCTAGATACAATACATCCCAAACAGGGTGCTGAAGATGGCTGTGACGCTCCGCCCAGAGGTGTTTTTCGAGCTGTACAATAAATGCTTGAGAAAAGCAACATTTCCCGAGAGATGGAAACTGCAGAGGCTGGTGCTACTCCCGAAGCCTGGAAAACCACCAGAGGATGCCTATTCGTTCAGGCCCATCTGCCTGCTGGACACAGTAGGCAAAGTTCTGGAGAAGCTGCTATGCAATAGGCTGGAAGTAGCAGTAGAGCCGGCAGGCGGTCTCTCGCCAAGTCAGTTTGGGTTCCGGAAGGCGAAATCAACCATCGATGCCATCGGCAAAGTGGTTTAGATTGCAACGGAAGCCATATCTGGAATGCGGTGGCGAGGTGGCAAAAAAGAGTACCGCCTTATTGTGACCCTGGATGTTAAGAACGCGTTCAACACAGCGGACTGGGTAAGCACTCTAGACGCACTAGCGTCGTTTGGCATCCCGGCTTACTTGTACGCCATGATACGCAGCTACTTCTCGAGCAGGAAGATACTGTACGAGACAGAGGAAGGCATGAAATCATATGATGTTTCCTGCCAGTCCTGGGACCTCTCCTATGGAATATAATGTACGACGGCATCCTGCGATTACCTTTTCCAGCTGGCACGCACATCGTCGGTGGTGGCCAAGGAGCTCCAGAAGTCGGAATCTGAATGCGGCGCAGGCATAGCCATGGTTTACCGATGGCTATCGGCTGTGGGACTTGAGCTGGCAGCGCAAAAAACTGAGGCGGTTTTGCTTGGCAGTAGAAAACGGGTCGAAACTGCCACTATCATGGTGGGAAGCACAGAAGTGGTCTCCAAGCGCGCTATACGGTACCTTGGAGTCATGATAGACACCAGGCTGTGCTTCCGCCGAACATTTGGAGTACGTCCAAAAAAAGTCTGCCAACGCGTGCAGAGCATTATCACGCATAATGCCAAATATCCGAGGGCCAAAGCATGAGCGCCGACGACTCCTTATGGGAGTATGCAAGTCCATCATGCAGTACGCTGCTCCTGTGTGGGCACAAGCATTTGCGGTGCCGAGCTATTGCCGTGGCGTTGAGGCGGTCTATCGCCTAAGCGCAATTCGAGTCTGTAGAGCCTTCAGGACGATATCTAATGAAGCAGCGCTCGTCATAGCAGGAATGGTGCCGTTGGGCTACCTGGCAGAGGAATCGGCAATAGTCTACCGTGCATCACGTGAGCGGTCCCCCGTAGCACACACAGTAGAGAGAGCGGCAGCTAGAGAAGACAGCCTTATCAAGTGGCAGAGCGCCTGGGACTCATCCTTAAAAGGCCGCTGGACGCTCAGGCTAGTCTCCAAAATCAAACCGTGGCTTGAGAGACCCCATGGGGAGGTGAACTTCTACCTCACCCAGATACTAAGTGGGCACACGGATGCTTCAGAAGCTACCTTCATCGCTTCGGGCACGACAGCAGCCCCGAGTGCACTTGGTGTAGCGAAGGTACTCTAGAAGACGCACAACACGTCCTGCTTGAGTGTGGACGTTTTGAGGACCAAAGGATGGCACTCAGGGACATCGCAGGCGACGAAGTTACCATTAATAACTTCTCTGAATTGATGGTGTCGAGCGAACAGTTCTGGGACGTGACCAGTAATTTTGCAGCCAGCGCCCTAATTGAATTGCGCAGACTGGAGCGATTGAGACGGGCATAAATTATTATAATGCGGTTGGTGCCTCTGCGAAGCTGCCTTGCGGTCGTCCCGCAGGTGCTCGCAACTTAATTGTAAATGAAAAAATTGTCCATCTAATGTGTAGGTTAATACTGGTTAAATAAACATAGAATTTAAAAAAAAAAAATACCTAGATACAAATTTGGTGTATCTTTTACCTTGCCTCGGTATTATCAAATTCGAGTACCTTTTACCTTACTTAGGTCCTTATTTTCATTTACCTTGTCAATAGGTAGGGTACTAGGTACTTTTCGTAAGTGTCTTTTTTTCGCGCTCAAGTATTGATATCAATTGTTCTATTGATTTTCGGATCACAATTAATTTGGAGATCTTGCATTCATTTCCAATAAATATTTTAAAACGTTGCATTGTGAAATTTGTACAGAAATTTGATCAGCATTGTCTCGTAATATTTAAACTTTATTATTGTTAACAATGACTGATCAGTCACTAAATAATGAAGGGAATAGAGATTTACCGCTGATCTTGTATGGAGCATTTTTCAACCACAATGGCAAATGTCAACTTTGTGTAAACAAAGCTATTAAGTTTGATGAAAAATCTACTGGAAATTTACACAAGCATTTGAAGTTGAGTAGCTGCACAATACTATATACGTATGTGCACAAGAATTTGAATACATACAAACAAACACACATATTTATGTACATATGATCGAACTTTTTTTGCACGAAATTGTCGATACATACATATATGCATTAATTTGTTTATATTCCAGTCTATAGCAGCAGTT
This sequence comes from Lordiphosa magnipectinata, assembly GCA_037044535.1. Classification (NCBI taxonomy): domain Eukaryota; kingdom Metazoa; phylum Arthropoda; class Insecta; order Diptera; family Drosophilidae; genus Lordiphosa; species Lordiphosa magnipectinata. The sequence goes on from JBAMBO010001336.1 coordinate 118,831, forward strand.
TCTTGCGAATTTGTATGCGCAAAACAATGTTGTTAGTATATCATATATTTCAATTGGGGTACACCCCAATAGTTACTCTGCCTACCAATCAATGAAAGCCAAAGTATCTAAAGTTTCCAATAACTTAACTAAGGAATAAGCTGGAGATATATTCAAGTATCCTAGTATATTGAACTCTAACCAGTACTTAATTCATTATAACAAATGTAACTAAATTATTTTATTACAGCTAAATGAACGCATTTGCGATAACATTATAGCCGAGATGTTGCCGCTCTGCCATGTTTTAAAGAAAAGTTTCAGGGACCTTTTTGTTTGTAGGTTTAACTGGACGTCCGGTAAAAATTCATTGTTCAAAAACTATACGGTCTATGCTTGATAAAAGCCGGGGTTTTTATTAGTGTTGTACTGTGGAATAAAAAGGGCGGGCTCCCATCGAGTAACGAGTTGCTAGAACTAGTTGGAACCTTGATTGGAGCTAGATGAACTGGAACCGCCACAACCAAGTGCTTGCCAGTTTGTTATATGGCAGCTATACGATATATTCATCCGCTTTGCTCATAATTCTGAATGGATAATATTTCTAACTGGAAAGAAAAAAGACGATACCATTGAAAACAAAAAAGTTTTTCTCGCTAGAACTACTTTTTCGACCGATCGTTCCTATGGCACCTATATGCTATATTTATCCAATTTTTATCAAACTTTGCAGCATTATGTGGAAGCATAAAGTACTAATAAATATTAAGTTTGGAGGTGATAGGATTAAAAAAAATAGTTTTTCATACTAAGATTTTTTCTCAGACCACTCTTTTCGAATGCAGCCATAGTGGTCCGATTTTCGCAAAACTTGGTGAAACTATGAAAAGGCATAGAAAACTAATAAATACAAAGTTTGGGGACGTTTGCAGTGAAAACAAATAATTTTTTGTCACTAAAACTAGTTTTTCAACCGAACGTTCCTATGGCTATAGTCATCCGATCAGATCGATTCCCACAAATGTTCAGCGTATTTGTACCAAATGACTTCGTGCTAAGTTTGGTTACGATAGCTTTAAAACTGACGGAGGAGATAGCATAGAAACAGACGGACGCACGGACGGACAGACTATATCAACTCAGCTCGTCATGCTGATCAAGAATATATTCTTTATGTGGTCGGAGATGCTTCCGTCTATGCGTTACAAACATCTGGAATGTACTATTACACTTGCACTTGTCATCTACCTTTTAACTAAACTGGAACAGGTCGTGGATCAAGATTTTTATGTAAAGTGTTTTGCAATCTTAATAGAAAACCCTCAGATGACTTTGTACTTGTTGCTTTCACATTATGTCAGTCATCATGTCGTGTAGACTTTTTGCTCGACTTATTTATAAAACTGTCTGGTTTCCACTATCAGTAGACGACTTAATTGCAAAGCTGTTGGAAGATCAGTGTATTGTGAAACGAGCTGTGAAACGGATCTCCATCATGCTAATCATTCTACTGGCTTCACCCTTGTTATTAGTCGTTCTTTGGACCCTAATACAGCAGCTCAATAGACATTACTTTATTCTATCGCTATGCAAGCGTGTTGTAACCCAGGATGGTAGCTCCTTAAGGAGCAGGGTAGCAGTTATACGAGGTAAAACTCGTTTTGGCAATAACTTGGACTTACTTCAGGGTACACCGTGTAAGTACCTTTACCCTTGGTATAGTGAGAATGAATTTCAAATTGTATTTATTTTAAAGCCAGCGTCTTTAACTATGTGCGTGATTCATCGGCCCAAGCAAAGGGAAAGAATTTCCTCTTTTACTTTCTATTTGCGCCCATGTACAATGTAATACGCGCCGAGGAGGCTGAGGAAATCTTTCAGAGCACCAAGTTGATAACCAAAAATGTGGTTTACGAACTGCTCAAGCCCTTTTTGGGCGAGGGCTTGCTGATAAGTACGGGTATGTGAACTTTTTGAACTGTTTTTTAGAACTTTATTTACATAGGCTCTTATCAATACTCTCACTTAGATCAGAAATGGCATACGAGACGCAAGATGTTGACACCAGCTTTCCATTTCAATGTGCTGCAGTCTTTTTTGGCCATTTTTAAGTGAGCTTATTGGGATATTCGGTCATCTCAATAAATTCAAAATCATTTGCAGGGAGGAGTGCCATAAATTGGTCAATGTGCTGCACCAGAAGGTGGATAGTGAGCTGGTGCTTAATCAGGTGATTCCCGCATTTACTCTCAATAATATTTGTGGTAAGTTGAATGAATAAGCTTCAATGATTGTCTTTATAAGATGCAATATTCTCTCAGTTAATACCAAAACTGCTTATCGGTTCGTAATCATGATCATATAGGGTTACAGTTATAAGAACAAATTTTTTTCGGTGGTTACGGTTTCGGTTACGGTGTTAATCTCTGCTTAACTTTTAGATGCATCGAACCTTGGTTCATAACTTATCAGATTGCTAGATCATGCCTCCATTATCCAAGCTGTTAGATAAGGCAATCATTTGACGAACGTACAACTTTTATGGAGTCGTACAAACGGTTTGTTAGTAAACGAACGTCGACCCTTATCTTCCATATAAATCTGAGAGCTTTATGTTGTAATTTTTCAACTTGCCTTTAGTTGCTGCATTTCATTCCTCCTCTAAGCGGAACTAAAAATATTTTGGGAAAAAAAGAAATAAAAGATACCACTAGGCAACAAGGTCCAGTATATTGAAGGGTTTGTGGAGATTCTATATGTTTTTCGTGTGCTGAACACGAATATGTTTTCAGAAATGTTCCATCACGTGGAGATTTTTAGAAATTTGAGCTTAAAGTTGCAAAAAGTGCCTATTTTGATCCTTTTCAGATGCGTTTTGTGCGGAACCTGTTCTTATGTTTTGACTTTTTTTTAATATTATCGTAAATTTCTATTTCTTAACTTTAAAATAAACTATCCCAAAGAATTGTACGATTTTATTTTAAGCAAAGATATACCATTTTGAATACATACACTGAGAAAAAAATCAATCTAAAACCAAGATTATAATCTTGAAACGAGACGAAAAGGTGTCAGAATTCGACAGAGACGAGTTAATCTTAACCCAAGATTATATTCTCAATTTAAATCTTAATCCAACAATATTGAATTAAGATCGTTTATACTCGACTATAAGATCAAACAATCTCAGTTTTTAATATAAAAAAAAAGACAAAAATAAATTAAGCATTTTTAATTTTTAGGTGATGGATTGGGGTGTTGGGGTGGGGTGTTGTGATTGGTTGGTTTAGTTAGTTGTTTTAGTTATTAACATTTTCTTCTTTCTGAAGAACTTATATAAATTGTAAATTATTAATCCGCCGATACTGGGACTTGAGCTCAGTACCTTTTTGCGCACTGAAACACTAACACCACCGCTTTACCACCGAGCGTCAACTGTTGGGTCCAACCAGTTGCAGTTTAAGAGCAGAGATTTTCGCAGCCTGAGTGCTTATACTGCAACTGGCTGCGCTAAACAATTGACCCCCTACTGCAAAATCGCCTAATCGGCCGTGCCAATGTGTTATTAAACGAAGAGGTCGCGGTTCGAGTCCCAGGAGCGGGGGTGGTTTGCATTGCAACCGAAAATTGTTTATTTTTGTTTTTTTTTTTGTTTTTCAGCAAAATAAACCTATACATATCAAAAAAAATTTCAACTGAAGCTTTACAGGCAACTGATAAGTTGCGAGATGACAAATCTTGTTTTTAAGATTTCTAAGCTCATTTCAAGGTTTTTCAATCTTGTTTTTTTAAGCTTGCAAGGTTCTTGAAAACGAGATTTTCAATCTAGGTTTTAGATTGATTTTTTTTTCTCAGTGTAGTCTCGACAATTATAAAAATTACCTTGCCTTGCAGAAACAGTACAATCGGCTAGTAATTTGTATAGAATTTCAACGAAAATTTTCAACAAAACCCATTGCATACATTGGGGCAGCAACAATATAAATATTGGGTTTTTGTGAACTCGGACACAATTACTTAAAATGGTTATATATGGGAAAATAACGTAGAATTGTTTGGGATAGTTTATTTCAAAGTTAAGGAGTAGTTCTTTCCGATAAAATCAAAAAAAAAGTATACGTTCTCAATAAAAAGAAAATAAAAAGAGTCAAATAAGGCATTTTTTGAATCGTTAAGCTCAAATTACTAAAAATCTCGACGACAGATTCGTTTTCAGCACACGAAAATCATCTAGAATCACCACCGAGCCTTCAATATACTTTTGTTGCCCTGTGTAATTAAAGGTTCGGTTCTGAATATGCCAAGGTGTTAGGTTCTGAATATATTATGCAGCCTTGAATATAAGATTAAGACCATCGATTTTCTATACAGAACGAATCATATAAGAACATTTTTAGGGCAAGTTTTATCAAGGCTCCGCGTTTTCTAAATTTAAGAAAATATTCTAATTAACCTTTAGAGAAGGTAGACTTTTGGAGCTACAACTATTAGCCATGCTTCCAAATTAACTTTCGCAAAAGTTTTGCGATTTGAAACCGGAAAAACCAAATCGCAAAACCTTTGGTAAAGTGAAATTCGGAGCATGACTGGTATATCCAAAAAGATAAGGAAAAGATATTCCAAAATTTTTCTTAATTCCTTATTGTAATTTTCAGAAACTGCTTTGGGCATCAAGCTGGATGACATGACCGAGGGCAGTCAATACCGCGACTCAATTCATGCTTTGGAATCGGTGATAATTCAACGCGTTTGTAACCCACTCTTGTATTCCTGGTGGTATTTTTACCTATTCGGTGACTATTCAAAGCACATCAAGAATCTTCGTATATCTCATGACTTTTCCAGTCGCATTATCGAGCGTAGGCGCCAGGAGTTTAAGCAGAAGCTTAGTGGATCTGTCCATGTGGCAGAGGATGAATGTGGCCGAAAACAGCGCTATGCCATGTTGGACACACTACTGGCCGCCGAGGAACTGGGTCAAATTGATCATCAGGGCATTTGTGACGAAGTCAACACCTTTATGTTTGAGGGCTATGACACCACCTCCACTTGTCTGATTTTCGCTCTATTCATGTTGGCCCTCAATGAGGAAGTGCAGCAGCGATGCTACGATGAAGTTCAAAATCTACCCGATAATGATGAGTCGAGCAGTGTGTTTGATTTCAATGAGCTGGTCTATTTGGAGTGTGTCATAAAGGAGACGCTGCGTATGTTTCCTTCCGTACCGTTCATAGGTCGTCAGTGCATGGAAGAGAGTGTTATAAATGGTCTGGTTTTTCCAAAGAATTCACAAATCAATATACATATTTTCGATATTATGCGTGATCCGCGACATTTTGATAATCCCGAGAAATTCGAACCGGAACGTTTTCTACCCAAGAATACGGTGAACCGACATCCGTTTGCATTTGTGCCCTTTAGTGCCGGTCAGCGCAATTGTATTGGACAGAAGTTTGCCATATTGGAGATGAAAGTGCTATTGGCGGCGGTTTTAAAGAATTTCCAAATAATGCCGGTGACCAGATTGGAAGACATTGTATTTGAGTATGGCATTGTTTTGCGTGCCCAGCAGAATATCAAGGTACAACTGGTGCAGAGGATTAAGACTTAAGTTGAAAGTGTAACTACAAACAATACTTATTAAATAATATATAAGGTGCACCTAGCTATTATAGCTAGAAATAGCTAAAAATGATACAACATACAAAAAGTGGCTAAACAAATTTCCAAGGCTTAAGAAAACTATTATTTTTGAGACAAAAAACTGGCAAAACCTTAGAAAAACTACTTTAAAAGGAGCCAAGTCTAAAAAAATAAACATGCTGAAAATCTAAATATTCTTTTTAAAATTACTAATGCTAGTTGGCCTTTTTTTTTGCTTCAACTTTAACTTTATCAGTTTGTTCAATGTTGTTTAGTTAGTTCATTTTATAAAGGCACGAACATCAGACACAAAAAAATTTTCGAACAAATAATATAAAATTTATAGTTACAAAATGCAGAAAAACTTGATTTCATCATTGCGCGTAAGTATATTGGATGCATGTAACAAACAAAGAGTGAAACCATACTTCTCAGCCACTGTCAGCCACTGTTCAGTGCCAATATGATGATATCATATTCTATGCCCACACGCTTGATACAATCGTCGCCGATCCTGTTGCAAAGTTACGGTTCCAAACCTGGCAAAGTGTTGCCAAAGACGGCCAAGTTGCAGAAGAATGTTGGCAAGTCAGCTTATTTCAAAGGCGGCGCCGTGGTTAATATTTTATATAACGTGACTGCCGCTATTTTTCGTTGAAGTTCTTGGAGATGACTTCTCATGGTTGGTCTATGTATATTCTAACCTAAATTCATTTGATCACTGTTATTTGTTGTGACTGACTATACAAACGGAGTAGACACACGCATATTGTTAAAATTACACAATCCGCACACATTCCACACACTTTTCATATTTGAGGGATATGATCGAAACACAACATCCGCACGCAATACTATTGATAACATTTAACAATATTGTAACTTAATTTTAAGTGTTATTGTTTCTGTACAGAACGATATTTTCACAAACTTATACAATTGTTATAACGACTTCATTTAATTCAATAAAATTGTAGAAGCATTAAACTGATTGTGCCTAATTTCTTTCCCATTATGAGCTCTGAATCTCCGGGTATTTAATGTCTTTGAAATATTTTGAAAGAAATTCAACAAATGAAAAATTCAAAAAACGAATCTTGCGCTGAAAATAGTATATAATAGTAGAAATAGAATAAATATATCGTCTTGGCGGAATTTAGTTTTTACCAGGTTCATTCGACTGAAGGATGCCTATCCTTAAATGCTTTTCGGTCATGAGCTTAAGGGAGTATTCTCGTCTAAAGCATAGTACTCAGACAAACTAAATCGATTCCGACGGGTGTCAACTCCATATAAAAAAAATAGAGGAAAGCTAATTTCGGCTCGACCGAAGCTTATATATTTTTATAAATTAGTAGCCTGATTCCACAGACACAAGTATGTACATTCGGCCAAATGTACACATTTTTGACAAGGGCTCCTATCAGGCATGCTCCCATTTTCACTTTCGCTTTCGAAAAATTTTTGCGAAAGTGAAAATGGGAGCATGGCTGTATATACATTTTCTACACCTAATTTCTATGGCAGCTGTACTATATAGTTGTCCTATCAAACTTGGTGGAATTATGTGAAAGCATAGAAAACTTGTAAATACAAGGTTCGGGGACGTTTGCGTTGAAGACATAAAAGTTTTTCTCACTAAAACAACATTTTCGACCGATGGTTCCCATGGCAGCTATATGCTATAGTCATCCGATCTGGCCGGTTCCGACAAATGTGCAGCGTATTTGTACCAAAAGACTTCGTGCAAAGTTTGGTTAAGATAGCTTTAAAATTGACGGAGGAGATAGCATAGAAACAGACGGACGGACGGACAGACGAACAGACGGACGGAGAGACGGACATGGCTATATCAACTCAGCTCGTCATGCTGATCAAGAATATATATACTTTATGTGGTCGGAGATGCTTCCTTCTATGCGATACAAACATCTGGACAATTTTAATAAACCCTCCACAAGGGTATAAAATGGGTGTCGGAAAGCTTTCGTAAAATTTCGACAGGTCTCTTACGCTCGGTCGAACTCAGACAAACTAATATTTCCGATCCTGAGCGTCGGAAAGCGAATGTGCTGCTAAATTGACAGGCGCCTACTTACTTGGGTAAATGTTTAGTATAGGTCCATCATGGTGTAAAATTTTGAAAATAAATGTGCTCGATGTATCGCGAATTATGAAAAATTTACGTGCAGAAAACAGTTGGCGGTCACCCGCGGTTCTCTTGCAATTGAATTTCAAAGTTTGCATTTTTGCACATACAGAATACATAGTGGCATTTCCACAGAAATGTCAACTGCAGCCAAAAATGTAAAATTGGTTAAAAACACTATGTTTTATCTAATTTTCATGGGGAAACAGTCAAATTACATTAATGAAAGCCAATCTTACATTTATACATAACCCATTTCGAAATATTCGGATTTACGGCCGCGCTAGCGCAATTTTTCTAATTTGGACATTCATTTTGCACTTTTTTTTTTATAAAAGTGCCCTTAGATTTCTTTAACTTTTGCTATCTAGGGTACAAAGGGTCAAAAAAGAATGCACAAGAAACCATGAGAAACTATGTGATTGCAATGCACTTTAAGTTTTTTCTTCGCATTATAATGGAAACCACATAAAAAGTATGATGGAACAAAATGTCGCATGCGACATGTCGCGTGCGAAAGTGATTAAAATTAAATAAATAATAAACTACTTAATATTTTTGAATCAAATAAAAAACATTTTTAAGATACATCAGTGCATAATATTTTAAAATTAGTCGCATTAAAATATTCCTTCAGGATCCGCTGAAATCAGTGTTTGAACTGTTCGCCTTGAAAGTGACTTCTGTTTTTGTCGCATGCGAATGCATTGGTTTTTTGTAATTATCTTAAAACGAACAACTGCCCAAAATCAACTTTAGCATCAATTATAATGCTAAATCAAGAGCTATAATTTTCGTCCCTTGTCAAAATATAAAAATGTTTTGGCATATACTTTTCTTCACTTTGAATGCGTACGAATGTCGCATTCGACATTTGAGAAATGCCCATATGTGTAATCGCATGTGCTTTTCGAATTATGTGTTTAATTTAAAATAAATTTCGTGCAAATTTGTCAAAGTCTGCTGAATATTGATGAGAAATGGGCGTTTGTACGGGGTGCAAGTATTCTTTCTACAGTTTTTTGAGTATGAGCTCGGATGAGTTAATGGAGTTCTTATGTCAACACAATGTCAACCGTCAAGAAAAATTCTGTCCAAAGTGCGGAAATATGTGCAAGCTGACCAACCGTCCTTCCGGTTTGATGTACAGATGCTGGGCTTACGTTGAACTAGACCGGAAGAAGAAGCATGCCAGAAGACAGTGCGGCTACATCGTATCCGTACGGAAAAATAAATTTTTCGCGGGTTCAAAAAATAAGTACTGAAGACATTTGCCGCTTCGTGATGTGGGTGCGATTCCTCACTTTGTCCGAAAAAAGGACCACTACTTTGGATATCTGCCGAAGTTCCAGTTTCACATGCGACTTTCTTGGCTATTGGGAACCTTTATGACCCCTCAGTAGAAAATATTATAAATGAAGATGTCCATTTTGAAGAGGTAATAAATATATGCACCACATTCTTCGTATGTGGTGCATCTATAACATTTAACAAACTACACAGAGGGAGAAGAGGAAGCGGTGGAAGAGGACGAATCGGTGGGAGGATTGAAGAAGGAGGAGGATAAGGAGAACACAGTAGAAGGGTCTTAAGCGCATCCTTTGTACGCGATTTACCCTTACTTGACACAGCAGACACAGCTGATTCAATTCCGACGCTCAGAAGCAGAAAAAATAGTTTGAAATTTTTCCGACACCCACCCGTCGGAATGTCAGCAGCATAAGTTAGACAAAAATCATCGATAAGCGTAATTTCAAACCAACGGTAAGATTTTGCATTGCCAATAACTTCTGCATTTCGTATATCGTCAAAATATCCATGAATATTAAAAAAAATTAACAGTTAAAGCTCAAATGCAAGCAAATCAGCGCAGTGTGGCCGTTTCACAATTGGTGATATTTTGATGAAGGGTGTTTTGGCGTTCAACAGTCACACTGCACCGTCCGCTGCCCCCCATCGGAATTAGTTGTCAATTCCGCTAGCGGACGGTTTAGTTTGTTTGAGTACTAAGCTTAAAGAGACAAATTTTTGACATATTTTTAAATTCAATAAAAAAAAAACAAAATATTTTTACCATCCATTCTTTGATTATACGTTTATTAATATTTCAATAATACAAGAAAAAGTCTGTCAAACCCGACTTAAACATACTCTGCACCCCACAAAGTTTGTATATATCTGATCAATTTAATACCCTTGTTCCGCTGGATGATCTATGTAAATGACCTCATTCTTTCTGTGTATTTCCTCAGTAGAGATGAATGTCCATTGGGTAGATCATCCGCGACGGATGATCAGGTCACTGTCATGGATGATCTAGCTAATGTCACGACATATAGCTATTTTTCGCTAAAAGGCTAGATTTTCTATCGATATGCTATCGAAGTTCACCAATAGGAACAGCTGCTCTGTCAATGACGTTGCCATGGGCAGAGTGTTCTAGCTCAGTGGGCACAAGGGGAAAAGTGTATGGGCCACCTTTATTGAAAACCGACTACGCCCAAGCGACAATTGTTCCAATCTTTGTTTTAGAATGTTAAAATGCAGTAATATTTTTTATGTATGAATCCCGCAAAGTAGCTATATCGTGTTGGGACTACCAGGGAAGCATGCTGCTTGACATGTGGATGGCGAACTTTGATTTACAATTGCAGACATAGCACAACAATACAATTGCATTACATTCAATCAGCTGTTCTTTGTTGACGTTAGTGTGGCCGTGAACAACATTCGTCAGTGGAACAAGGAAAATTTACTTTTCGAGAATGTGATTAAATGTTCGCCAGTGGAACAAGGTTAATAATCTGTACCCCACAGAGTTTGTATATATCTGATCAATTTAAGTTAGAAGCCATACAAAGTGCCAAAACAGCCATAAAGTGTGTGAAGTGCTGCCCATCGCCGTTGTGCCCGGTGTTACCCATCATAGTTGTTTGTTTTCCTTACAGCTCGACTATTGTTCATCCGATCTTAATCATTCAAATCAATGTTTTAGCATTTGCCTCTCAGAGCAGCTGTCATCTGTTTCAGAGAGCGAGTTGAAAACAGTTATGGCCCCTCACCACAAGGGAGTACGTCACCTTCATAGTAAATTCACCTTGGTTGGATTGTTTAATTGTCATTTTCGAGACATAAATGTATATTTGGTTGGGTTGTTTAATTGTCATTTTCGAGACATAAATGTATATTTGGAAAACAGCCTTTATCACGCCACTAATCAAGCCATATGGGCATTACTGTTTTGCCGCTAGAGCTGTCATTTTGTTTCGCGCTACAAAAGCAATCGAAACAATTAGTGTTATCGCTCCCATGTGTCATTCCTAATTCAACTTTCACTTCTGGCGGTTGCTTCTCTTTTTTGTTTTGGCCAAGTTATTGGGTGGCAATGGAGTAAGCAACTTCAGTTATATGAAATTAATAGCCAAGTTTGTACACGCACGCAATTATTAGCCCACCCAGAGAGCCATGGCCACCGCTCTACGGAATCGCTCTGATACAGCAACAACAACAACGGAAGTGGAAGGGCGCCACAGCAACGGCAACAACAACAATGTAAACAACAGTGAAAAAGAAACTGCTGCGACAGCAACTAAAGAGAAAAGTGATCCCATGATCTACATTATATTTCTATCCCTGCTGTTTGATTTACTGGCTTTTACCATAATTTTACCGCTGCTACCTTCCCTGCTCGAATATTATCGGCTTCATGACAGTTCCGGTTTGTATGCGGTGCTCACGGAGCGAGTGCGCTGGTTTCAGCAAATGCTGGGTGCACCGGAACGTTATATCTCTGTGCTCTTTGGTGGATTTCTGGGCTCCATGTTTAGTTTCTTGCAATTTTTGGCCAGTCCCATAGTGGGTGGACTCTCGGACTACTATGGAAGAAAACCGGTGCTGCTGGTTTGTGCAGTAAGTACGGAGTAATCTTAACTAGGTCAACTTGTACAAGTATGGTTATTTTCTTCTAGACTGGCATTGCTCTATCCTATCTCATCTGGGCCTTGTCAAGCAATTTCGCACTCTTTGTCTTGGCCCGTTTCGTGGGTGGCATCAGCAAGGGTAACATTTCATTGTGCATGTCCGTCATAACGGATGTGTCCAGTGTAAAGACCAGAGGTCGCGGCATGGCCCTGGTGGGAGTCGCCTTTTCGCTGGGATTTATTGTGGGACCCATGATTGGGGCCATGTTTGCCATATACTCGAATAAAACTGAAAGTGGTGGAGCCTGGTTTGTGTTGCCTTCCCTGCTGGCCCTGGGGCTGGCTCTGGGTGATTTGCTAGTGCTCGTCTGTTGTCTGAGGGAGACTTTGCCCAAGGTATGTGTGAGATTGTATAAGCGATGACGGTTAAAATAATTAATAATATTTTTATAGGATAAGCGCATCAAGGAGATCTCATCGGCATTGTCATATGCTTTGCAATTACTAAACGTCTCCTCCATATTCAGGTTGGATTTAATTAACATATCTTGTTACTAAGACAACTAATTGTTGACCAAATAACCCGCTTGACTGGTCTGCTTTCCAATGCCTAAGCTTACATATAAAAATATATATATGTATGCACGATATTATGACCAGGTAGCTATCTTGGACACGTTTATTAGATAGTCTCTATCAGCAGAGCTGATTTATGATTAAAAATAGTCAAAAGGGTTTTTTTTAAAATAATCTTTCAATTAAATGAATTTCCCAATCGAATTTCATAAAAAGAGTGGGCAAAGTTCTTTACGAGGGATAATCTGATTTGAAATTACAAAAATCAGGGATGAAAACTGAAAGAAATATTGGGTTCGCTCACGGTTACGGTAGTTAAAATCAAATTGTTTCGGTTTGGGTTATGGATATATGTTTTTCTTACGGTTCGGTTACGATTCGATTGCAAAATAATCGTTTCGGTTACCGCTTATAAGAAAATTACATTTGATTTGATTTTAGTATCATATTTGGGTTTAAAGTTATTGCGTCCAATTTGTTTCTTAATGGATTCATTATAAATTTTACACCAGAAAGTTTTTGAATACCACTTTCGATAACTCATATAGGTATGGGTATTTATTTTTTCCACCATTTGAGTACATCAGTAATAGAACTCCATGTGAATTGAATTGTACAATATAAAAATTTCCAAAGATTTAACGGGCTCAACCAGGGTTGCTCTTGCTTTTGTGGCTAAACCGAAGCAATAACAAAAATTTGTAGGTAGTTGACAATTTTGTTGCTGTCGACGAATGATTTCGTTTAAAAAAAAACACTCGGCTGTGTATTGAAAAACATGATTTTCTTCATAATTATTGTAGTGTTGGGTTGTTCATAAGTGAGTGAACTAAATTGAGTTGTTTACTAAACTGAACATGTGAAAATATTCTTTAATTGTTCATTTTTGTTCAGTGAGAGTTGATCACGCCTCTCTAGCTGTGTCAGTTGTTCTGTAAGTTGTTCTGTGATATGTTCACTAGTTCAGTAAAATGTTAAGTATGACCTAATCAGTGACTTTGCTTAGTTCGGTGACTGTATAGCTGTAATTGTCTTTGCGTTTCTGTGTGACAATCAAGTTCCTTTTATTACTTCAGAATGTCTTTGATCAGAATCACGGCGTTCTAAGCTGAAATGTAAATATTGCAGCGTTACTTTAAGTATCAACTCACAATGCAAGCTTTTCCGTAATTTTGTTCATAAGCCAGCACCTGCATGTAGGAGCCAGCAAATAGACCGTCAATTGGTTCGAATGATCGCTAATCGTTACCAAGTCTTGGGGTTAGTTGACGAGCAAGTGAACAGCTGAACAAACTAAACAACTGAAGAGCTGAACAACCGAGCAATTTGAGTGAGTTGACTCACTTTGAAAAAAAGAACAAGTGAACATGTTCAGTGAAAAGCATAGCTCCTAAATAACTCTCAACCCTTTTTTCAGTTCGCTCTGCTCACGTCACTGACCGAAAAACAAAAGACATATCGGGCCTGGGCTTCCCTCAACCGAGTGTGTTCTGTTATCGCGCTCACTGTTAAGTGGCTGTGGTTGACCACACAGCAGTGATCGGTCTGACAGCAACCGAATAAGAGGCCCAGCTCAGTCAATTGGTCTTAAATTGTGTCGCTTCTCGGAAGTCCAAACAGTCAAAATGTTATTTGAAAAGGTTGCAGACTCAAGAGTTGCGCCGGAGTATTAACATAAACAGAGAGAGAGTCAATGCGAGAGAGAACGAGAGAGCGCATATAGTTTGTCAGCATACATTCATATCGTTAGCCGAGCCTTACACACCGATGCATACATACGAAGAAAACCTTTTGAATTCGAAATTTTTGGCAATCGGTCCCAAAAGACCAAAGAGGAAAATTAACAAAAAATGTGTGTTACTCTCCTCTCACATACCAACATCAGAAGCAGAGAGCGTAGTTAAAGGTTTTTTCGGTACCTCTTTTCAATGTGGTCCCACGAAAGCTGTCGTTTCCTGACATAGGCAAACGGGGGACCGTATTTTGCGACGCTCTGGTGAAAAGACACAACTTTTACCCCAAACCTAATCTCTAACACGAATGATTATTTGGACATGTAATTTTGCTCAGATGTCAGCGACAGTGTTGATAAATTAAAAAAAAAAACATTTCGTCGGCTATCGGAATGCCCAAAATTTCTGGCAACATATCTTTGTTCGGGTAGGAGGTGGCTGACCACAGGGGGTACTTCTACAATTAGTCCGATTTGGACAGTTTTTGGTATTCCTTGCTTTTAAGTGAAGTCTAACAGTCTGAGCTTGTTTCGATTGATAAGATCGGTTAATTTTTAGATGTAGCAACTAGAGGTGCGCGCGTGAGCGATTTTTCTCTCACGTTACGAACGAATAACGAAATAAAAATTTAGTTACGCATATATCTTTACTTAAAAAAAACTTATAAATACTTTCGCTGAACGTGCGTGTTCGCCTTTCTTCTAAAAATCTGATAGCAGCTAAAAATAAAAATCTCTCTTGTTGCTGAGCTTGGTGGAATGCTTAGCACTTGCATAGAAAGCGTTCCTAAATATTGAAGACACAAAAATCTAAAAACATTTTCTATGCTTTAATGCTGCATTCACGATGATTGACTTTAGTTCACTCATGAATCACGCACGGATCACGGACTCTCACCCACGAAACTCTGTGTTTGCTCACGTTCACGTCATGACACACCGTGACACTTTCAAATTCACGTCAAGGGTGCACCTCTAGAAGCTCAACTAGACAACTAAAAATATATGAGCACATCTTAAAGCAGTGGTGTCCAAAATGCCAAAAGCCTATCCCATGGGATTGGAACTTATAATTCTGCCTGCATCGCAGCCGACACACGTATAGAGAGAGAGAATACTTGTGTTTTATAAATAGTACGCTCGGCGGCTTGCTCTCTTACGATGCGCGTGATCGTCTTTCTGTTTTACTTCAAAAGGCACGTGCCTCTTCCAATAAGTACTTGTTGGTGGCTGCTAAGCACACAAGCGCAATGTTTGATTTTCTGGGTTTGGACTCCACTGGTCTAAAGTATTAAGAAATGTCAATCTTAGGCCGGACATAGCCGAACCTAAATTTTTCCGGTTCAAAAAAGAAGAAAAAATGTTTTTTTTTAGTCCGTTTCTTTAATAACACTTTTACCTGCAATCTTATCACAATCTTACCTCAAGTTACACAGAATAAATTTAAAAAAAAAGAATACCAGGCACCAGAATCATAGTCTTCACATAGCACGCAGCTGCTAAAAATGGTGCAAAATTAGCCTCCGCGCAGGTTTCGCAACAATGCTCGACTTTGGATTCCTTGACTGCAGAATTACTTTCATGGAAAACTATACATTTCCGAGCTCAGGGGTTGATTGACTACTGCTTAAGCCACTTAATGCTCCTGGATAACAACCTCGATTTTAGAAATTTTTGCGGTCAGTTTTTCATTCTGTCCCTATGTCCATAGGTCACTTTTCCAATGATCCTACATTTCGATGCAAGTCTAATAACTCTTTTCATGCTCTATAATATGCTCTGTTTATCTTTTTTCCTTTTTTTTTAGATTTGCGGCCATTAAAAATGTGCCCAAAAAGGATATTGAAGCCTTGCGTTCAATAGGACTGATTTACTTTTTATATCTATTCCTTTACTCTGGCTTGGAATTTACAGTCACCTTTCTGATGTATCACAAATTTGGTTATACCTCCATGGATCAGGCGAAAATGTTTTTAACCACAGGTAAAAGGCTTCCTTCCTTAAGTCTGTATACTGATTTTCTTACCTCTTCCAGGTGTTGTTATGACTCTGCTGCAAGGATCGGTGGTGCGTCGTTTGCCCGAGGCCAAAATCAAAAACTATGCCATTTTTAGCCTTTATCTAATTGTTCCAGCCTTTGTTTTGGTGGGCCTAGCCGAGGGCAGTCGTCTGCTTTATGCTGGCATGATACTGTTTGCCATCTCAACTGCTTTTGCGGTTACCTGTCTAACCACTTTGGTATCCAAATATGGTAACGTTGATCAAAAGGGTTCAGTATTGGGCATATTCCGATCGTTGGGCGCTTTGGCTCGAGCACTGGGTCCTGTAGTGGGATCCATAGGTGAGTTAGAGTTAGTCAAAGATATTGTTGTTTTAATTAATTTGATTTTGTTTTAGCTTTTTGGTGTGTAGGCTCCCGCATCACCTATATAGCTGGTGGACTCTTATTGATCTATCCAGCTGTGGCTTTACAACGTGCACGTATTTAAATATTACTCAAATAAGTTTAAAGTTTTTGAGATCAACGCTAAGTATTAATTATTATCTTTTATACAGAAAAAGTATTTTATAGTGCAATAAAAGCAGTTTTATACTCTATTTTTGAAATGAGCCGCTTTTTAGCTTTAATTTTAGCTAAAGCCAATTTATCGATATGCCACTTATCGACAAATGTGGCAGCCTTGCCATACTTTTAGCAAGAAGAAAAGAGGAGTGTGACAGTGACTAAGTCTAAGTGAGTTGAAGTGCTGAAAATTATAAATAAATGCAGTAAAAAGTTATTAAAACTTAAAAATCTACACCCTAATTGAGGCCACTTGAGCAGCTGCTTAGTTGGCATACAAATTTCAACTGCAAATACTCAAATTTAATCATCAAAAATTGATTTCCAAAAAATTTTTTCTCTTTCTTTTTACAAATACAACTACACATATAAAAAAAGTGTAAGAAAAGTGTGTGCAACGCATAAAGAAAACGGCGGCGCGCAAGGATTATTGGATTTTACACTCAACTCGCACATCAATTTGAAGCAGGAGTAACCAAAATAATTTAAAAAAACACTTAAAAAAAGCAAATTTAACAAAATGGGTGCAAGAGAAGACGAATACGATTATTTGTTCAAAGGTAATTATGAG
This sequence comes from Lordiphosa magnipectinata, assembly GCA_037044535.1. Classification (NCBI taxonomy): domain Eukaryota; kingdom Metazoa; phylum Arthropoda; class Insecta; order Diptera; family Drosophilidae; genus Lordiphosa; species Lordiphosa magnipectinata. Next base: position 135,964 of record JBAMBO010001336.1, read on the forward strand.
CTGGCCAGAGCCGGTGGCAGGAGGGAAAGGGAAAACGGACAATGACGCAGTCACTAATTGAAATTAATTGGCAGCATAACAAAACATGAACTGTGTGTGTATTTGATTATTTAAAAAAATATATATATTTCCAGAAGAAAGAAGTACGCCCCCTGTCTGTATGATTGTTGTTGTTGTTGCAGCACTTGCATGCCCTTTGCTCATTCACTCTCTCTCTCTCTTGCTAGCTCGCTCGCTTGTTCGCCCTCCTAACTGTATGTTTCCCGTTCCCGCAACTCTCGCCACGTTGCAATCGTAATAAATAATCTTGATAAAAGCTCACAAATACTCTTTTGTGCCGTGTAGAGGAGAGTAGAGCAATACATAATAGTACGCCCCCGACCCCACCTTCTTCTCTGTTACTTTGATTAGATTTTCAGTTATTAATATATTGCGTATATATTTGTTGCCATTGACAGCATTAAACAGATATTTTTTTCAATTTCTTTTGCATGTGTTCGCTCGCACTGAAAGTTGTTTAACTTTACATAAAAGACACGCTCAGCGGATGTCACTTGCGCACAGTGGCCTAAGATCAGTTGGTTTCACTTCCACTTCCCACTCGTTTCACTGTTTATGCTGCTTTGGGGTCATCCATTCTCAGTATTTGCTTTGTTCTCCATTTGTTGCTCCAGAGCTATTGCGTCGTCATAAATTCAATTTACATACATACGCTCAGACGAGAGTCTCGACCAGCCAGCTGAGTTTCAGCTGGTGATATCCGAGATTGGAAGAAATTCAACAAAATTCGTTGCTTCATTCGTCATTTTGTCGATATGCATGTTCAAATTTATCAAATATTAGCTGTGTGAGTCACTGCAAATATAACAACAAATCCCGATAAGCTTTCATAATCAGCTCACCTCTGGCTCAACTTATTAAAATTATTTAAATTAATTCAATTGACCCAATACTGCTTTAATTAGAATCTTTCTAGTTCCGCATGAACTGTAAATGGTAATTGGAAAAGCAATTCTCTTACTTGAAGATCGTTTAAGCCTAACCCCCGTGTAATAATGATTCATTTGCTCCTCCTCTCTCTCGCCGTCCTCATCAACACAATTCACTGATAACTGTAACCAAGTTGTACTCCGGGCTAACTGGAGAGAGAGCGTAAATATGTTTGATGAGTTGTTGTTTTTTGCAAATATTGTCACGATAAACAAATTCCAAAAAGTAAAGGTGTCAACACTAAAAACTAGCAGACGTGACAGAGACTCTTTCGTTTTCGGCAAGATAACAATTAATGTAAATATTGTTACTTCAAATATGAAAGATAGCTTAGATTCGACAACTAATCTTGGACGATGTGTTTTGAACAAACAAAAAAAAGAAAACCACCTTTCCCTTCCAAATGTTTAATGGTTGCAGATAAAAAATCTGATGAAACTTAAACTTAGTTGGTTAATTACATATATTTCATTCTATCAAAGACAAAGCTAGTACATGGATGGAATGGTACCCAAAGTTAGATTGTAAATTTAAAAACAATTTGTTTAAAAATAGAGTTTAAAAATAATTTATTTAGAGAGTTCACAGTTCTTTGCATCTGGCAAAGGAAATTAGGTGAAATAATTGTTATCAGCCCTGCTCCCATTTTCATTTTCGCAAAGGATTTTCGTTTTCAGGACCAAACACCGGTTTCGAATCAATAAACTTTTGCGAAAGTGAAAGTGGGAGCATGGCTGATACAGCCACGTGACAAATTCGGTTATGCCCTCATCAAAATTGTAGACTATGAAAAAAAAGTGACCCACTTTAGATAGAAATAGTCATGTGTAGGAATGACAATTGGTAAATGTTGCCAAATTGGCAACACTGCTAACAAGGAATGGCGCTCAGCCAATATTGTGGACTTCGCGCTTTTGCTTTTGCTTCAACTGTCAGCAGCACACTGAAGTTTTGTGGACCGAGCTGTGAGCGCACTGAGAGAGCACCATACCTTGTTGTACCAAGATGTCCAAAATGTTGTCTGAGCGCCATACCTTGTTCGTTGTATTAGGGCCGGGTCTGATTAAGAGTGAATGTGCTGTTCATTTTCATTTATCTCTTTTGAGATTCTTTATATCAACGCGCTCTCAGCAACAATGTTTTCAATTTAGCTATTTTCCCCACAAGAACTAGGTATTTTTTTTAACGAAATCCAGCAATTTTAGTTTTTTTTGAAGAAAGGGCTAGCCATTTTCTAGTTATTTCTTAATTTCTAACGGTTTTTATAATAAATCTGAAGTTTTTGTTTAAAAATTTTCATTGATAACTATAAATCTTGAAATCTTGCTTATATACATATCATCACATGCTTTGTTTAATTTAAATTATACCGGTTTGTTGATTTGAACCCGGAATTCCGACATATTTTTCACAGCAAACCGAACCAAAAGTGACCAAATTGTTGAAACAAGCTGTTCCGAACCCAAGCTATCGGTTCGGTTCAATAGAAAATTAAACCTTACCAAATCGGAAGTACTATAAAGGAACTTTTTTGTTTTCTGGTCGATATAGTGCAACATAGACTGAAAATAGTTATGCAAGTACACTGCCGTCTTTTTACAAATTCTGGATAGGGGTATAGAATTAGCGTTTAAGTCGACACTCATTATAGCCAAAGCTTTTAGATCCTTAATTCTCAAAAGCAAAAAAAAAAAAGAAAATTCATAGACTACAAAGCGTTAATATGACTTTAATCCAGGGGCCGGCAAACCACACATGCTTATTTTGGCGTTGCGTGTGTGTGTTGTTTAGCCCCGCGAGAGCGTTGTTGCAAAAGAGGGCATTATAAGCTCGTGTACTGTCGGTGTGTCGACGTTGCGACGCGTCGCTGCCGCAGAGCGATGTTGTATACACTTTAGATAGGGACGTGCCGGACTCTGCTTTAATCTCGCTTTCAGAAGATGACTGCTTAGAAAGTTATCTCCTAAGGCTGGGATAACACATTCAATTTTTACGACAATTATTGTCACCATTTTTTGATAATGGGGAAACGTCTTTGGAGTGAGCGAGACAAAGTATTTTTGAATTGTTGATGAGTGACAGAGGCATTGCTGCTGCCGGCAGCGCAGTAGGCAGAATTGATTCTACTGGATTCAATATTTGTATCAACTCGGTTGACATTTAATGGATTTGGTAAATCTAGTAGATTTCCATATTGTTATTAAATATTATAATTATGAATAAAATCGCGAAAGAAGAAAAAAAATAAGTTTTCTTCAAAGAGAAGCAGACGGTATATTTGAATTAAATATACAAGGCATATTGCATTTTGGTGATAGAAAAATTATCCGGAAGAAGAATTCAGCCACAAACATCTTAAAGAATGAGTCCGGATCACGCCAACGCTACCTATCCACAGGTATGGATGACTGTCTCACTCATATTAGGTAAATCTAGTAGTATAGTTTGCAGTTGCATGTTAGGGTCCAGCAGTCAAAGATCTCTACCACTATATAATGCCCAAGACTGGGAGAGTATCGCAAGAGACTTTTTCAGTATGAGGGGACTCGCAAGTTGTATTGGCGCAGTTGATGGTACAACAAAAGAAAGTTGTTCACAAATAATTTTAGGCAAACATTTTAAAATTCGGCCAATGAAGAATGCAGAATCCACATATTCAGAATTGATCTTGTCTGCAGCGGATGTCCAGAAAAGATATATTTGTTGATTATGTTTATAATCAACTGATGATGAGTCCCAGACAAAGCAACCGTTTCTGACAGTGTCAAAAAGGCAATTAAAACTAGCTGTTACGTCATTGAGTGTGAAAAAATTACCTAAAATAATAGATTTTTTAACTTTTTTTCTCGTTTTAGGGATTTTCTTTGATAACTTTTTAATGTATGCGGCAATTCGTCAGTTTCGTTCAACAATAAGTTGTGTCTAGAAATTGAATGTGTCATCCCAGCCTAAATGTTGGCGTTGAAACGGTTACAAAATTTGATTGAATCATTTTGCCAACTAGAAAGTCGAATTAAGATGAATGGAAATTGGAATCCGCTGCACTGAATGCAACATTTTAAGCACGGTAACTGAAATTTCTACAGAATGTGGATGACACCGAACTTCAAGAGATTTCAGTTTCTTATTTGAAAATCTATAATGATGGTTTGTGTCTAATATACGGGGGTGATACAGAAATCTCAAGAGATTTCGCCGACAGTTGAAATATCCGTCGGAACTTAGAGCAAGTTTCTATTGTCTTATTTGGTTATAGCTAGTTAGAAGGTTCGTATCCTAGTTAATGGCCCATCTCCTCAAACCGGGTATTTTCTACTTATGAGTTAATTTGATGTTTACTTGAAATTTGTGGATTGTGTTTTTATGATGCATGTTTAAGGGCCGCTTTCTCTTCTCCCAGATAGCTGCTATGTGCCATATAGTCTCTGATTTTACTCTGTTATTTGTTAGTTAATGTGACAGATAGCTCTATGTAGAAGATGTTAAAACGGCATCAATTCCACTTTCACAAATGTTTTGTAATTTAAAACCGATTTAAGTACTAAATTTTGACTGTAAATCACCAAACTTTGGTGGAAGTGGAATTTAAAACATGGCTTATAATTCAAATTTAAGTCATTTTGGCTTACAACTTTGCAATCCTAAGCCTGTTTGATGTTACATAGATGGCGCCTGCATATTTACTTGGCAACCCTAAGCCCGTTTGTTGTTACATAGATGGCGCCTGCATATCTATGTATACCCATCTATCTAGATGGCGCCAGCTGAGATTCAGTTGCAAATTGGTTTTGGTTGATTTGGCAGCCCACGGTTGGCTTCAATATGAAAACAAATTAAATAAATACTTAATGATGATGATGATATGATGCAATCTATCCAGAAAAATCAAGTTGTTTACATTTCCAAAATAAATTTAGCTTGTTTAAACTGGTAAAGTGGTGCGTTTTGTTAAATCTCTTTCCCAAAACACAAGAGAAATGAAACCAAACGAAAGAGATTTCTGGGACACCGAGATTTGTTTTTGAGCTGGAATTTGGTTGGAAGAGATTTCCGGACACCTCCGATAGGGACGTATAATTTGGCTAGCACAATGTCAACTTTCGTCCCACGGTTTGAAATTAATCTTTCCCATACATTGTTTATACAATCGTTCATATTAAATTCTACTGAAACACCTCAAGGAAACCTTGCGCCAAATTTCCCGCCCACAATCCATAAAATATTTGTTTTTATGGGCCTTAAATCCACCCGGAACATAGCGCAGCAATAATCTTCTTTTTTATGTATTTGCTGACCTTGAGGCGTTCGAAGGAAAACAGAGTGTGAGCGTCTGTTTGTTTGTGTGAGTGTGTTATGTACAAGTAAAGAGGACATGACCTACACAGCTGATTCCCCATTTTGACCATAAAATACGTGTACAAGACATGAAATCACATTTTCATTATGCAACTTCAAGTGTGTGAAAGAGGGGGGGGACCTATCTAATTCTGAATATTGTTGTCGCTAATGCTTTCCTAATCCTTTTACAGTTGTCCTCATCGGTGACTCGGGCGTTGGCAAAAGTAATTTGCTTTCACGTTTCACGCGCAATGAATTCAATTTGGAATCCAAGTCAACAATTGGCGTGGAGTTTGCAACGCGCAGCATAGAGGTGAGTCAAAAAAAGCACATGACTTTGTCATAAACAAAACGTATCAAAGAAATTGTACAAAAATATACTTTTCCGAGTTGAAACACTTTAAATTTCTTTTAACAAAAAAGAGAGAAAAAATCAACCTACAATCAAGCATTATATTAGCTGTTTGTTCAGACTGCACAGTGAACTTAATTGTTCTTAATTGAATTAAGATTTTTTTATACCAAAAAATGAAAATTTTACGGAGAACAGTTGGTAAAACCTTTTGTTATTTTCAGATAACTAAAGGTTTCCGAATGAGAATAGAGGCTAAAATGTAGATAAATCGGGGGATAAATACTCGTTACGCCTGCCGGCTTATTAGGCTAGCCAGAGCGATTGAGTAAACCTAAACTGACAGTAGTTCATCACACTGAGCACATCTAACATCCAACATCCTGAGTTTAAATGCTGAATTACCTTTTGCTAAGCCCACATTTTTAAGCATTTGCTTAGTCAAAATGTTAAGAAGGTCGGTGTCTAATAGGAACATGCTACGAAGACCAAAAATTCCGCTATGGTAAATATTTATTACTCAGGATGTTGGATGTTAGACTTTAGATATGCTCAGTGTGATTATCCTATAGATCAGAGATGGGCATGCACACAATATCGTCACACTTTTCACACGCATAAAAGCACAATTTGCGTGCGCCGCATTCGTGTTCTATAAATAGCTTTCAATGCTTATAGCGTACGTGTGATTTTGTGCAGTCGGCCGCGGCAGAGGTCCTATGCACACGCTGCCTCGTGTGCATTGGAACGTCGCGACGCGCCCATCTCTGCTATAGATCGATTGGGATGGTAGATCCCAAAGACTCTAGAACTCACAAAGATGTGTAATGGCCATTCAAGTGGATGGCAAGCGAAAATTCAATTGACTGTTTGTAATCTTCAAGCGTGGCTGGCGTCTCCAAACCTCGTATTTATAGGTTTTTTATGCTTTTACACAATTTCAGCAAGATTTGATGAAAATCGGAAAACTATGTATTTGAGCCTCAAAGTAAAGATGTCATACAAAAGATAGATCTGAAAAAAAATCTTGAGGAGAGATTTACGCCGTTAACAACCTCCCTCCCCTGTATCCAGAATTCGCAGAGTGGAACGTATTCTTGACACACCTCGAATTGCCAGTTTCTGCGGTGAAAGAAAAAATAAAAGAGCTTAAGCCCAAAAAGGCTCCTGGAGAAGATGGGATCACTCCCTGACAAAGCCATACTCTTCCTATTATTAATATTCAACTCAGTGTTGAGACTTTGATACATCCCGAGGGCGTGGAAGAAGGCCCAGATCGTTATGATCCGCAAGGCCCGGATGAGTCCTTCAGATGTTGAATCGTACCGGCCAATTAGTTTGCTTTCGTTGGTGTCGAAAATCTTTGAGGAGCAACCTCTGAGCAGAATAATTGCCTTTGATGAGCTCAGCGAACGCATTCCCCCCCGTCAATTTGGGTTTAGAAGGTCGCACGGAACGCCGGAACAGTTAAACAGGGTAACTAAGTTTATTCTTGAAGTGTAGCATGCCATGGAGTACGTACGAAGGATTGCTGTACAAGATAAAGAGTCTTCTCCCACCTCAGCTCTTTGACAGGCTGACAGGCCGTTTTATGCCGTCTTTGATGGAGCTGAATCGAGTACAAGAACTTTACGTGCAGGAGTTTCACAGGAGAACGTCCTCGGCCCCACGCTTTACAGACTTTCAACCATGGACATGCCCACAGGAGATGCCCATTCCCAGGAATGACCCATAGGACCTTTTTCTTGCCACCTTTGTTGGTGACACAGCCCTTTTGGACAGACATCCCTGTGTTAACAGCGCCACGGACATTCTACAGCAGTACATGAATCGATTTGTCAGATGGGCAAGGAGCTGGAATATTGGTATCAATCAAGTGAAGTGTGCCAATGTCACCTACACTTTAAGGAGAGACGACTGCCCCGGAGTTTTCATAGAAGATCAACTTCTAGCCCATCATCAAGGACACGTCTGACTTTTGGCTTGCACATAAACCAGCTCACAAGGCCGCTGCAGAGAAGAGCTGTTCAATTGGGATATCTGCTAAATAGCAGAAACAAATTGTCATTAAAGAACCATCATTGCACCCGGATGGAGATACAGCCTGCAAGTATTTGGTATTGCAGCTACAACGCATCTACACAAGATCCGTGTATCCCAAGCCAAAGTTCTGCGCAGACTATCGGCCCTGGAACATGTGCACCAGACTGCTGGAACGGGAGCTAAATGTCCCAATGATAGGTGACCTTATTGTTAAATTCAGAGGACACCCAAATCGGTTAGCAAGGCAACTACTTTGCAGTAGAAGGATAAATGGTGTTCTTATACTAAATGGTGGTTCTTATACTTGCATGCAGATCAAGTTTATCAGCCATGCTCCCATTTTCGCTTTCGCAAAAATATTACGATTTGGTCGCTAAATCGCAAAAGTAGTTGCTCCGAAATTCGCAAATCGCAAAATTTCGCCGATTTAAAACCGTTGACGTATGCGTACGTCAAATGTATAGTAAATGGGAAATGTCGCATGAGATAAGAGCTACCTTCCTATGAACCAATTTTCTTAATATTCTTTGACTATTTTAGATTGTTTTCTTGTGGACTCTCTTATACCATTTTGATTGAACTCTTGTCTAAAACAATTTTTTTCCTAACCCTTCCAAAATGCCACAAGCAGCAAAATGCCTTTTGACAACAACAAATTGCGATTTGGCTGGGGCGATAACCCATTAGTTTGTCGATACAGCTGCTTCCGTCACGTAATTTGTGCTTTCTAGAGATATTTTGTAATCTATCGATTTGCCAAAGAAATGATTAAGATCGGATGAACTATATTCAAGCTATGACGAAAACTAAGTTCGCTGCCGCAGCGAAACAGCAGCGCTGCTTTCAGCTGCTACTGCAAGTACAGGTCATATTACAGTCGGGCTTGACCGACTTTCTTACTTGTTTTAATAAGAATAGCAAAAGAATAAATTGTTCAGTTTTTGGACACGCCATTCAAAAATAAAATGTGTACCATTTTGTCTCTTTGATGTTTTCCATTTAACAACCCTTCTTTGCGATCCTTGGTCTATAAAAAAATCTCTAGAGATTTCTGGGACACTATAACTGGAGATGCCTCTGTGGTTTTTGTGGATAGGAATAATAAGATAGGAAAGTTTTCAAGTTCAAGTGAGAGGCACAATATTTGGGGACACAGCTTAAGGCAAACCGATCTTAGATCGGATAAGAATTTTTTGAATAAGTTCAAATTTTTAAAGCCAGGCAATAAAATCTTGAAATAACTCAGATTAGACTTAACATTAATGCTCTGATAAAACAAATTTTGGAAGATTCTGTACTGAATACATTTGGAATTATATATATAGTGTTCTAGAGATTTTAAGAAGTACTAAATCTAAGATTTTAGATCGAACCAAGCTATTGAGTAAACCAGCGGTGGGTACCAGAGTTCGCTATCAGCTGAAAGAAAAGTTATGATTTCCAAGAATCGATAAAAGAATTCGCTTGGAACGTCAAATGTAGATTTATGAAAATTCATAGTTAAAAATATGACAACCAAGCGACCGCATGAATTAATTCCGGGAAAGCGGGAACAGCCCTTATAATTTAAACTGAAAAAACTTCCAATCGAAGTTATAATCAGGCTACCCATGTATTTTCAAGCGTATACAAATTCTGATAACAGATTTATTCAAATATTCAATATTCAGAAATATTCAAAAACAAAGATTTCGTATCGAAATAAATCGCACGAAAATACATTTTTATGTCGAACATCACATAAATAGACACTTCTGAAATGTTTTGAAATCTGAATGCTATTACACAGCTGTCTTATTTGTATGAAGCATTGTGCGGAAATAAATTTTTATGTCATCTGGAATCCAGCCTATATAATGAAAATATGTTCCGTTCACAGTCCCCTTTTCCACCAGATTTAAATAAGCCATGTCTTCAACGACGGTTAATTAATGCCTTTAAATGATTATGTCAACAAAAGAAGCTATGGATTTTTTTTATTCGAATTTTTACCAAGTTTCTTAAATCGAAAAAATTACATATTTTTACTTTGACAGTGAACAGATCTCAAACGTTTCATTATGCATATTTGCAAAGTAGCCAATCTTTTAATATATTAATTATATTCAAGGAACTTTAAATCTTTTTGAATTCTGTGGACACTTAAGCTATAACAGTTCCCACTAGCGCACCCTAATCTCTTTAAAAAACACAAGAGCTACTCTAGCAAATTACCACCACTTAAATTCAACTCTCCCCTTTTAAACTCCACAGGTCGATGGAAAAACAATTAAAGCGCAAATCTGGGATACGGCTGGACAGGAGCGTTATCGCGCCATTACCTCTGCCTATTATCGCGGTGCTGTGGGTGCTCTGCTTGTCTACGACATTGCCAAGCATCTGACGTACGAGAATGTGGAGCGATGGCTGCGGGAGTTGCGCGATCATGCCGATCAGAATATTGTCATCATGCTGGTGGGCAATAAGTCCGATTTGAGGCATCTACGCTCGGTGCCCACGGATGAGGCGAAATTGTTTGCGGAGCGCAATGGCTTGAGTTTCATAGAAACCTCGGCCCTGGACTCGACGAACGTTGAAACGGCATTCCAAAATATACTCACAGGTGAGCTTAATGATAAATTATATACTTTTGAAATTTACTAATCACTCTCTTTTACAGAGATCTATCGCATTGTGTCGCAGAAACAAATCCGGGATCCGCCGGAGGGCGATGTCATTCGTCCGTCGAATGTGGAGCCCATTGATGTTAAGCCGACTGTCACAGCCGATGTACGCAAACAGTGTTGTCAGTAGCATTACCAGCCAGCGCCAGCAGCCCCCGCAACAGCCAGAACAGCAAACATCAACAACAAAAACAAAGCAACAACAATTACAACTAAACTACAGCATAAGATTTTGATTATGTTATATCTTTTTCAACAAAAATCAAGCCACAGTTTGTCATGAATCACCACCAACAAAAACAACAAAAGCAACAACATCCGGCTGTAGTTGACTGCGGTTTAAACTGAAGTTTTATATAAATACAAATTAAAATCGAAAATATCGCAAATACTAAAAAAAAAAAGGAACACTCCAAATTCAGTTTAAGCTGTAGAGCTATAATTTATATAAATATATACATAATATGCTAATATTAAAAATATTAATATTATTAATTTTTGTCGCCACATAAATACATAGTTGTAAAACAGAAGAACAGAAGAAGGCAACTTCTTTGACAAATTGCAGAATTTACATTTCCGTTTTTGGTTTCTTTCCCCAACCCCGATTTTCCGTTCCAATTTCAAGCTAGCTGATAACAAGTTGTAAAACTTTAAAAATGCATAAATGAAACGAAACAACATCATTTGTGTTTTGCTACGTTAAGTGTGATTAAATAAATATAATTTAAATAAAATTTGAAAAACAAAAAAAAACCTGAATCTTTATAGTGAGCACTTGGACGAAAATTAGTTGTTAGAGAGTACAATTTGGAACGTAGAGTTTTTGTATAAGCAGGCACATTAATTTTGGTGGCCTAATTTGAAATGTAGTTTTCTGAAAAACCAAATTAAATAATTGTTTCCAGTTACGAATTGTTTAAAAATATTTTTTAATCTAGATTTTGGTTTTAGCTGCAATAGTGGGAAATGTAATAGCTAAAGTAAATGGACACTGAATTCGAAGGCTTTTCTTTGAGATAATAGTTTATAGCTGATACCCTTGTTCCACTGGCCCATTCTAGAGGTCATCCGCTGGATGATCTTAATGACCTCATTCTTTCTGTGTATTTTCCCATAAGAGATGGGGAGATCATCAGCGACGGATGATGAAGTCACTGTTATGGATGACTAGATCAGTCACTGTGACAGAATTAAGCTTTTTCCGCTAAAAGGCTAGATTTTCTATTGATTTGCTATCGAATTCAAAAGTGCCAGCAATAGGAACAGCTGGTGTGTAAAGCAGATCATCCACATACGTCAAATTGGTTCTGTTCGACGAAATGTTCGTCATTAGTGGAGGTGTTCGTGACAGGAAAGAATAGAAATGTTTCTATGTTGCGTGTGTTCACGCGAACATTTTCGTTAATGGATGGGAACAAGTGCACGAACATCATTTGTCAAAAATATTTGTAGAGTGAATGCAAAGCATTGTTGCTGGTATTTATTGAATGCCCCTAAAATTATCCAATAATGCATTAAGCTAATTTGTATCATCATCTATGCCATGATTGTGTTAGTTTTCGCTGCCAAATTTTTATGTTTACTTGATGAGCTTTTATTAGCAAATGATGTTCGTAAGAAATGTTCGCCTGGTTAGTGGGCAAATGAATTCTTGTTCGACTAATTTGTAATTGGCAAGTTTAGCTATTTTTTCCACAAGATATATGTACATAGTTATTTTGTAAGCTTAACACCCGGAAACTATTTAGCATTGCCGGAGCCTGCAATTTTACCCAATTATTTGACTTTGTTTATTTAGCTATTTTAATTTAATCTTTCAGGTCTGTTTTCATTTCCAAGTGGATTTTAAAAGTAAAACGATTCTAATTCTGAATCGTTTTCATTATGATGTGCCCGTTTAGGAGTGTTCGAATCATTTTCGAATTATAATTCAGCTGAATAGTAACCTTAACAATTTCAATCAACACTGGGCATGCTCTGATGCGGGATTACGACTGGGTTTCATTTCGATCGATTTTACTTTCGTCTACATGCAATTTTTGAAGTACAATTTTGTACAAATAATTTTGAATCAAATTGTATGATCATTATATCTAAGGATTCTTCAAAATCTTCACAATATTTGAAGAATCAAAATAATTGTTTGACGAAAAGTATAACCGTTGACATGAAAATTGTCATTTACTTTTCATTCCACTGACTGAAAGTCAAACGGGAACAGCTACCAATTTCGATTCTGCATGATCTGATCGAAATCGAAAACGGAAACAGACCAGCAGGGATTAAAATTTATATTGGCCTGAAGCTTATTTTAACTGTATAGGAAACGAACAAGCATATTATAACCGTAACCGAAACTTAGCTATCGGCCGTGTTAGAGACCGCAACCGATAGCGAAAATCGTTTCAGTTTTAATCCCTACAGACCTGTTTGTCAATTTTTAGCATATTCAACAGTCGATCTCTGGTGGCGAAATACAGCTAAATGAACAGTTCCCGGTAGCGTAACTATAAAAATAAAGTAAAAAAGCCACATTTAAACATTTTTAAAAATAATTCTTACCTGGATCCACAATTTTTCTTTGTTTTTTCGTAAATTGGAAATTGGAAACCACATTTGAGACGCCTTCTAAAAAAAAGCTAAATTTTTGTAATATATGAACACAAGGAGATTCGCTATCAGAATGTGTTTTAGGACTCCTTTGGACACTTAGCTCCAAAGAATCCTACGATTCTGAGGATTAACAAAATCAAAAGGGTAGTTCTTTGGTTTCTCCAACGAACCACAAGGATTTTGGCAACACATTTCACTCGCTTCCTGCCGCCCTTATAAAGCCAACCGCCTAGATATATACAAATATATTCAAATCAGTCCATATAATAACAAATACCAACCAATTTGTTAATTTAATATGTAATACTGCTAATAACTCGCCTTTTTAGCTTTTTCTTCTTTTTGCATTAAATAAGCTACTTCCAGTGCTCAGCACTACCGCGGAGTGGCCACACTGAAACGGTCACACTAAACAGCAACACGTGCCGCTTAACAATTTGATTTGGCTATTTTTTATACAGTTTAACACCATGGGAGGCAACAAAAAGAAAGTGCATCCCAGGAAGCGTACGGCCGCCTTCAAGGCCAGCGAACCAAGTGAAATTGTAGAGGCCCCCCACTCGTTTGTCATACACCGCGGACTCACCTGTCCATATATCACAGATCTGACCCTAGATTTTCGACACATCATGGAGCCATTTACGGCTACTAATCTAAGAGAGAAGCGTATGAATCGCATTAAGGATTTTGTCAGCCTAAGCAGTTTCTTTCATGTCTCACACATGGCCATCTTCAATAAGGCATCCACACAGTTGTCCTTTAAGGTGGTGCGCCTGCCGCGGGGTCCCACGCTGACGTTTAAGGTGAGCAATGCATATAGATTTGCAAGGATTTTTAACCATGGCTATTTGTACATACCACAGGTACATCAATTCACTCTGGCTCGGGATGTGCTTTCGATGAGTAAGAAACAAATGATTGATCTGGATCACTTCAAGCATGCTCCTTTGGTGATCATGAACAACTTTAGTGGCGATGGCAAACATCTGAAATTGATGGCCAACACTTTTCAGAATATGTTTCCCTCAATTAATCTGGCCCAGGTCAATATTGGCACGATAAAGAGATGCGTTATGTTCTCTTACAATGCAGAGACAAAGTTGGTGGACATGCGTCACTATTCCGTGCAGGTGGTGCCTGTTGGGTTGAAGCGTGCAGTGCAGAAGATTCTAAAGGGCGGCAGTGTGCCGAATCTGAATAAATGCAACGAGGTGGTGGATTTTGTGACCAGGTGAGAAATGAAATGATTTCCAAAAAACTAAATTTAACTCTTTTTAATTTGTGTAGAGATGGCTATGCTTCGGAATCGGAGGCCGAAGATGATGAGCAATCACATGTCGTTTTGGCACAGACTCTAAAAAGCAGAGGCAATCTAGAGGACAACAAGAGCTCCATCAAACTGCATGAGATTGGACCACGTCTAACGTTGCAGTTGATTAAAATCGAAGATGGTTTGCTTACCGGCGAGGTTTTGTATCATGACCATGTAACTAAGACCGAGGATGAGAAGGAAACGTTGAGAAAATTAATTGAAAAGAAACGAAAACTCAAAGAGCAGCGTAAAAAGGAACAGACGGAGAATCGTAAACGCAATTTGGAACTGAAAAAGGAAGAGAAACGAATAGCCAAGCGAGAGGAGCGGGCGGCAGATGGTGATAGCGAGGCTGATGATGATGCGGTGTACTACAAAGAAGAAGTGGGCGAAGAGCCAGATGAAGGTGGGCTGTTGTAGCTTAAGTAAATCTCTAGAACTTTTTAAAACCTTTTCCTATTTTCAGAACTCTTCAAGCAGGATCAGAAATCCTACCGCAAGCGACCACACCTGCCAGGTGGCATGAAATATAAAAACAAGAAATCCAAACTGGATTTCAAAAAGAAAGATTCAAAGAAATCCAAATAGATTTAAGTCTTAAGTTTATTTTATTTGTGGAAATACATTTTCTTAGCTAAACATACGCTGCACCACCTCCTTGTAATGGGCATTGCTATCCTTCCAGCTGGAGGCTATGTTATCCTTGAGTTTACTAAATTCTCGGTTCTCCTCCCAATTTGGCACACGTTCAATGGTGCTCTGAGCCTTGGCAAACTCCTTCAAATGATAGTAGGCCAGTGCCCGACGATAAATGCTCTTCTCGCTGGGACTTTCGGCAGTTTCCACGAATTCGGTGTGATAGATCACATGTTCATAGCGTTGCTCCTGCAGCATACACGCCGCCAGATTTGTCTGCAGTTGTATGAACAAGGTTTCCACGGTGCTGCCATTGATGCCATTTGTTTTCTTTGTCAGCTTGTCAAAGGGTTTGTAGGTGATCAGCAATTTGGCCGCTCTCGCAAAATAATCGAAAGCGAATTTTGGATATGCCTTGAACATGGCCACGCCACATTCTTTGTACTGCAGGGCTAGATCATAGATTTCGGCAGCATTGAATTGCTCCACCTGCTTGTTATACTCGATTCTCTCCAGCTTAAGTTCAAGTTTGACATATTCGCCCGATTTGGTTTTGATAGAACAGGCCGATGTTTCGCCGGGCAAAAATTGCTGAAGCAACAATTCCAGATAACAGTCCAAAGGGGTCAACGCAGTGCCCATCTCCAGACTGTGAGTGGATGACGTGCCGGCGGGGGACTCCTGCAGGTATTTGCTGGGCCGGCTGCCCAAATTCTCGCATTTGTTCAAAGTGAAATGAACTTTGCTGACCATGAGAGGTTTCTCCATGTCACGAAACTGAAGACTGAGCACCTTTTTGTGCAGACCACGGGCGGAATCTTGCCATTCGTTGCCCACATACCAGTCCATGTTTGTTGTAGTTTTTAATTTAGTTTTTGGACAATTTGGCTTAACTGAAGCTGGAGCTACAATTTTTTAGCGGGCAACGAGAGATGTTGATTATTAAGCTTAAAGGAAAATTAACTTAGTTCCGCTGCAAATCAAGTGAACTACTTAGACTTTAATTATTGGTTTTTATGCAATCTTAACCAATGGTCGTGTTTCGAATTTAGGAAGTCTTTTTGAGTATTTTCTCACACACAAATGTACTAGTACTTGGTTTGGAACGATTAGCTTTTTAGCTCTAAATAGCTGGATTCATTATCGATAACAGAAAGTCAGCTGTTTTTTGTTTACGTTGCGTCACCAGTGTTGCCGATTTAGCTACTTTGAAAAAAATGAGTTATTTTGTGCATTTGCTAATAACAGTCGATTAAAATTCCTAAAATATAATGTGCGTCAAAATAGCGTCGGATATTTAGCGTCGAATTGGAATGATGGAATATGGAACATTTTGAAATTTTGTATTTTCTTAATTTCTCTCTATTTATACAAAAAATAAAGATCTGTAAATGCAGAATTGTTGAGAAATGCAAGAACTACTGTTTTTATTGACCTGTGGGTGGGTTTGAGCATTGCAGGTAGTGAAAATTTGACACCTAAAAATCGGCTCCACACATTTTGGGCTATATCTCCTCTCTCAGATAATGGCCCGATATGCACGGTATGCAAAAACTTCAGGCACATATTCAAGAATATACTCTGGAAATCTCAGCTCAATCGTCTGAACAGTTTTTGAGATAAACGCTTATAAGTGAACCAACCTCACAAAAGTCCCATACAAAAAACCTTCAAAAAATTACATCCATAATTATGTGCCAACTGCTAAGCTCCAAGATAATGGCCCACATTGCACGTTATACTAGCTTATAACAGAGATATTCAAGAGTGTGTCTACCAATTTGAAGCTCAATCGTGTGAACCGTTTTTGTGAAAAACGCTTATTAGTGGGGGTGCCTCGTCTTCATATTTTCCACTGATAAGAGTGGCGCGAGCTTGCGAACCGGAACCAGTCATTGGAACTGGAGCAAGCGGCAATCGAAAATCGACAATTAGACGCTAACACTATATTTCTGCTCCCAGACAATGGCCCACAATGCGCGATAGTGCCTACGATTAGCCTGAACAGTTTTTGAGAAAATTAAGTTTTTCTTATAATAGTAAAATTCGCATAAAAGTCGCTCACGCGCCCACCTCTACAAAAATTTCTGTACATAAAATGTTATTAGTGTAATGTAGTTACTTTATATATTTTTTTTTATGAGGACGACTTTTTGCGTTTCTCTTGGGCCAAAGCACATCGATTAAATAGAGTTCACCCATCATCTGCCTGCCCAATTTTACCCATTGTACCTGGCGAATAAAATCATCCGTGTCGCATTGATTAAAGCTAAATGGAGTTTCTGTCAGCGCAGCTCAGCTATTATTTAGAGATTTAGCGTGTTCAAGCTAAAGTGAGCAGCATTGACAAAAAGCTAACCAGGGCTGCACTTTACATATTCTAGTCATAGTCGATACTCAGAGTGCAAGAGTGCCGCCTATCGATTTTTCATATGTAGGCGGCACATTGAAATCCCCACCAATAAAGACTACATTAAATTTTTTTATACAATTTATTTATGTCTAATTCAAGTATGTCACCTAGACTAAAGCCCATTCATTCGCAACACGCACTTAACAAGCTGCATTTCCACTAATTTTACATAGTTATTTTTGCTTATGTATTTTCTCTCAAATGTCAACTTTAGCTTATGCATTTCTTTTTTTAATAAAAACCTTTATATACATACATTAATACATTTAACGCGGAAGCGGCAATTGTGATCAAGCTTATATATATATATAAATATAGTATATAGTGAAAGTATCATTCATGGATCACAATCAACGAACGACCCAAATATATATATATAGTGATTAAACACGACTTGGAAATTGGCTAATTTCTATATTCAATACATGTATATATATATGTATATGCGTGTAGTAACTATAACTATTACCTACAGTTATAGAAGATCAATTCAAGAATCATCGGTTATATATATAGAGTAAATTTTGTTTATTATGCATTTTCCGAAAAGTTTTTACTGCTGGTATGGACAATTTGCGTCTTTTTTACACAAAATATATGTTACTTTTAACTTAAATTAGATTTATTATCGCGATTGGTTTTTATTACTTTACACTTTAATGTGTTGGTTTTAGCAACCTGATCTTTATAAATCCAAGTGTTTGGCTTAGCTGGCTCGAGGTTATCCGAACAACAACCAGCTTCTCGAGCCAGCTAAAGCGAACAATTGGCTTTACAATTAAAATTAACACAAATATTTTTTACTTCTTCGGGCAAAAGGCAAATGTAAATTAAATTACAAAAATGTTTACACACAATGTGAGGGTTGGGTTTAAGTCAAAACGATGCTCTTGCCGAACTCTAACTATAGTTAAGACTAATGCTCTGTACGGTCTGCAGATTCTTAGCAATTTTGTAAATTTTCTTTTGTTTTGTATTTGAGCTAAATAAACACTTAAAACTAAACACACCAAAAAAGAATCGATCCAACGAACGATGATAGACTGGCCTGACCCTAAGAGTTTTGTTTTTAAATTAACTTTATCAAACCTAACAGCCAGTTTTGTTGCAAACATGTTCATTTATTATTGTTGTTATATTCATTCATTAATTCATTAATTGCTCAGAGATCGATGTATCCTTGGGTTCAACATAGACTCGACTCTCAATGCTATTCTCTTGTATTCTTTTGCTGGCTAATTATCATTTTTTCATTCATTATAATCATCAATATTTTCAACATCCACATCATAATCCATATCTTCTAGTTCGGGATCAAGATCCTCATCTTCATCATACTCCTCCTGCTGCCGCCCATTTTCCTCATCATCCTCCCCGTCACTGCTTGAGGAAACTAGATGTAGCTCGCGTAGCTGCCTTTGCACAAAATGTTAATGTTCCATCAGGGCCGCTGCCAAAACAAACAACAAAAAAATGAGATGTTAATTGGACCGAGTTATGCATAAAGTCAAGCAGAAAGGTGAAAGTCTTACGTGATGGAGTGCGTCCGGTCTTGTTCTCATTGGGCGTAAAGTTTAGAAAGTCCCAAATCAATATTGTATCATCATGAGAGCTGCTCACAATTTGGAACTCATCAAATTGCAAACGAAAGACGCGACCAGTGTGCTCCTAGAAAAATTAAATTGGATTAATGATTATGGAGTGTATTTTTACAATTATTTTGGATTTCTTAGTTGACCATCTTATCTTCCCAGCTTCAGTGGAATGCTAGTTTTATAGCCTGCTTTCACTGAAAATCTCGAGTACATTCACTTAAAACCAATTTCACATCTCCTACACAAAACGAAAGCCAAGGTCCCAAAAGCAAATAATTTGCCTAAATTTTGATGAGAACTTGCATTCATTCGCATTCGTTTAGCCTTTGCCTTTTTCCCGCTAAAAAGCTAGGTTCACTATCGATATTTTATCGAATTGTGTCATTGGTTAAAACTGAGGTCGGCAAAAAACACATTCACATCTTGACATTGCGTACACACACATACGGAACCCACCCACTAACCACAGACAGGAAGTTCATTTTGAGCGGCGGCATGGAGCAACAAGAATTAGAGCAGAGTTCTGCAGCCATAGCCCATTCGATAATTAACATTCGCAAGAGCCAAATGCTTGCCGATGTCATTCCGCACTGCATGTCTGAAAGTCAATCGGTGTCAGAGTTTCGCGACATTCCCTTCCGTGGCAGGTAACACTTCTAAAAAGCATTTTTACGTCGTCTGTCCTCTTTTCTTGGAGAACCCTGGTCTATATTACATAGTAATACACATTACATAGTCTGTACTGTTGCGAGTGAAACCAAGTTCGAAAAGTTAAAGCTAAGCAACATAGATCGGAAT
Organism: Lordiphosa magnipectinata; assembly: GCA_037044535.1. Lineage (NCBI taxonomy): Eukaryota > Metazoa > Arthropoda > Insecta > Diptera > Drosophilidae > Lordiphosa > Lordiphosa magnipectinata. The sequence continues at coordinate 155,720 of JBAMBO010001336.1, forward strand.
TGTGAACAGCAAAAATTGAAACGTTCGCTATCAATTAGTTTTAACCAGAGCTCGCATATAAGCCTCAACACTTTTTACCAGGGAATCAAACCGAATCGTGTTTCGGTTCCGGTTCTGGTTCTGGTACGTACCGAAACGTATGTTTCTGTAAAAGGTTCTGTTTTGGTTCTAACATTATTTCGGTTCCGTATTGGTACCTTCATTTTTATTTCGGTATACCGGCACATACCGGTATGAACCATTAAAATTTAAAGAAATTTTTAGTCTAAGACCTGACAAAGTGGATAAGCAATAAAGACACACACTTCAATTGCATACGTAGCTTGTTTTCATAAAATATTTTCAAGTTTGTATTTATTACATGATTAAAATTATAGCGAGCTCACTTTGGTAGTTGGAACAGGAAGATCTTTTGATAGCTCCTACAATTCCGAAAACTTTTTCGACTTTTATCTTTGTTATCGATTTAAGCTCAGAAATCCTTGTTTAATGGCATTAAACTGATTTGTGAAGATACTGAACTATTTGAATTGTCCCAATTCTTTTCATATAAATACATATCGTTCAGTTACTTTAAGACTGTCACGACTTTTTAGTTAATGATGCAGAAATATTCGCCATATTGTGTTCTATATGGTGTACAATTTTCATATTGATGTAATTTATTTTCTGGAAATAAGTTATTTCATTTCATTTTCATGATCCAACAAGAGCGACATATCTGAGTTGTCCTACAGACGATATCGTTACAGATCCTCCGGCTTACTGTTCAGATGTTATATTTTCGAATTGGATTGAATATAAACAAAAAGATATATTTTCCATAGAGAATACAAAATGGATTATTTTGAGGTATGCAACATTACTGCAAGTGCGAGAAATATGACTCGATTTCGTTTCCACTTTCAAATAAAGTGTCGGAGCTTAATTTCCACACTTAGTTACCCAGGTAATTTTGTGGTATTATAATGTGGGTCCGACAAAATGCCAGGATAACTTTCTCAAAATTAAGTGCTCGCTGTGCAGTCTAGTTGTTACGCTCAGAACCGAAACTGTACCGGTAATGTTAAGGTTCTTTTCGTTCTTTTCGGTACCAAGAATAACGGTTCTCGAATACCGGTATACAAAAAATTAAAAATATGGGTTCCAGTTCCGGCTATGGTTCTGAGTTTTAATCGGTTCTTTTCGGTATACGGTTCCGTTTTTGGTTCCGGTTTGATTCCTTGCTTTTTACAGTGCGATCAGTCCATTGACAAAACACACAAAAACAAAGACCACTCTGTCTCTCACTGAGCAACACTTTTTTTCCCTCATCATGTTTATCAAAACAAACGAGACTGTCTGCCAATAACAACTGAAAGGGACACTTGTGAGAGAGTGCCCACGAAAAAACTGTCTTCAAATGAGCAAAAAAGTGTCAGCGAAAATTTTTTTTTTTTTTTTTGATCGTGTAATAATCATAAATTTTTCCACACTTTCACTCTATTTTCGTCAACCCAGCGTTGCTCTTTGTACGGTGATGCGTCGTGCCGCCTGTCAAATTGTAACATGGGCCGAATGCTAAACAGAGAGAGAGAGAGAAGGTCGGCCCATACATGGCATTGGGTCGAACGAGCGTCGCTTAAGTCGCCCCATGCATGTCATTGGGTCGAACGAGCGTCGCTCATGTCGCTTCTTTGCATGGCATTGCGTCGACCTAGTGTGCCTGGAGAGCCGTTAACGTATTGAGCGGACATCGCCTTGAAAAATACGTCAGTCGAGCGTCAACGACAGTCACAAAATCGTCGACGGAACGTTGATACAGCGTGGGTCGGCCGTACTAGAGGGTATGTACAAAGATTGTTGACTGTCACATACACACAGGCACCCACAGTCACAGCCAAGCTTACATTTTCTCGGCAAAACGGTCGGTGAAAGAGCAAAACAGAAACGAAAAAAGCGCTCTTTGGTTGAGCGAAAAGAGCTAATGAGCAAAACAGAATTGAAAGCGTCTTTTTGCAACCTGTTTTCGTTGTGTCAGAACAGTTTATAAGAGATACGCTGCGAGCTCTGGTTTTAACTATTTGAAATGTCCGGAATTCGGAAAAGGATAGATTGAGTTACTTCCGCAAAATGCGTAAAATCTCAGCTAGTACTTCGACGATAGCAATTGCGAAAAGGACATATTTTGCACCTTTGAAATAAGTACTCATCAAACTATTAAAACAGCTGCCATTGGAAATCGTGCGATTTTGGTAAACTTCCGTTTGCTCCCTTTGGTTTCACCTGGCATGCTGTGAATGTTGGTTTAACCGAGCATAAGACATCGTTTCTCTTTGTAGACATTCGGGGTCACCTCTAGAATAGTGTTGGGTAAAGATTGTTCTTTTCACTAAACATGTTCACTGGTTCTTTTCTAAGCGAGTCAACTCACTCAAATTGCTCAATTGTTCTGTTGCTTTTGTTGACCTGTTCTAGGTGTGTGAGCGCACGTATTTTTGTTTTGGTTTGGTTTTGCTGACGGCATTTCTAAGGGGTTGGTTTGGTTGCACTGACTGCGATGTTGTTTTTGTTTTTTCAGCATTACTTTTTTGTCGTAAACACATACGAAATTTATGTGTATGTGCGTCTTTTACTCTCGCTCTAACTCTCCCGCTCTCTCCCGCGCGCTTACTTCAAAATGTTAGCGCCATACTTGTTATAGTTGTACGTACAGCCAAAGACACTACATATAGTAGATACCGCAGCTCATACAAACTTTTTTATTTTTCGTTTTTGGGATCCAATGTCAGCTCCCAAGAACAATCGTTTTTCCGTCACGTGCGTCATCTAAAAGATCTATAAGATATAAGATCATTCAAAACATGTTCTCAATTGTGAGATAAATGATCATTAGCGATAAGGCTTAATATTCTTTGCATGGTGGAGTGAATAAAGAAAAAGAGTCGGTTCTAAGCCAATGAAACCCCTATATTTATTCATGAACAACCTCTCCATGACCAGTGCTTGACTGTTTTGGGCCGGGATTGGACGGTTCAAGTTAGAAGACCACGTTGAAGCAGCCTTAATCGTCAATAGAGAGCGTTTTCGGGGCCATTATAACGGACTTCGTCATGTCAATTCCAACTTCAAAGGACATGGACAACTATTGGTTTCAACAAGACGGCGCCACAACGCACACAGTCAGAGAAACGATCGCTTTATTTAAAAAAGTCTCATTAGTCTTCAACGGAGCGGAAAAAAAACACACAGCGCCCATCAACAGTTTAGCAGAGTGGAGCATTTATTTTGTGTAAAATTCATAAGCTCAGCAAGGTCTGTTTCTCTTAAGCGCCCCACTACACACGCATTTAGCCCACACACCACACCAACATTTGCGCAAATTTCAGTTGAAAGCAAGCGCTCGGCAAGTAAAGATGGCTGCTTTGGCAGTGGCAGTGAAAAGGAAATTAAAAAAAGAAAAGATAAGAAAAGGCGCTTGTGGGCGAAGCCGTGGCTAGTTCAACGTCCAATTTTTGAACATGAGCATCTACTGAACGATTTGGGGAGTATATCGCCAAAGGACTTCAGGAACTTCCTTCGGATGAATCAACAAGTTTTTGATGGTTTTCAGGAATTGGCGACTCCTTTAATTCAAAAACAAGATACCATTTTGCGAGAAGCTATTTCTATCAAAATTTCATATTGAGAGTTCTTTATGTCTCTGTTGGCGTACTCCTTCGCTTTAATGTTCCACAGAGAAGGTAAAGAACGTTACAATTCTATGAATTTCCAAATAAAATTCTGTTGCGCTTATTTTTCCATGATTGCAAGTAGCACATGCGCCGACGACTTGCTTCGAACTGAGCACAATTTGCGCAAAATGCACACTAACCATACAAACACTCCTAAATTTTTGAGCAAAAAACCCAAAAAATTCAAAACGCTTTTGATTTTAGTCTCGATTTGCACAAATGCGTACGTGTGACGCATACACCCATATTTCACTAATACAGATTAGCGTTTTGCGCGAAAATTTGCGTGGTGTATGGGGCGCTTTAGCTGTATGATGTTGCTCTTAAAACTATTGTTTGCTTTTTGCTTTAAAAATGTGTTTTATTTTTTTTAAACTTTGTTTAAATACTTATTCATGTCCCATATATGTATTAATATCCATATGATTGAACATTTTTATATGTCTATGCTCATGTCTTCTTAAAGAAATGAATTTTCCTCACTCTGGAACGAAAAAAAATGATTTCGCTGTAAGTATATGTATGGAAAAAGGTATTTCGAATTGCGTCGTTTTAAAATGCGCGTCGTCTCTCTCCGGTCCCCATTAAGTGTGTACTTATTCTACCCACAGTAGTTAATCATTTCTGATCCTTTTGTTTTGTACTCACCACCAAAGTATTTAGACAGAGAGTATTGGATGCTGCTCGGGGATCCAGAGCGGCTACCAAATCCCAGACTTTTATCTTGCCATCGTAGGCACCGCTCACAATGCGTTTGGTATCGAAACGAATGCAGCGCACCAGCTCCTCATGACCCTCCAGTACCCGAAGGCAGGCTCCACACTCGATATCCCAAAGTCTGTTTGAAATATAAAAAGATATATTAATAAATGAAAGTCCAATTGAAATTTTTCTACTCTTACCTTATGGAATTATCAGAGCTGCCACTGACCACCAAACGATCTCTATATTGGAGGCAGGCAATGCCACGCTTGTGGCCATTCAATGTGCGCACAAATTCACAGCTTGAGGTGGACCAAACCTTAATGGTGCGATCCCCACTGGCAGATACAATATACTTCTCATCAAAGTCAACCACATTGACCGCAGCACGATGGCCCACTAGGACACGGCGTAGTGTAATCTCGCTCGGCGAGGTCATGTCCCATACCGCAATCGACCGATCCTTGGAGCAGGTGACCATCATGCCATTGTTGAAGCGCAAATGTAGCACCGCCTCACAATGATGGATCAAAGTGTTGACCATCTCACCAGTGTTGACATCCCAGACACGTACAGTGGAATCGCTGGAGCCACTAATGATTACCTTATCGTCATATTGCAGGCACAGCACCGAACCAGTGTGGCCCATGAGGGTCTGGGTGGGAAAACAAAAACAAATCTCTGCATTAGTAAATCCTCTCTATAAGAGCAATCCTCCATCAATCACCTTGACGCACTGCAGATCCGTGCGATCCCATATTTTGATGGTGTTATCCCTTAGGCCGGACACAATCTTGCCATCATCGTACTGTAAGCAATAGACACCCTTGGAGTTCTCGGACCGACAATTGATACGGCGCAACATATGACGACCAGTTCGCCAATTGTTTTCTATGCTATCAATGTCCTGTAAGGAAAATGTGAGGGGTTAGGGTTTAAAATTTGGAGTAGTCCATAAACTTACATTCATGATCTTGGGAAACAACTCGCGATGGAATGAGTGCGGTCGTTGGGTTTGTCCAGGCCGCGGCTTAAACAGATATTGCATCCAGTTACGACGTTCGGCCAGTCCACGCCAAAGGGAATCTGTGCGCACCTTGCGCTCGATTAGTTTCTTCCACAGCATCCCCTCGGAGATGACACGCAGCCATTCCTTGCATACCAATTCCGCGGATTTGAGTGATTCGGCATCTAAATATGATAAAATGTTTTCGGCAATGTGATCGAGCCCCTTGACTGTAAATACACAGAAAAAAGAAACAATTGAGAGGATATTTCAAAAAAAGTTCCATTAAACTGCCAAAAATTGATCAGATCTGACAACGCTATGGTGATTTGCGCTTTTCTTTAGGGTTGCCAATTGTATGCATTTATTTCGAAAATCGTGACTCAGTTTGGGAAAGGTTTAACACATTATTCTATTGAGATGGAATAATGTGTGACTTATTCAAAGAAGAAACTCAAAGAGCTATTATTTAGGATGAATGAACCCTTGAGATTCATTAAATGAAAGTTCAATTACACAAACGGTGAGATATGCTACCCTGAGTAATTATTTGATTTGTTTATAGACTCTACTCTCGCTTGCTGAACCCCGAATCAAAAACCATTCTTTTTTTTTTTGTTCTAAATTTTTTACTTTCGTTAAAATCTAACCCTTTTCATGCCCCAGATGATGTGCCTTTGTGCATCTTAAAGCAATGTGCAGACTCACTTTGTTTTCCAAATCTCTTGAGCAGTGTAAACTTTCAATTCCATGGACCCCTTGGACATTTTCTCTTCGTGTTAATTATTAATGACCTGCCTAATGTAATTAAGCATTCTCGTGCGCTGATGTAAGCAGATGACTTAAAAATATTCCTGAGCCAAAACTCGCCAAATGATTCTGCTTTGCTTCAGGTAGATTTGAAGACAACCACAAGTGTAAGTCTGCGTGGGGTAATTTCTAAGATTATACAATGAATGTATGCTTTTTATTCTATGGTAATATATCTATATGTCGGAAAGTGGTAACACTAATGTCAATAGTTAAAATCTGGTAATACCAAAATAAAGATTGACTTTCTTAGCATAAGCGGTCTCACAGCGTTTTGATATACTAGAGCTATTTGCGTTGTTTACAGTGAGTTGTAAAAATCAATTTGGTTTTAAAATGGAAATTTAGATTATTTTTTACAGCTTTCGTGGTGGATTATTTTAACAAGAATATGTCGATGAACTCAGTTCTTTGTATGACGATAAGGCATCATCAAAAACCACTGTATATCGCACAGTATATCGTTCAATCGTCCAATTGAATGCCGTTCAAAATCGGTTGTTGTGCCAGAAATCATCAGTGCTGAGCGTTAACTGATAGAGCAAGATCGTCATATGACATACCATGCAGAGAACTGCAGCGAGCTTACACGTTTATGCTCAATCACCCTTGCTACATATGCGGTACAAGCAAACTTAAAGCCCAAAGCTCGTTGACCATTTTCCAGTAGCATACACAAAACAAACAATTCAAAAGTGATCGTGTATTGGTGAATAATAGGCCGTGTTCAGCTGAACAACTTGCTCCCTGATCAAGTATAAACATGCAATGATCTTCCTGCTGAACTCGAGAGACGCGGTATCATGATAGCCAATTTAAGGTATCATGATAGAGGAGCATGTATCGAACAAATAGCTAATACGCTACTTTTAAGTGATACTGCTTCCACCAGCTGTAATTGTGTATCGATAGGCATGTAATTAATAACATTATGTGCATTTTGTGCAAAAAACTTTTCTACCGGCTGTAAAAAAATATAATAAATTCTAAAATATATTTAAACCTAATTGTGACTTTGTGCTGTGTCTTCCCCGCCATTTCAAAAATTCAAGTTAAAAAATTTAGCACTTCGTTCAGCAGAAAGTATTCGATGCATATATTTTTCTGATACCTGCTCAGGGATCAGTTAAACTGCTGAAAACGCCCGTTGTATTAGCGAGCTCGTATCCTGCATAGTAGAAATACACAAGTTGACTCGTAGTCTCGGCTACAAGCCACTGCGAGTACATGTTGCCGAAGTAAACGATCTGTCGCGGGCTGTTACGATCACAGCCCGTACACGAGTGCATGAGCAAAAGAGATAAAGTATGATTTTGGCATGTATTCGACGGCAGCTGCTTTATTTTTGTTCTTGCAAACACAACAGGAAGTCGAGTAAGCCGCAAGTATTTTAGTGAGCGACTTGCTTTAGTCCCGCCCGTGGCCGCCGTAAAGCTCGCTGTTACACGTATAGCCGACAGCTTTAACCAGCTTGTTCAATTACTACTCGTGTGAAAAAGAAGCTTAGCCGTTTTGACTCAATGTGCTTGCGATCATTTCTTCCAAAGCGGCGAGCACAAACAAGCCGTGTAAATGCTGGAGTATATTCGAAAATAAAGTGCTCGTTGCAGGTCTCTGATACCGTGAGATTGTGGCATCCCTAAACATTAGTTCCACCAGCAAATGTAAGATATTGCATGAACACCTTGCCGTAAAAAAGGTTTGTTAATAATTTAAAAATAGCTAAAAAAAATGCCTCGTGTGGATTGTTGGCAAGGAAATGCTGAAAAAATACGATCGCGGTGCTTCAAAAGACGTTTATAGGATCGTCACAGGTGACGAATCATGAATAAATGCGTATGAGCAGGAAACAAAACTGCAATTTAGCCCATAAAAGTTGTTCGCGCACGAAACACTGCGAAGCAAATGGTCGCCTGTTTCTTAGGCCGAATGGGTCATGTGAGCACTGTTCCGCTTGAGCAACGTAGGACGGTTAATTCTGATTGCTACACGACCATTTGTTTGACGAAAGTCTTGGGAGAAATTCGCAAAAACCAACCGCCGAAGACGAATCATTCTTCATCACGTCACTTTTTGACCGGCCAAAACGTCGAATTGATGAGTCATCCGCCGTACAGCCCTGATGATTTAGCACACAATGATTTTATTTTATTCCCAAACATCAAAAATAAACTGCGTGGTGAACGTTTTTCTACGCCGTTCGAATGCGAATGATGCGTTTAAAACCCAATGTTTTGAGTGAAATGGGTTTTAATGGAGTGAAAAAAGTGCTTCGAAATTTTTTTTTTTTTTTTAAATAATGGAATCCATTTTTTTTTAAACCATTATATAATATATATAAAATTGGTTTGAGTGAATGCAAAAGTGCATAAATTTTTATGATTTTTTTGAAAAACAATTATTCCATTTCCTAATTTAAGCCTCTATGGGCGGGGTACTAACCGCTTGTCCATTGGAGGCGGGAATTTAGTATAACAATTGTGGTGACTCCCTTCATCTTTGGTGAATTTTCCAAAATTTTAGCTCTCACTTTTTTTTAAACAGCAACAGATGCTGTAGCTGTGTGTTGCTAGTATAAATGTGCCCATTAAACGCGAACTTGACGTGATCAAGAAAAACTGGGTATAAGGTGTTGCTCCATGATGCCTCTAGATTTATAATTTATTCTATTTTGAGTGTTGCACTGTGTAATCAATCTAAAACGCTGATACTAAGAATAAAATTGTGGTCATTCTTTGCATCAAATCAAATAAAAGTTGCTAAAAAAAAACGGAGTTATGGCTAAAAGGCCCGTATTTAAATATAAATTTGTGGCCTGCAATTGCAACACGCAGACAGTAGAAATTTACCTACCATGGAGTTATTCTTCATCTTAGAATAACTCACCATGGTAAAAATGATTATAAACATTTCCGGTGTCTAATTTATTGGTCTTTTAACTACATATAGGACGAAAACCTTTTTTCGGTGAACCACAAATGAAACGACTCATTTAAAATCAAATGTAACATGGAACGTACATTTTAAACTTCTATAATTTGGCTGTTGCAATGATACCATCTTGTTGTCGAGCTCGGTTCAAATATAAGGATAAAACCCCAGAAAAGATTCGACATAACATCCAAAGAGATATGCCAGCACGAAAGTACTATCAGTCGTGTAAGACACAAACGTGTTTTTTTTTTGTCATGTTAACGGTTTAAGATAACAAAACACACCATTTAAGTACATAGTTGACTAAACTAACCCAAGCAAACTTGATGACTCATAGCAGCCTTCACTTTCTCGTTTTTAATTTAAATTAAAAACCTCTTTAAGCCAAGAAAATGAGTAACCAACTTATTTATAGGTAACATACTTATTCCACTTCTGCTGCAGCAGTCAAGCCACAGGTTCTTCTTCTCCCACACACAAAATGATGCACCCCCACCATCTAACGGCATTAAAATGCACTTAGCCCAACAGGGAGTGGAGGACGAGCCCGATCAATAGGCCGACATATTTACATGCGTCATGGCTGAAGGCGGGGGTGGGTAGAAGATAACTGCATCTTACATAGGCAGACAGCTTTGGCTTTGGCTGACGATGTCTGAAGTGCGGGCACATTCGCCGCTGCACATTTGCCAAACACAATTAAAAATGTGCATAACTTGTAATGGCAGTCGGGCGAGGAGCGATTTGGCTCAAGTTGTTGTCTTCGTCTAACGGTCGACGCACAGTGGTTGGAAAATAGGAGAAAGCGGGGGACACTACATATGAAGGGTGTTTTTTTCCCTTGACCTAGTTTTTCAACAGATACCGAAAAGAAACGATTAAGATTTGGAAACGATCTTTTTGAGAACCGAAATTATTGGAAACAAATGCGCTTTTTCCTTCAACCAAAGCGGAAAACCTCTTAAAAAATGTGCAGAAGTCATGGTCCGAAGGTTCGAGCATTCTTAGTCTTAAGCTAAGCTCCCACAGGCAAATAAAATGCCCAAATTTTTTTTTCGGGTTTTCGGGTTTCACTATTTAAACACGCGAAAAAACTCTCGTTTATAAAAAATAAAGAAATTTCTACAGTTTCCACAATTGTGTGGCCTTTAAGAAGGGCAAGTAAGCGTGTAGCTTTTATTAAGTCTTCGCTAAGAAATCGAATGAATGCATAATCAATGACCGCTCTTTCTTCATAATTAACCGGTTCATACCGGTACGTACCGGTATACCGAAACAAGAAAGCAGGTACCGGTACGGAACCGAATACCGAAATATTATTAGAACCAAAACAGAACACAATTTTCGGTACGTACCAGAACTGGAACCGGAACCGAAACACGATTCGGTTTGATTCTCTGCTGGAAAGTAGAAAGGCGCTACCATTGAAAACAAAAAAGTTTTTCTCACTAGAACTACTTTTTCGAGCGATCGTTCCTATGGAAGCTACATTCTTTAGTCATCCGATTTGGATCAAAATTGGCAGAATTGTGTGTTAGTACATATTATTGATCAGTAAAACGTTTGACAATTTTGTCGGAGCCGAAAATTGTTTGATAATTTCCAGAGCCGTTCAGACAATGTACGCAACAGACAGAAATCAGCTGTTGTGTGTATAAAAAAATAAGCGGAATAATTCAAATAAAATAAAAGAGTGTATAAAATTGAAAATGGAAGTCACTAGGGAAAATTCAGTTGTCTGTGCTAATGCCATGGTCTATTTCATGGAAGCATTTTGTGTGGGGCGGTAGAAGCCGTGCCCTTTATTTTGGGCTGCGGGAGCTTAACTTAGCCACTTAGGCATACTGCTATAACGACAACACAAAACACATCTGGAGATTAAAATTGCTGGGCCGCACATTAAACCAGAGGCAATTCATAGCCACAGCCAGCTCCATTGACTGGAGGCGGATCACACTCGCCGAGCGTATAAGAGGATAAACTAGGTGAATACGGATTTAAAGGTGGACACAACAGTAGCAACGGAAGCTATTACAGTAAGCCGAAGGAGCCACTACTATAATGGGCTGTGGAGACTTCAGCTTAGGGCTGCTTGGCCGTTGGCTGTAGGGCCGTTCCGTGGGCTGTGGAGACTGCGATGGTTTAGACTCGGGTGGTGTGCATACAGAGAATAATTCTCCGCCACAAGTGATGCAGCTGCGGGTATCGAAAGGCTTTTTACTGGCCAGATTCCATAAAATTGGCTGCGACTCGCCCACTTTGATCAGCTCCACTTCTGATCTGAATAACCAGAGCAGAACCGTTTCTGCGGGGTTCGGAAATAATAAAACAAATATTTTCGATTTCCGAAAAGTAATATTCTTTGAAAAACCCTGAGACTAATTGATTGATCGAAAGTGTAGGAGTATTGCTTGCCCACTTTGCCAAGTTCTTGGTATACCAAAATATAATCCGGAAACGAATACCGAAATAAATTAGAACCAAAACAGAACCTTTTAGCAAAACCCAAGCCGAAATAGAATTCGTTTCGATTTCCCTGCTAATTTGGTTACCCTTTCCAAACGCAGCTGACGTTTTCCAATTTTAAATATAATGATACGCAATTTTTTAAAAAGCTTTCAAGGCGCTTCCAGCATTTTACGGGATAATTCAATTATCTAGAGTACTTAGAAACAAATGCAGAGGAATCTTCTTGATCAAGTTTAGAAATAAAAAAAAATTAAAATAAATGTTTTTTGTTTCGCAACCACTGTGCGACGGGCTGCCTATCTGTCTGGCTGCCTGTTTAGGTCGCCTTTGAAGTGCAGTTACAATGTAAATGTAGGAGACAACGGTTTTGTTTCGTTTTTTTTTTTCTTCTCCACAGGATTAAAACAACAGCAGGAAACAGGCAACGACTTCGGCTTCCTCGAGGGTTTTAATGCTCGGACTGACAGATTTTTGAATGCACAACATAAAAAACACATTTTTTAGCTTCATTTCAAAAACAATAAGTACATTTTGAATGATTTCATAAAGTTTGCTCCCAGTTTTGTTAAATGTTTTTGTTCCGGCAAAGCGCGGTAATGGAAGCAATGACCTTTAACGTCAACAACGACTTCACCTTTTCTTCCCCCCTTCACCACACACAGCAACAGTCGCTTTGGAGTGGAGTTAAAAGAGAAAGAGAGGAAGAGAGAGAAAGAATTGAGTTCTTACGGTTTTACCTTCCCCATGTTGTTCAACTTTTGTTCTTACATTTTGTTGTTTGGTTTTTAAAAAGCCAGTTGGCGTGTCAAGGGATTAAACTTTTTTTTATATATCAACTGGATTTCTATGGGAAGATTTAAGGATCATTCAAATCCTCAAAAATTCTGCACAAGTTTCAGCGGCTCAACCACAATGACAAGTGGAAGGTTCGAGTTGAACCTAAGGATTTGGTTCATTCACTTCATCTCCTCCTCCCACTCCCCCTCATCACTTAAATAAATTGCTTATTATACTCACTTGGCAGCAATGTGATAAAGTCGCGCTGTAACATTGGCTTTAGATACGCATTGATCTGTCCATGCTGATAGTGACACATGCGCGATAGCAGCTGTTCCACAAAATCCACCTGCCCAGATTCGCTCCACTGTGTAAAGTATTGAAAACAGAGTTCCCGCTCTGTCTGATATGTGGGCGATGAATCTTTCTTGCGCACCGGATCGTACAGCATGGTTGTTGTGAACTGGCGAAAGAGAAAAGAAAACAAAGTAAATTATTAAATTTGTGAAAAGTGACTTTAATTTATTTTTTCCTCCAATTCTGAGTGCTTTTTGAATTGTATGTCAAGGGTCGCCCATAAAAGTGGAAAATAATTATGTAGTTACACACAAACGGCCAACTTGCAACTTGAGTTGTGCAATTTTATTTTCGGCCCAAACTCGGAGCTTATAATAAGCCAAATTAGTTGAGCTTAGAGTTGTTGGTTTTTGTTAAGCATTTAATACGAAACAGTGTGCAAAACAAAAAGCGCTAAAACCATTGAAATTGCCCGAGGGGAATGAGCGAAAATCATTGATTCAATTAAGTTCAGCATCCAGGGTTTTTAATCAGCCCCAGATAGCTAGGAGGAAAAATATGATCAAGTACAATTAAAAAATTGTCAAATTATGGTTAATGTTAAGGAAATTTTTACATAAAGCTTGGTATGGAGGTGCTCGCGAAATCAAAATCGCAGGTTGCTGTTTCGTCTTAAGTTCACGCGCGAAATAGGCCCATCGATATCAGGTGTCACGCGATAGTCTATCAATAAGTGATTATTTCGAAGGGAAATATATGTAAACTCACGTGTGTGGCGCGGTAAAATCAAATGAATGCACATAAGTGTGAAAACCGTTAAAAACAAAAAAAAAGTTAAGAAAAGCGTTTGGGTAAATTAAAGTAATTATGTTATGCATAGGTGATTGCTGTTCTTGGGCTTTATTGAAGGACAGCTTACGCTGCTAAAGTGCTAAGCACGCCAAGAATGGAAACAAACGCATCTCAGGAAGACGCTGATCAGTAGTTGAGTAAGCTCCATAAATTTCGCATTTGCCAGACTTGTTGGTCCAAGAAGGTGTCATTTATATTAACTTAACCATTTTGAATTGTCTTTTACAGAAATCTGATGATGAGAAAATTTGGCCCAGCTCTAAGTGATTCAATTGTGGACGACGGCGATTCTGTATGTCGAACGGATGAGCTGCACAACTTTTCAATGGTAGGATTATGGGACTTCTTGTGGCCACAAGTCGTGGACGACATCTCAAATCTAAGCTGTTGCATTATAAGTACATAACAACCAGATGCCATGGCCCAATCAGTCGTGTCCATAAAGCACCATTTGTCTATTACAAATAAAGCTCACCATTTAATTATTAGAGATTTATTTACGTTTTACATCTGCCACCTTTTAAATATTTACTGCAAATAAGGATTAATCAAACACTGTCGAACCCTAATTGCCTTCACTACCATTTCACACATATAACAGAAAGCTATTGTAGGAACTATTGCATCATTGGAGGCCACCATAAGTATTCGCTTTTAATTAATTTAAATTTTCCCGCCAAGTCAAATTGGCAAGCAACACAACTAGGGATGAGCGCCCTATTTCGCACTTGCTATCGGCGAAATAATGTGCACAGATTTCACACACATTTCGCAAGTATCTCCGTACCAAGCTTAAATAATATATTATATATACGGGGGTGACACAGAAATCCCTAGAGATTTTGGTATAAACGTTTACATTTCCAATTTCAATTGTACAACTTCATATGTAAAGTGAAAAGTATATCTTCGGTTGCTAGATCAGATGGTGAATTTGAGCGATTTGGAGCCAATTGCTCAAATCTACTTGGCTTTGAACAGTCGGTTTCAATTCGCTTTACTTTCGACATCTGATCTAGTAACCGAGCTGTTTTGTGCCCCTTCATATATCAATTCAAACAGTTTTATATGAAATACAAGCGTTTATACGAAAATCACGAGTGATTTCAGTGTCACCCCCTAACAAGCTAATACGTAAATCGCACGACGAAAAGAAAGCAAATCTCACTTCGTCCGCGCCGAAGTTTCAATACACTTGAAAAAGCTCGCTCCAAATTTCGCACATCAGTTTGAAAACATGTAATATTAATAATGACCGAGTTTCTCACTAAAACCCATTTCCCGACCGAAAACGGGTCAGGGCTGTTTCCGGGCCAATTTAGGGACAATTAGGGCCAAGGAAAACAAAAATTGGAGTGATTTCGAATGGTCACGAGTCCTATTTTCGGATGAGTCCAAATTCAATCTCATTGGACCCGATGGCTCTTGCAAGGTGCGCCGTAGAAAGGGCGAACGATATTTGGAAAATTGCTGTGTGGGAACCGTTAAGCATTCACCATACATTATGATACGGGGATGCATATCTAAATATAAAACTGAATCAATTTTAATGATTCAGGGTATGGTGAACGCGAAAAAATATAAAGATATAATTTTAAGTGGAGTTGTGCCTAGCATTGAGGCAATAAGTGAGAAAGAAGAAGATCCTATTTTTCAAGATGATTCTGCACCTTGCCATCAGGCTCGATCTGTAAGTAATTCAGTGAGCTTTTGTTATTAAAACAACTTAATCAATTAATTTTGACCTTCTTCTTAACGAAGATAACAATTTTGAAGGAAGAATTGGGTATTAAGTCCCTAAATTGATCCGGAAACAGCCCTTACCTCAACCCAATAGAGAATGTCTGGGCCCTAATGGCTGCGAAAATAAAAAAAGGAAGCCTAAAACCATGGTAGAATTGAAGGATGTGATAGAAAAAGTATGGTTCGAGGATATCACTGAGGAATATTTAAGCGCTTTGTACAATTCGATGCCCAATAGGGTAAAATGTGTAATTTAAGCAAAAGGGGGTACAACAAAGTACTAATTTAAATTAAAAAAAAAAATTAACATTAATTTGATACAAAATATATATTAGATTATAGCAAATTAAGTATACTTTTGGAAAAAAAATCATTATTTGTTGAGTATATGCACTATTCTAATTATTATAATTTTTTTCCTTAAGTTGTCATAATTATGAAAAGTCACCAAAATGAATATGGGTCTCGAAAAAAACCTTTTTCTAAAAAACTAACATTTATAAAATAAAAATTGCTATGCACTTTTATTTAAAAATATTCCATTAATCAGTAAAAAAAATAATTGGGCAATTCGGAAAACATTTATAGAAACCCCAAGCAAGAAAACATACAAGTATGTGAATATTTAGACTGCGGCTTTTTTTGTGGCGCTGGGTGTTGGCTTTCATTAATTCAATTTGACTGTTTCCCCATGAAAAGATAAAACATAATGTTTTTAACCACTTTTAAATTTTTGGCTGCGGTTGAGATTTCTGTGGAAATGCCCATATTAAAATTGTCAAGATGTTTTTAACGCTTTTATGCGAAAGCATCTCCGACCACATAAAGTATATATATTCTTGATCAGCATGACGAGCTGATTTGTATTTATTCAGTTTTCCGTGCTTTCACATAATTCCACCAAGTTTTATAAAAATCGGACATCTATATACATGGAATAGCTGCCATAAAATAGTTAGGTCTGAAATAAAGTCTTAGTATTAAAAACTTTTTTGTTGCCTACGCTGTCGATCCTAAATTTGTTAACGATCAATATTATAAGCTACCACATAATTCTGCCAAGTTTAATCCAAATCGGATGACTTTAGCGTATAGCTCCCATAGGAACGATCGGTCGAAAAAGTAGTTCTAGTGAGGAAACCTTTTTTGTTTTCAATGGTAGCGCATTTATACTTTCCAGTTATGAATAATATGTGTTTCTACACAATTTTGGGGAGTTTGGTCAAAATCGGATGAATATATCTTATAGCTACGAGTTTTTATACGTAACTAACTTTATTGAATATAACTTAAACTAACAATTATTGTTTGAGTTGAACAGACGCGAGACCGCGCGTGGCCGTAGCCAACCAGCTTTAGCTTTAATTTATATAAATTGAGGTTTTAAATGTGTTTCATCGAATATTCTGAGCTGAGTTATTTTCCAAACTCAGCAATAGATGGCGCCACTACTTTGACCATTTTAGTGACGAGGTTTAATGTATAACTAACTTTATGTAATATCACTTAAAAGCAAACAATTGCGTTGAACGGAGCGATGCGGGAGCCATCCGCGCGTGATCGAAGCCAGCCAGAAACTGCGCGCCATGGATGGCGCATGTGTTGTCGTTCTGCCAGTGCGTTAGGGATGGTGTTCGATAAATGGTGTGGCCAGAGGTGGCCAGGGCTGCCACAGTACTCCCCCTCCAGAGACCATGTGGGAACGAATGATCTTCAAAATTTAAGTATAGCTGGCAGGAATGTATGTCCGGGGTGAGCATCTACAGGATTTGTACAAGTCCCAATGTGGAGGAATGCTTTCGTATACTTCTAGCTGTGAAGTTTGTGCCGTAGTTGAGTCGATGAATTGTTTCCGTTGAGTATAGAAACTGGGGAATCCGTAGTAGTGAGCATGTGCACCGAGTACAGATTGGAGAAGTTGTGTCGATGGTAACCTCGCGTTGAGGTCGTTGCTTCGATTGTAGGTCGATAAGCAAGTTCGTTCGATCAGAGTTAAAGTTTCCGAGTCAATAGTACTGATGGTGCTCGATGAATGGTGTGACCAGAGGTGGCCAGGGCTGCCGCATCCCAGCCAGCATTTTACAAAACTTTTGATCACATTCGGGTCTTATTCGAGTCCTCTGTCAGATTAAAATAGTCATAATTGCGCTCGTTTTCTGATCATAAATGATACTTTGGTCCGGAAGAAAATGGTACCCTAGCCGCGACTCTTCTTGAAGAGTCGTTTATAACCCGTTTTACTGATCAGTTTCGACTCATTTTCGAGTCATATTTCCAATCATTTGCGAGTCTTTTTCGTCATTTTTTACCAAATCACATTTTGAGCATATGCATGACTCATTTTCGAGTCTTCCTTAGATCGCACATGAAATAAATCTCTTTTTAATCATCAAAAGGTCTCGAAAAAAACTCAACAAGGTGATTCTTGCTAAAATGATCTTCCAAATCCTAGGTGGGATAATCAAAGTAGTGGCGCCATCTACTGCTGAGTTTAGGAAACAACTCAGCTAAAAATGTTCGACGAAAATCTTTTAATTCCTTAATTTATATAAATTATACAAGCTGCAAGGGTATACAAACTTCGGTCGAGCCGAAGTTAGCTTTCCTCTATTTTTACTTGTTAAAAACGGTCAGAATTCCGAACAGTTCTCGTAACTAAATTTTGGACGAAAGTTAGTTCTTACTCCACAGTGAACAACGGTTTAAGTAGGTTTCCTCTGGCTAAGGTCGTATCATAAAATAAATTTATCTTACAAATTTATTAAATTGAACGCAATTTCTTAATATTATTTATATTATATAATACATACACTTGTCTGTATTTGCCATATTTTACACAAATTAGTTGTTCACTGGCAGCCGTGATCTCTTTTAGCAAAGTTGAGATAAAATTTGCCGCTTTTTTTTGGTAATCAAACAGATGAGCGAAGATCGGACTTTGCAGTCCTGGTTTAAGCTCATGAATGCACTCCGAAATCTTTTGTTTTATGTGGTATTTATATATAACTAATATCAAAATACCAGTGTGCATTACTTTGTCCTCGAACTACCATCCATACGTGTAGTCATTGTTGGCATTTACTCTACTAGGTGGCAAGTTATACAAATTGTGTAATGTTTTCGGCCATCAAAGTTGTTTGAAAAGTCACTCGGATATGTCAAATTGTCGGCTTTAAGAGTTAGCCGCGTAAACATGCTTAATAACCAAAGTTACGCCGTGACAGTTGATGTCGTGACGCATGGTTTGCAGTCCATTGACCCCATGTAAGTAAGAGTATTTGAAAATCGTGAGCTTCTTAATATCTTTGTAGCCTAAAGTGTTAAAAACCTCAAAAGTATTGTATAAACAAATCAAGACAATCGAGAGTGTAAATGATTTGAAGTAATTAAGTTAACTGCAATGTCAGCAATTTAGCGAAAAATAATAATAAAAAAAAAAAAAACATCAACCTTGCCTATGTACAAGTCTATCTGTGTGAGTGAATAAAAAATAATAATTATGTATTAAATTTTGTTGTTTACCTTAAAGTTGAAATTGTTTATTTTAAAGACTTTTGGCCTCGTTGGCCCCAAAAACTTTATAAAGTAGGTTACCAACAACAGGGAAGAGTGTGGAAATTTTGGTTTGGAGAAGCCAGAAAAATGGCAGCTTGATTTCAAGATGACTCAAATCGGCACAAAAATACCATAATAAAGCGATTTTTAGCGAACTGACCTTCATTATGACGCCTATCATATTTAGCGTAAAAATTATAAAATAAATATACAAAGCAAACTGATTGATGTATAGACGGCAAATAAATGAATGTGTGCGTATGGTTGATTAATAAAAAAAAAAGAAACACAATAATAATAATAATATTGTGTAAACAAATCCGTTGAAAGTAACAAGGCCAATTAACTGAAACTTAATTCAAGAAATCAAATTACTGCTTGATTGACTGAAGCAGAAAATCGGGGCGCCAATTGGGAAAAAAAAAAGAAATTAATTAGGCGAATCTGAATTTGAAAAGTTTAAGGTTAACATACACATAAAGGAAAATAAGAGTGCACGAGTGCAAAAATTTAAGTATATACGAAAATAAAACACACACACACGCGCGCGTACAAACATTATGCCTATGTATGTATGTAGAGGCGACACCTTGAGCATCATTTAGGGTACATCTGATTGTAAATATGTGTATAATGAATACAGATATATCTACTTACAGCTTGTGCATTGGAGTTAGTCTCATCCATTATTTTGTCAGTCTCCATTTTCATCATTTGTTTGGTTTTTCTATTTTACTTTTCTTTACACACACACACTCACGGAGAGACTCGCGCTTACACACGCGTACAAAACAGAGTGGAGTAACCGTTGAGGCACTTCTCTCACTCTCTCTTTCTCACTCACTCTGTCGATTTTGCAATTTTTAACCAAACTCGTTAATTTATTTAGCACAATTAAGATTTTTAATGATCTTTTTTAACTTGAACGAAAAATTACTCGTCTGGTTGCAAGTGTGGCCGCAGTTGGTTAAACGCAATAATACCAAAAAACGAACTCACTAGCGCGCGAGTTAGCAACTTTTAAGCTTTGCAAGTCATTACAATTGTTGGATTTTATGGCCTTTCACACAGATTGTGCTCCGGTGCGCACTTCAAACGAACGCACTTGTGTGTGTGTGCTGCTGAAACGCTTAATTTAGAATAAATTAATCAAATAATGAGTTAAATACGACTTGTTAATGGGGATGTGCAACGAAAAACTATCGGCTAGAGATGGGGCTGCCAACTTAGGACAATGAGCATGCACTTTGGGCACACTCGAGAGCGGTTCGTTACTAGAGCTGGTCTCGTGATCAGTTATTTGCCAGTTTTTAAAAAACGAACTTGCATCAAAAATATATTTTTACACTCTTTGTTACTCCAATTCGAGTATTAAAAACCACTAAAGTACTAAATAATAGTTTGTCCTCTTGAACTGAATTGAAAATCTCATATGTCCCTTTAGCACATAAACATAAAAATTCAGCCACCAAATAACACTGGGCAACAAGGGTTGGTTGTGATTATAGATGATTTTCGTGTGCTGAAAATGAATCTGTTTTCAGAAATGGTTGTAGAATTGCTTGGGATAGTTTATTTTAAAGTTATGGATAAGTATTTTCCGATATTATCAAAGAGAGTCAAAACAAAAGTAAAGTTTCCCTGCAAAACGCGTCTAAATAAGAATTTTTGCAACTTTAAGATCAAATTATTCAAAATGTCGGAGCGATGGACCATTTCTGAAAACAGATTCGTGTTCACCACACGAAAATCATCTAGTGTCACCACCAACACTTCAATATACTGGAAAAAGTCTAATTTTGTTGCCTTGTGTAAACATATTTTGTAGTTTTTCTAATTTTATAATGAATTAGCAGATACCCAGCGTTCATTGCTACGCCTCCTTTAGAATTTAAAACACAAAACTAAGAAATGAAGCTTACTTGGCAATTGTCATCTATTCAATCTCCATCATAATCTAAACTTGTTAAAACTTTTTTTAAAATTTCGCCCGTTCGTCCGTTTGATCTATACCTTCTATTTACCCATCGACTTACCCGTCTTCATGTCAATCTAAACTCATATAAGAATATTGCAAATGTTAAAATTTCCTTAACCGATTGACCTAAGACGGGTAAATGTCTTTAAAATTCCTTGGTGATAAATGGGAAGTCAAGTTTCTACGCGCAAAGTCCCGTTTGCGAGCGATTAGCTCGAACTCATATTCAAAGCTACATATACACCCAACAAAATTAGTATCAATATCAATTTGATATGCGTTGTATCAAATTGAAACTGAAACTAGTACCATTTTTTTTGGATCAATATATCCCTAGAGAGGATTAAATTTATATTTTAGGTTTAATTTGATACTTCGAATATTATTTTGAAAGGCGAAAGTATTAATTTGAGACTAAGAAATTTCAATGTCAACGAATGTTAGTTCGAAAATGAGAACGAGAAACATGCCGAATCTAGCAGCTGGCGATGCTTGAAGTGTCACATTTAGTGTTTTGACATCAAATATTTCTACATATTTAGAATTTCTATGATGAAAATGGATTAGCCTTAGGATTATCAGTAAAAGGTTAATTGTTGCGCTTTAATGCACCAAACCGGCTTTACTTTATAGTCTGCATAAAAAACAGCTAGACCACCAGCACTAATTACAAAACGCATTTTGTTACAAGTTGGCATTCCCTCAGAAACTGCAATTTTTCGACTCCGATCACTTACAAAATGTTTTCCAAATTAATAAATTAGTTTTTTTTTTCTTTTCACATAAATAACTCCATTGAAAATGCATAAAATAATGAACAAAATGTAATTGATTTGTAGCTGTTATGTGTCGCTCATCCCTAATAGCCAACTGCTGGAGCTGCCAACTTGTTGCGAATGCCAAAAAAATCGTAGAGAAAAACATGCTAAATAAAAGGCATATAATATTTGGCTTTGGGTTTGATATAACGTGAGGCCAGCACAAGCACAAGCACACAAGCAGCGACAAAAATTATAATTTAGTGTAGAGAAAAAAATTTGCTACCACGTAACAGAAGAAAAATTCGCTGCTAAACAAATTGGAAGGGGATATTTGTCTCCAATGAGCAACAACATCAATGGCAACAGCATGGCGAGGCCAAGTGTGGAATTCGAGGCGGCGGAGGAGGAGGAAGAGGACGACATGTTGGGCCAAATGAGTGACGACAGTTCGAGCAGCTCGGCAGCGGGGGGAAGTAGTAATGCCAGTCTTAGCTCCTCCACATCCTCAAGTGATTCGCAGGAGGAGCCGGACGAGGAACTGCTGGATGTAGAGGATGAGGATGGTAGTGAACAGGATACGGGCTCGGAGGACACGGAAGAGAATGATGATGAAGATGACGACGATGATGATGATGATAATACTACCTGCCAATCGGATGAACTAGAATTGGCTCAGCTAACTGAACGGGATGTGTTTCGTTTGCCGCGCGGTCTGTGCGAGAATCCACGAATTTTTCACGAGTTCTTCTCGCTGGAAACATGGCAACTGTTGCCGCCACATATCAAGGCCCGGCTGCAGTCGTTGTTGCCCAATTTCGGTACTTTTCTGCCCCCTGCCCAGGTGGGAGCCGAGCTGGAGCGTACGCTGGTGCAGCTATTCAACGGTGGTCTGCCACGCTTTGGTCAATCCCCGCTACTGCAGCTTCAACGTCAGCTGGAGGAGGGTAACCTGAGACCCGATGTGCTGCAGCTGCGTCGCAGCATACAGCACTCCCAACGACGCGAGCAACGTTTCCAGCAGGCCGAACGTCTCAGTCAATTAGCCAAAGATTTATTTCTCTCCCGCGAGCAGTTACTCCAGCATGCCTACACTTCCGCACCGCCCGCAGATGGCGTCCACTTCAAGTCTGTGCCAGGCTCACGCAAGCGTAAGCCGCCCACGCTGCCCCGGGAGAACAAGTTGTGTGCGCAACGGGCCAAAAAGCGATATGTACAAGAGTTGAGGGAACTGCTAAAGGAACTGGAGCTAAAGCCCAGTGATTTGAGTGACGATGAGGAGGATACGCTGTCGCCGCCCACGCCGCCCCTGTTGCAGGTTAAAGAAGAGCAAATGAGAACCACGAATGCGGCGGATAAGAAATGCATTTACAATACCTTCTTCAAAAGACAACCTGGGCTGGAGGATGAGTTGGTGCTAAGTCGCATGCAGGCAGAGCGTATACCCCAGCTGAATGAGCGTAACTTTAGGAAATATCTAAGGGATTACAAGAGACGGAAACTCGCGCAGCCGGTAAGTTTTCAAGGACTCTGAGTAGAGTACACAAAGATTCAATGATTGTGATCGTTTGGTGGTCGTTGGTGATTTTAAAATCCCTGAACGATATTTATTTTTCTGTCCGACATGAGTTCATTGATCTGATGGCCGAGCTTTCTCTTGGCCAGATTTTTTTTTAATCAGAGTTAGTTTTCAGAGACTACTTGATCTTGTTTTTGTCAGTGATATAGCAAGTATTGAGGATGTACAATGTACATTATCCTACATTACATAGGGATATAGGGATCCCTATTCTTCCTGAACTGAACACCAAATGGTTTTGCTTTCGTAAGACGGATTTTTTTATACTTCATAAGGCGCTGCTTGGTTGCGATTTATCCTCTCTTGATTCTACTAAAGCTTTCTATGATGGCTTGTTGGCCCGTTTTAAAAATTCTGTCCCACTCCACATAAAGAGTCGTTTATACAAGAAAATTAAACGCTCTGGATCTCAAATTGATTTTTCGAAATATTCAATTGCTCGTCAATTATTCGTTGTTCACAATTCCGAATGCTAGACTCAGCGCAACCCAAAAAAGTTGTTTAATGACTTTGCAATCTCGAAGCGTAAATCCTCTTGGTTTAATCGTTCTCTCTCCTTTAAGGGGGGATGTCGAGGCTGTTTTTTTTGGACCTTTTTTAAACAAAATCTTATTTAAAAACGCAGAGTTTTTCCAATTCTGTTTTTTTTTTATTGTGTAACAAACAGTTTAAAGTTGCTTCGATACGAGGGCTGTTCAAAAAGTTCTCGGCCGTCAAAGTGGGGGGTCCAAAAAAAAGGTATAGTGCTGCCGGCCATGATTTCTCGTCTCCAGGTTGTCCGAAATGAAAAGTAAAAGCGGGGTTATAATCAGTATAGATGTCATTCTTGTCTGACTCTCGAAAAAAATTTTGGGATTTTTTTGGACAAAATGGCTGTCATTGAAAAATGAAAATTCGATTTTGGGCGCTTTTTTTGTAGTTTAGTGTAAAAAAAATATTACAATTTTTTTAAAATTATGATTGAGTTCAGAATAGTGACAATTCTGCGTCGATTTCAGTTAGTTTCATCAAAATCGGTTCTGTGTAACTGGAGATATGGCCGCCAGCTCGAAAAACGTGGTTTCGAGATAAATGCGTTTAAAGTTTGAAGTAATTTTTTTGCAAAAAAAAAAAAATATTTATATCATAAATGTATAATTGCAGTTCGAGAATCATGACAATTCTGCGTCGATTGCATTTTAGCAATTTTTGTTTCATCAAAATCAGTTTAGTAGAACTGGAGAAAAGTGTCTGCAGTCCGAAAAAGTTGTTTTGAAAATAACCAAAAATATTACAGATATTATATACTTACAGATATTAGTCGGCGATGCCAGCTGCATACAGCGGACCTTTCTCATCTTAAAAAAAAACTGTTTTCAGCAGCAGCTCACTCTGCTCTGCGTGCCATTCTGCCTTTCTGCCTTAGTTTCTGAGCGGTTAAGTCGGTTATCTTTTAGCGATAATGCGTAATTGAAAATGCCCATCAAAGTCATTATTTTTAGGATAGGTTGAAATCCTTCGTTAAAAATACAGGTAGCGATGAAATTTGCAATGTCGATAGTGCTATTTAGTGATATTTACTCAAAAATGACTCGTTTTAGCGAAGACATTGTTTGACAAAAAAGGCTATATCTTCTAAAGTATTTCGAATTTGAAAAAATCCTTTTAGGGCGATATTCTCAAATATCCAAGCTATAAAAAAGCAAAAAAAAAAAATTTTAAAAATTTGTACACATGGAGAATTCCCCCTTAATGACTTTGCAAACTCGAAACGTAAATCCTCTTGGTTTCTACATTCTCTCTCCTTTGATCAAGTGACTGCTGATAATGATGCCGTTGTTTTCAGCTTTGCTATTCATTTTCATCTACCAATTTTAGTACATCCTACACTTTTCAAATAAACCTTTCTAGCGGCATTTATCCCCCCGTTTTGAATGCCGAGACCTTGCTATTTAGCCTAAGATCGATTAAGTCATCCTTTAGCCATGGGCTCGACAATATTCCAATTTGTGTGCTAAAATATTGTGTAAGCTCATTATACTTGTCCCTATTAAACCTATTTAATCTCTTTTTTGAAAAAAATCTTATATAATTCCTATCCACAATAAGGGATCTAAGTCGGATATTAGAAACTACAGGGGAATCTCAAAGCTATCCGCCATTCCAAATCTGTTTGAGACAGGGAAATCCCAACTGATTATTTTTTTTAAATTTTTTGATTAGACACTAATCAGGGGTGTCACAAAATATTTTCGGAAGATTAATAAAATTTACTAACATTTGAGCGGTTTCTCATCATTATTTTGGCTACAGTGAAAGGCATTTTGTAACATTGCCACTTTGTTGAACTCAAATTGGCAGCAATCGATTTACAAATTGCACAATTTGTTGTAACTATCACAAACAAGCAGACAATTGTTTGTCTTCAAATAAACAAATAAACAAACAAATAAGCAATGAAACAACACAAAAATGAATGCTGACCAATTAAATTTTTTTTTTTAACACAAAAATCTCTATTGTATCTCTGTACCAAGCATAAAGGGCGTAATGCTTGCAGAGTGGAATCAAATCAGCAATAAAACTCTATAAAAATTTGTAGATTCCATGCCTGATCCGCCAATTTATTTGCCAAGGGCAGCACCTAAACTTGCCCAAACGCTTTTCTTTTGTTTTTTTTTAACGGTTTTTACACTCATGAACATTTATTTGATTTTACCGCGCCACTCACTTGTGAATGTAGATTTCTCACCTTCGAAATAATCACTCATCGCGTGACTATCGCGTGACACGTAGACGTCGAGTGGCAACGCTGTGATATTGATAGGACTATTTCGTGCGTAAACTCCAGACTAACTATTGAATCAGCAATGTCGCGTTCTTTATCATACTAAAGCTTATAATAAAAACCAAACTAATGTGAATAATTAAATAAATATAATAAATAATATAACAATAATAATAAAGCTACATTATTACCCTTTATTGAAAAGTTTACTGCTTCAAAATATACTTTTACGATTCGCAGATTTATTAATATTTTTAGATGCAGTTGAAAACGACTTCCATTTCTGTCGCGTGACAAATCCAATAATTTTTTTTTTATAGTATATTTTCGGCGTCAAATCTACTGAACCTACTTTTTGCACTTAATATACTCTTAACAAAATGTTACCAAAAAATAGAAACAAGAATACGGAATCTTTGTGTTTTCAATATTTCTTTGAACTTTAAAGGCGTACGAATGTCACGCTCGCGACTACGAACGTGACAATCGTACGAATTTTTTTGCCTTTATTATAAAGAAAAACAAAGAAAAATTTTTCCATAAATTTACGCATACTGATTTTTGGATAGCACTTGAGTAGCACTTTATTTAATGTAAAAGCTGAGAGTTCTAAAGAGTAAGGTCCCAAGATACAGGCAGTCAAAAACGCATACGCAACGCGACAGAATACGGAAGTGCGTTTTGTCTGCTTTCACAAAAAAGCAAAACTCTGCGGAATACGTTCGAAGTTTTTAATGCAGCTAACTTTAATATGATCTGCAATGTTGTAACCATATATTTATAGCTGAATCGGTCAAAAATGAATTTTGTTTTTTTTTAAACTTGACTCATTATGATACGCAACGTGACATACGTTACGTGACAAGTCTTTCTCTAACGCTGTTCTTGTGATGGTTTTCAAAAATTTGTATATGTATCCTTTTGCGTAATCCTAAAAAATGTACAAATTTTGATTCAGGAACTTATATTGATATTCATAAGATAAGTTAGCTGCATAAAATGAGTCGATGATTTCGGTTTTTGGCTTACCTTTCTGTGGAAATGCCCATATGCAGTTTTGGATATCGCGAGTTTTTTGCGGATATCTCAGTACCAAGCTTTAAGGCCCTCTCGGCTTCCAAACTAAGGTGTGTTGATGGTTCACAGCTTTCCGGGAGTCATCATTATTTCAAAGAAAAAGGGGAAAACGTAAAATAATTAAGTATGAATGCCTTTATGGCACGTAGCAGAATCATGAAAAAAAAATTGAATTTGTAAAAATGGCTGCCATATGAAAATCACAAATCGATGATTGACAATTTTTTTTTTTGCAGTCCAGTGTACGAGGTATGTGCCATAACCACCTTGATTCTGCGTCCATTGAGCCCTACATCATCAAAATCTGTTCTGTAGAACTTGAAATTAAACTGTGAACTAGTTTGAAAACGTGGTTTCAAGTTTCGACAACTCACAATGTGACTGTTTTAGCGACCGTAAGATTTCAATCATAGAACTTTTTAGCGGGCTCTAAGTCAATAAGTTATAATGTTAATCATAAAAAAAAAAATAAAAATTATTTTTAATAGTTTTTTTACACGGATTTGATGCATTTGGGTCTTAGCTTTCACCGAAAAAACTAATCAAAATCGGTTCCACAGTTCTCGAGAAATTTTGGTGAAAGTGCGACAAGACTTGGGAAAAAAAATTTTAAAAGTACGAAGGTCGCACACTGGTCCAAATGCCAAAAATTTTGGCAGAAATCAACTTTGACTTTGTTTGCCTTGAAAATCAAATCAGCATAAGATAAAAACTATGAAAACAAAGTTGGAGGTGTGTTTATTATAAGTTTTATCATGCATTACTTGTTTTATGTGATTTGTCTTTGTTTATATGTGTTTTTGTAAAGTGATGTTTTTAGCAATTCTAACTTCAAACTTGTTTTGTTTCGTGGAATAAAAGTATGTTGTATTGACGTAACTATGAACTTTATATTATTCTTCAATATGTATATAATGTGAGGATATTAATCCTTGAGTCTTGGTGATACCATATACCTTAATAATTGGAGTTTCTGCCAAAATCGGAAAAAAGTTGATTTTGTTTATTGTTGTACAACATAATGTCGGATCTGCTTGAAAGTTTTACAGGATGTTTTTAGAACGTTTATATATAGTTATAGTTTATATAGTTTGTTATTGGGGAATAGCGCACTGCGACCAATACTGATCTATTGTGCCCCCATACTTAGTTTACAACTCTCCTAGCAGCCCTATTTCCTGAACGAATGTCAGGATTTTCGTGGGTTAATAGAACGTTTAAGTAACATAATCATGGTTTCCGGGCGGCAAATCGATTTAAGATACACTTCGACTTGCGTTTTTTCTGTCCTTCGAACTGGACTTTACATATTTCGAAAAGGTTCGTTTCCAGAATGATTTTAAGTTACATTTTTAATGGATCTATTACAAGGGTTTACAAATAAGAAACTAGTTTTCAAACAGTATTTTATGGTTTTGGGATCTGAACTTAAATCAATAGTGCGTTTGCCATCAAATCCTCTGGTTGAAGAGATGTTTGTATAAACGTGTATTGAAAGAGATTTGTTAACATTATTAGGTTTCTGCTGAAAAAAAAATAATCACAAAATTATTTTAAAGACATTTATGTATATTGTAGAATTTTCTAAATTTGCATTAATATTATATGTTCGAGTTTCGACCACTCCAGTTCGTTTTACTAGAACTTTCGTTCCAATATCTCTAGCCAAGCCTCACAAACTATGCTCATCATGAACCCTTCCGTAACCTTTGTTTTCTTTACAATATGTTTTCCCCATTTAATTTCTACAAATTCGTCCTTGTTAGTTATGAAAATATAACTTATAGTACTTTCTCGCTCAATCATTGGAAAATTGAACTAAACAAATAAACAAATATCGTTGCAGGATCTACCTGACTTTGATACCTCGGATATACGGCTAAGGGATATTTGCACTCGGGCACAGTTTGTGGGCAATTTTAAGCCTGGACGTAAGCCCAAGGCATTGATGGCACGCCTACAAGTTAAGCCCAATCCTGAACCGCCTGCCTTGGTGCCCATTGGCGGTGCTAAGGTTCTTCCCAAGGAGGAGCCCATGTTGGAAGATGAACCACAGCAGCTATATGGACGTTGCTCACTCGAGGAGCCGGAGGAGACGCCTTTAGCTATGCCCAAACTAGAACCGCTGAGTGTACCTGCTCCTGCATCAATTCCAACAGTCAGTCAATGTCATGTGACAGGTAGTCCGCCTACAGCGGAGAGAGAAGTCCCTGTGGTGGCACCAGCTCAACCACCACCCCTTTCCCTGCCTCGTCCTGTGTGTTATTTCTCCTTGCTAAGAGATTTGTTTGTATCCACACCCCAGCATCGTCTTAGCTATGGAGAATTGCAAAATTTGTTAAGTCATTGGCGAAAAGAGAGCCACTGCTCTGGGTTGGAGTGGATGCTGAGTCTACCGGATTGGTCTTTGCTTTTGCAATCGGCCATTAACTTTCTGTCTGGTGATTTTCCTCAACTGCCTGTGGAGTATGTACCGTATATAGATCATAAATCCCAGTTGGGCATGTATCAATGGATTGGTGCGGGACGAGATACCGATGCGCGTTTGGTCTCCCTCTGTCAGTTTTGGCTGCAACGAAGAAAAGATGAGCCGACGCCAACACCTTTACCCGTTGCAGTGGATACCTCACCCACGCCACCGCCACGTTGTCCCACCAGTTGGACGGTGCGTACGGCCAGTCAAACCGAGATGTTGGAGTTTCAAAGACAGGAACGCTTACGTTTCGAACATCCACATCGTCCGTTTACCTATCACTTAAATGGCTACGAAAGTGTGGTGGGTCCTGTGAAGGGCATTTATACCCAAAGTTTGCCATTGAATAAGGCGAGAGGACATGCGGTTATGGTGGATGATCGACCGCCTTACGTCACCATTTTGACACTGGTAAGAGATGCCACCGCACGTTTACCCAATGGCGAGGGTACACGCTCAGAGATTTCGGAACTGCTCAAGTGCTCGCAATACATCAATCAACAGGCGGCGGAGAATGTGCTGCAAACCATAGTGAGTGGAGCCTTGGATCGTATGCATGGTGGCATAGATCCCTGTGTGAGATATGATGCTCGAAGAAAGATTTGGATTTATTTGCATCGCAATCGTAGCGAGGCAGAGTTTGAGCGTATGCATAGACACAATCAGTCGCTGGTCAAGCAGAAGCAACAGCAACGCAAGCAACTGCAGCAGCAGCAGCAACAACAGCAGCTGGTTAAACCCCCCAAAAAGGAGGAGGAAGCGGAGGATTTACCGGCTTTGCTGACCCTAAAGAAGCCCACTTTACCCGTAAAATGTCCACCAGTGCCGCCTCTCAAATATCACATACCACCTACTGTCGCTGCCAACTCGCCAAATTCCACGCCTAATCTTGCGCAAAAATCTCTGCTTAAGCCTGGACCTCTGGCACCCACAGCAGCTGCAGTCAAAACCATTTCCAAAATAAGTCCCACACGCAATACTACACCCATTTTGGTATCCACACCCAGTGGCCTGCAGACCGTTCACCTGGCCACCACTCCCACCACCACAGCCAATAAAAAGCTTACCATTAAGAAACCCACTCAGCCACTGGGTAACTTTATTATACCCCTCGAGCAGCAGCAGCAGCAGCAGCAGCAACCCAAATCCCTGACTATTTCGCCACGCCAACAAATGCCCAAGAATATCATACGACTACTGCCCACTGCTGCTGCCAGCGGAGGAGCAACTGTAGTTAACCCACCCAAGACCGCTTCAGTGCAAATTCTGGGTCCACGTGTTGTGCCCCAGACCACAGCCCTTAGACCGTTGCAGCAAAAAATTGGTGCCGTCTCAATTGTGGCCAATAAACCGGCCACCACCTCCACCTCCACAACGCTAACTGGCAATACACTCATACCAGGCATGGCAACTGGCACCGGAACCATTGTCAAAATGTCACCCCAAGCCTTTGCCACGCTGCAGCAGCAGCAGCTCAAGCAGAAGGCCACAAATAATGCCAGTTCTGTACAGACTTCGCCACAGCATCGGATACTTGTAGGTAAGTGCACTGAGAAAAAAGTATGCATATCTTTTTAGTGTCCATTTGAAATGGACACTTAAATATGCTTCTTTGGGAGACATTGGATCATTTCGAAGAATATTAAAAAAATAAACAAAAATATTCTTTTTTTCATAAGTATTGGATCTTTATGAAATACCCATTTGATCTTATATTTATTTCCAATTCTTCATATCCATTTGATCTTAATGACATATCCCATGGATCTGTTAATATCCTTTGAAATATACAATTGATCTTAATGGCAGATCCATGGGATATGGGCATTTCCAAACTTGATCGTTCCGTTCGTACGAAAAGATGTTATTAAAAAAATATGAAAATCTTGATTTTTTTAAAAAGATAAAAAGGTAGCAATTAAGTAGCACTATAATTATCAAAATCAATGACATCAATCGATCATAAGGAGTTAAAGATATAAGCAAACACATATGCTGGCGTGACGTTACATCAAAACGGAAGTGGGTTATGACTTGTTTTAGAAAAATGCGAAACTCTGCGAATTGGGCAAAGCTTTTTAGTATAACATTTTTGGTATGATTTGAACATAATGACTAAGTTTATTTTCCAGGTTATCCTATTCAAAAATGTTCGCCCAATGATTTTTTTATTTGCATAAGTATCTGACGTAACGTGTACCTGACGATTACGTTACTTAAATTTCCTCATTAAATTTATACTTGTTATTTGTTATAATATAAAGCAGAATACTTTCAGTAAATTGCAATAATATAGTTTCTTACGATGTCTTCTGCATTATTTTTTAACTCTTTGTACCCTATAGAAATAGTTTAGAGAGCAAAAATCAATGCAATCTAAAGGCATTTTTATGACAACAAAACGTATCCAAATGAGAAAAATGGCGCTTGTCGCGACTATCTGCATTCGAAAATCTCGAAATGGGTTATGAATATACTTAAAAAAAAAAAATGATAAAAAATAGTGTTTTTAATGTACTCTTTCTATTTCTTCTATTCTCTGCATGGATCAATTTTGTGTGGAAATGCCCATATGGAAATATCCACCATTGATCTTAATGGCAGAAAATGTTGATTTACTTTTTCAACTTCGGAGATATGTGGAACATCATAACTGACATTAACGATTCGCGACATCTACAATGCGCTTTAATTTTTATCAAGACCACTCGGATAATGGGTAACAGACCTGAATATATTTTTGTATAATTTTCGAATACAAAACATTTTAGAGACACACTGGACTGACTGATTTCACATTCATCATCATAATTCCATGCGTATCCTCTAAAATCGTGCTCAGTGTGCAGAGACTATGACGGACACTCTTGTTCTTCAATATTAAGTGAACCAAAATAAAGTAGTAAAGACTGCACATATTTTTTGCAGTGATTAAGACACTAGAGTGTACGAAATATTAAGTGCGAATGCAAGGCACTTTTAGTTCCAGTGCACTCGTGCAGATCTCTATTACAGTGTAACAATTTTATAGATTTCATAGATTTTTCATATTTTAAAAATGAGTTTGAAAATAATTGGGTGGGGGGAAAGGATACCGCCAAATTTTCCAGATTTTCCAAAATGTGAAAATACTCATTGGTAAAATTTTGTTGTGTAAAGCTTTAAAAACAAGTTTGTAGATAAATTTCCGACTTTTTACCGTTCTAGAATTTTTTTTAGGCCATACTAAGCATTAATTACTGATATTATGAAGCCTTTAGGATAGTATACATATCAATGCAATTGAGAAAAATCAAACACGCTCTACAAGTAAGGCCAGTGGTGTCGAAATGGGTCTTCAAAGTCAAATTTTACTTGATTTATAGCAATTTTGTCAAACTAAACCATCTACTACAAGCTTTTGTTTTTTGTCGGACATTTATTGGAATCATCTTGTCATATAGTTAAACAAATGCACTAATGATGGAAATTTTGGTGCATTTTTGACAGGACCATAAGCCAAGTTGTACCCTGATAAAGCCGAAAATCAAGATTTAAATTTATGGGAGGACAACTAGATTCCCACCCCAAATTTTTATATCAGTTTAAAAAAAAAACAACTTGATATAACATGAGCGTAACTAAATATTTATTAAAATGCACAATAACAGACTCCTAGAGGCTTCATAAAATCAGCAATTAATGCTTAGTGTGTGTGGCCTACAAAAACTCTAGAACGGTAAAAAGTCGGAATTTTGGTTTTTATACCCGTTACTCGTGGAGTATACTAAAGTCGTGCAAATGTATGTAACAGGCAGAAGGAATCATTTCCGACCATATAAAGTATATATATTCTTGATCAGCATCAACAGCCGAGTCGATATAGCCGTGTCCGTCTGTCCGTCCGTCCGTCTGTCTGTATGAACACCTAGATCTCAGAGACTAGAAGAGCTAGAGCAACCAAATTTGAAATGTAGATTCCTATTGTCTGCACGCAGATCAAGTTTATTTCAAATTTTTGCCACGCCCACCCCCGCCCCACAATAAAAAATGTTGAATAACTCCCACAATTTTTGAGATATCGATCTCAAGTTTAAAACTTACATTTATATTCGCAACACCTATAAGCCCAGAATTTTCATCAAGATCATACTTTTCGGCTGTCTTACCTCCGGCACACAGGATGGCTATTACACATTTCTCGGTTCTTCGGTTAGAGCCGACTTTAACTTTCGCTCTCGATTGCCAATGACTATAGACAAGCAGGAATTAGTTAAAGCTGCTCGGAATACTTTTAATGTAAAACAGTGTTATCAATCCACAGCCAAGCCCGCTTATCCTAAAGATCTAAGATTTGGCATAGACCTTCGTTTAGTTGTGTAAGCGCGCACTATCAAAGAAAATTTGGAAAAGTGGGTGAAAATGACAAAAAAAAAAAATGTATTGGGGAAACTTTGTGGTATGAACTTTGTTCAATTGGCTTGAAACTTACGGCAAATACTAAACACAACCAGGCCTAAAACATTCCGTTTGTCACTTTTCAAAATAAACAAGTAAGAGAGCTGCAACCGAGTGCCCCGACTGCAGAATACCCTGTATTTTTCAAATAAATGGAGCTTTGCACTTGCATAACTTGTGTTTTTGCTCGGATCTTATTGTGGTTTTCAGAATAGATAGATATTGGGCCTAACTTAATATATATTAAGGGTACTGTATACCTTCAGAAAATTTTTATTTTTCGATATTTTTTTATTTTTCTATTATGGTCTTAAAAACATTCTGTAAAACTTTCAAGCAGATCCGACAATATATTTTACAACAATAAACAAAAACAATTTTGATTTCCGACCCTCGTATATGGAAAAAATTTTTATCGACCCTCGTATTTGTACAAATTCCATGCTTTTTAAATTTTTTGATTAAAAAACTTCAAAACAAGCTCTAAAATGTTCGCAATTTTTCAAAAAGTGGGTTTTGAAAAAAAAATTTTGCATGGAAATTTTTGGAGTATTTTATTTTACGATGTCGACGTACTTTGACCCGAATTTCTTCAAAACTATTTAACCGATTCGGATAATTCTTTTTTTTCGGTGAAAGCTAACATCCAAATGCATCAAAATCCAACTTTGAAATCTATTCAAAATAATTTTTATTCTAGCGAAAACAGCTGTCGAAACTTTAAATCCGTTTATCTCGAAACCACTTTTTCCAAAATGGTTGCAAAAATATAAAGAGTACCTGTTGACTGATTTTTAAATTTTTTTTAAATTACTCCTAATACCCATCATTCTAGTCGGAACTATGATATTTTTGATCGGTCAACAAATAACTGAGTTGGAACCAATAAACGGGGGAAAAATAGTCGATTTTCGACTACAAAATTGGTTTACGAACCTTGACCACTTATTTTCCACTCAAGGTGGGGTTAATTTTTCAAAAGAATTACGTACTGCTATTGCTGAATTTTCATGTAGATCTTTAAAAAAGAGTCTGTTCGAATGAGTTTCATACACCAGATTTCTGCGAATTTTCCACATTTCACCACAAAATTTTCCAAAAATTTATTTTAGTACTCACTTATACAATTCAGCTTCCTATATCTTATGGTTTGGGCTGTGCGACAGTTAACAGTCAGTCAATGAGTCAGATTGAACAGCCGATTGTCGACTCAATTCAACAAATTTGTCAGAAAAACAAAATAAGTATATAGCAGGACATCATATCTTGCGTTTAATGTATAAAGGATTTTAAAAAATTGATATTAAAATGGATATTTCTAGTACAGGGATGCATACCGAATGGGATGAATAGGACTGGTTCGGTGAAGTGGTTCATGTAGTTTTTGAACCACCGGTTTGGTTTATAAAATGGTTTTTGAATGAAAACAAATCGAATTTTCGATATTGTTGGGTTTTCTAATACAATTTCCTTAACTCTAACTTCTATGAAATAAATCGAACTGAACTTTTGTTGTTTTCGGTTCGGTGCAGCATCAGGTTTGTTTTGGTTCAGCACCGGTTTGCATCCCCTTTTCTAATATTCTTTCTATGGGGGATCTTTTATTTTTGTTTTTTTTCTGAAAGAATCTGAACCAGCTCACAAACGTTTCCACCATTTCCTCTCACTTTGCAGGCAATACAGCAATTTCCTCAAACAAAAACATTGTGTTCCAGGCGCTACCCAAGGCAGCGCCCAAAATACTCACCACCAAAACAAGTACCAGCGCTGCTGCTGCTGCTGCTGTTGCTACTACGGCGCTACCCATTACCAAATCCTCCGCGAATCTCTCGCCCCAACAGCAAAGAATTGTACTGCAAAGCTTCAGACAGCCAGCTCCCACAGCTGTGGCCTCTTCACAGACCACAACAACAACAACAACGCAAACCCGTGTGATACGAACCACTACGAGTGGTGGTGGCACAGTCCAAGGTGCCACGGGTGGTGGCCACATTATCACCTTGGATAGTTTACTACAGAAATCCAGCCCAAATGCTGGCAAAATTTTGTCAGCTGGTAATAATATCATACAATTGGCCACCTCTACAGCTGGTAATGTGATCACCTTAACGCCCAGTTCGAGTGCCAGTCACTCTCATGCGATTAACAAGCGGATTGTGAGCGCCACAACAACAGCAACAACGTCAACTGGAACAATGGTACCCAGGATTGTGGGTAAAACTACAGTATTGCCCGGTAAACCCTTGCTGCTGCATGCCAAAACATTGAAACAACTGGGCACTGGCCAAAGTACAACCACAGCGGGTGGAAATACAACAACAGTTGTGTCAGCAGCCAATGCCGTTCGAACAACACAGAATATTGTGATTGGTGGACAGACTGTGAAACTACAGGGAGCGGTGAGTAGTTAAAAATAAAAATTATACGGCCATGTTTCAAATTCCGAGTGGGTTTCGGTGTAAACTTTGTTTTTGCTTATTTAAAATTTACAATATTACAATATATAGAAGGTGCGATTAGGTTGTCTCTTTTTGTCGAATTGATTTTACTTGACATTGAGCAATTGGTTTTAACTGCTTAAGCAATTCCGATTTTCCTCAAACTGGATCTAGTAACCATAGATATGATTGTCAACATCCGTGAAACATTGTTCAATAAGAATTCCACTTGCAAACGTTTACCCGAAAACCGACTCGAAATTCGGAACAACTTCGGATTCGGATAAACTTTTGTTATTCCATTCAACTTTTGGCCATCAAGGATGCCTTGACTTGAGTGTCAAATGAAATTATATTTAGTTGGCTTCGAACTCATGAAATGATTTCATTTTTACTTGGTTCGTCCTCCGTTGAGGTTCTCCCTTTTTTGCTCCGAATAGCAAAACTTCTTTTATTTTATTTTATTTCTTCCTTTTTTCATCATGCAAAGTCAAATCTAAAGGATTCCTCAATATCTCAAAAGCCTGGTGTGTTATTTCTTATTTATTATCTCGTTCAATTAGCTTTTTCAGTGGCAACAGATTGGCTCTAGCCCAGGAGCCACAGATATATAAACAAGCACCCAAATACGTTACGTTCCATTGAATCATGTAGGAATATTGACAATTTTCCCAAGAAGTTGATTCATTTTGTAATTAGCCACAAAGGTCGTTTGGCACTCAATCTGATGTCTCTAACCTCTGGCAACACTTACAAAACCTCCATCAAGGCTCCAAAATGTGCCTTATTAGCTGACAAATGATCGATTAATTCGTTTAGGAAATTCTTCCAGCTTACCATTAAAAAGCCCAGTGTTAGTTTCTCATTGATGGTAATTTAGTTGCTAATACTAGTGGGCGCAGTTTTTGTATGCATATTCTGTTATGCCCTTTGTGATGCAGTCTAATCTGTTGATCTGTGAAAAAACGGTTATTTTTAAATTTTTTGATTAGATAAATAAATATGAAGCAATTACTTTAAAACTATACTGCTAAGTGGAAAAAAGTCTGGTCAAAAATTTCACTAAATGAAATTGAAAAATATTATGATTCCTTACCAAACCGTATGTTTGAAATAATTAAGAACAAGGGTGGGCATACCAAATACTAAATAAAACCTATAGTTATGTAGAAACAAAGGAAACAATCTCCGACCACATAAAGTATATATATTCTTGAGCAGTTGAGTTGATGTAGCCATGTCCGTCTGTTTCTAAGCTATCTCCTCCGTCAGTTTTAAAGCTATCTTAACCAAAATACGCTGCACATTTGTCAGAACCGGCCGGATCGGACGACTGTGGCATATAGCTGCCATAGTAAGGATCGGTCGAAAAAGTAGTTTTAGTACGAAAAACTTTTTTGTCTTCAAGGCAAACCTCGTATTAAGTTGTCTATGCTTTCTCCGTAATCCATCAAGTTTGACGAAAATCGGACAACTATATAGTATAGATGTCATACAAAGGATAGGTCTGAAAAAAAGTCTTTGTACGAATCCTTTTGTGTTTAAGTTAACGTGAAAACCCCCATATAATTTATGTGGTAGGAGATGCTTCCTTCTACGCGTTACAAAGATCTGGATAATTTTAATATACCCTCTGCAAGGGTATAAAAAAACTGAGCCAGGTGTATTGCGAGGATTACCCCCAGGTCACTTTTAACGCAAAGTTGCCAAATGTCAAAAAAAAAACACAAAATTACTAATTTTAAGTAATCGCTTGGATATGAGAGCTGCATCAGAAATTCAGCTGCTGCTATCATACATTGAGCGCGTTCACCAGCACACACCACAAAAAAGTGTTTGGCTGCTGGTGAACGTGTTTGATAGAATTTTAAGGCAACAGAGTCATCGATTTATTTTTGTTGGCGGAAGTTTTGAATTTTTGGCAACTAATAGCTAAATAAAATTTAGAACAGACTGTTAAATTTATATGACCGTCGTCAATAGCAGCAACTGCTCCTAGAAACCCGTTGATTTCTCCTCAAAACTTTGTTAGTCATTTAATATTTGTTGTAATCCCGGCGAGAATGTACAC
Organism: Lordiphosa magnipectinata; assembly: GCA_037044535.1. Taxonomy (NCBI): domain Eukaryota; kingdom Metazoa; phylum Arthropoda; class Insecta; order Diptera; family Drosophilidae; genus Lordiphosa; species Lordiphosa magnipectinata. The sequence continues at coordinate 194,156 of JBAMBO010001336.1, forward strand.
AACAAACTCGAATATCTGATGGCCAGATCTTTTTCCTATATCAACATGGTCATTCAGTAATATGAAGAACTCCTGAGATTTGCCAGAGTTACTTTAGCTATTAGTTCATCCAGGGCAACGCAAAGAAGGATCTGCAAATGTTCATGTTAATAAAGTATTTAATGGGCAACGAGCTGAGAGTCCTTAACGATGCACGGAATATCATGAAATAATCCTTGAATTTGTCCATTCTATATTTTTGTACTTTCACAACAATTGATTACGCGTGGCTGCTTCTTTTTGAAGAGGCGGCTTTTCAAGCTTTCCTCCGCAACAACCAGTAAAGCCTTCAGAGTCTTGCACGAATTCCGTGAGCTCCTTGCGAAACCACGTCCTCTGCCAATTCATTAGTTAAAAACAAAGAGGTTTCCACATTCATTTTGCATTTGCCTTGACAAAATTACTTGTTTGTTTACAACTGACAGCTGTGTGCTATCGATAACAAATCACAATCAAGCAATTCTAACAAACTATTTCTTTGATCTATTCACATATATCACAATCATGAAAATTAGCAATCATGATTGCACATCATGCCTGTTCACCAGCACAATTTAACAAAAATAGTATATTTTTTGTCATCGATTTATGCTGGTGAACGCGGTCATTGTGACTACAATTTTTCCAGATTTGGCTGAAATTTTAACAAAAGTCAACTTTAAACGGCTGTCATTTAAAAACTATTTTGTGAAAGTGTTTCCAATTTCCTCATAAAATAGCCATGTGTATTCCAAATCATTTCGCAGGTACAGAGTATATTAAAGTCGAGCTGTACCGACTTTTTAACTTGTTTGAAGTTGGATTTAGACGATAAAGCAAACTTCATGAAGTTTTCTCATTGACGTGAGATACAAATGTTGTTGATGTATACATTTTGTTCAACAAATCTAGAGGAATTCCCTTGATTTTCAAGCCTACTATGAAAACTTGATAAAATTTGCTTCCCGACTAAGTCGAAAGGGAAAAAAAAGAAACGAAACGACATTTCACCTCTGTCTTTTCTCAACTCTCAGCTCTTTGCTTTAAAACAGTTCCCCAGCCATGGCCCCTGGAGGGCGAACATACTCGGCCATTCACACCGAATGCTTGCCGAAGTCGAGCTTCACTGTGTATGAGAAAGAAAGACGGTCACATTTTCGCGCTCATTTCTTGGGGAAACCTGCTTTAAAACGAGTTTTTCCGCTCTTAATGTGCACGTTGCTGGGCAGTATCTGCTGAAAGAGTCTTTTGCGCATGTATATGCGTGGGCCTCAGTAAACCTTTCTCTTTTACGCTTTGCCTGCGACAGCTTTATGTGTTTCTCTCATCGAGAACTATGAAACAGAAATCACGATAAAAACAAAATCAATTGTTCTGTTGCGAGAATGAGCGAGTCTGTTCAATTTATATTTTTTTTTTGCCTTTGGAATTTTTACCTTTTTGAATAAACTTAAATCGATTACACAACCCAAGAGTGTTTTTGGTACAGGTCTATTTCGATTTGATTATGTTAATATGGATGGCACAGAACAAAGCTGAATTATTGGTTTTGTTCTATCAGCTCTGGTTTTCAAGATGTAGATGTAAAACGAAATTTGAAGTTGTTTTTCCATTCCGGAGCCCACACAAATCAAAAGCGCATTATAAATATAGCAGAATTGGTCTAAATTGGCCTCTAAAATCCAACTATTCTCGATTTATGGCATTTTTGTAAAATAAAGTTTTGATATCTGTGAACAGAAACCAATTTAATTTTGTATACGTCAGTAAATCGTTAAAATACTTATTTTTCCATCAAATTCTGTTTATCTTTTACAGATCTCTGCTCGTACAGCCAGCGGCGCACCCATGCAAACGGTAATCATGGGTAATCAATTGCTTCGCCTGGCACCCAGCAGCAGCAGTGGAGGCCATACTACAACCACTGCTGTCTCAACCAGCGGTGTTAGTGTCTCCAATAGCCTGCCGACAACTTCCAGTGGCATTGCCACGGCACCCAAGACCCTGCTAATAGGAGCCGGTGGCACGCAAACATTGCGCTTGGGCAAGAATGTTTTATTGGCCAATAAGTTGACCAGTTCAAACAGCTCTTTGAATACCAACACAGCCACCACTACCGTAGCCACGCCAACTGGAAATAATCTTGTATTTGCGGTGCAAGGAAATGGCGGACAACTGTTTTTCTCACCCGGCCTGCAAGGTGTCAACCTGAAACCCCTGTCCAGCATGAAGGTAATACCGATGGGCACTGCTGGTGGCACAACAGGTGGCCACAAAGTTGCACTGACAAGTGCCGCCGGCGATGGAACAGGAGCAACTGCAGCAGCAGTAGTTGCTGGCAAAACCCTGACCACAAAACTACTCCCAGTCACGGTGCTAAAGACTGCCGGCGGCAGTGGCAATTAGAACAAAAGCATTCGGCAGAGAGGCTTGTTAACCATGTTGTAATTTTAATTTTAATTTTTTGAATATTTCCTAAATTTTATGTAATATTTAATTTAGCGTCGTAGGCTGAATGTTTGCCTGCAATTATTGCTTTGTATTTAGGAATGGAAAGTGCATTCTTCTGGATGCAGTAAAGAATCCCAATTGTGTGGAAGACAATTTTTAACCTTAGTGAGAGAGACCTAATAAAATTCAAGTGAATCGTAATAAAGATTGTTGGAATTGATGTGAATTTATTATAGAAAAGGAAAGGCTGAATTTTGCTTTGGGCCAGGGTTCTTAAAGTACCGTACAAAGTACCGTACTAATGTTCGGTACTTGCTTCGTTTTGTACTGTAAGAAACACACAAGTACGGTAAATAATTTTTAAAGCACCGAACGAAAAAAATAAGTACCGAACTTTTTTGTGTTCAACACTTGTGCGTACTAATCATTTTAAGTTTCGAATAGTTAAAAACGATGAAAACGATCGATGTTAATTACAGACTTTATGGTAGGTGAGTTTTTTAAGCCTATTTACCGTGATCCGCTACACAAAATTGTTTGTATGAGATGTCGCTTCTAGGTACTGATATTCTTTGTTTAAACTAAGCTCAAAGCTTTCAAATATGAATAAAATGTTTAAGTTTATTCCAATTTACATGCATCCTTTTTGAATTAGCGAAATACAAAATGATTCCCGAACCCTTCTGAACCCGTACCCAAAAAGTTTCGCGGGCTCGAACCCCGGAGTGAACCTCTCCCGAGTTTTAGGAGGTTTACAGCCCTGGTTTAAATTGCTTCAGTCGAAAAAGTCGGAAAATCTTTTACTTTTCACTGCTTCGCCTTTTTTCAACTGATCAATATGAACTCTTGTCTGAATTAGCGAAAAACAAAATTATTCCCGAACCCTTCTGAACCCGTAACCAAAAAGTTTCGCGGGCTCGAACCCCGGAGTGAACCCCTCCCGATTTTTAGGAGGTTTACAGCCCTGGTTTAAATTGCTTCAGTCGAAGTAGAAAAAGTCGCAAAATTTTTTACTTTTCACTGATTTGCCTTAGAAGTAGTAGAAGGCAGCAGCACAAAACGATTATTGATAAAAAGCGAACAGCAGCAGCAGTCGTCGCTTTGATTCTGTTTTTGTTCAGTGGACGCAAAATGTTTTTTTTTTCCAGCTTCAACCGAGCCGAAACGAGTGTGTGTGGCGAGAGAAATAACGAGCCGGGCAAAAATCAAAAGCAGAAGAGTAATGTGAGAGGCTTCTGCCGCGCTTGCAATGACATCGACTTCCGAAAGCGAATCCGTGCTGCTGCCTTGGCTTAGGCCACTGAACAAAAACAGAACCAAAATCAGAAATGATCATTTCCAAATAATATTCAAACTTGGCATATTACGATTTCGAGAAGGAAATAATGCTCAAGTCATGTTGTAAAATGGCACAACGAATCCTTCTCAACAAAAAATGTATTATTATTTTGCCAAAAATTGTATGAAGGAACTTAGAATCAATAAACCAAGGTTCGAAAAGTCAATGAACCGATACGAGAACCGAACCTTTGAATTCTCAACGGGTTGCAGCCTTGGATCAGAGCCATATCTAAGACATTTCTATTCAAGCTATGAACTGGAAACATAATCTGTAGTCTGGTACTATGAAGTAAGTCCACATCTTAGGCCACATTATTTAGGCTGTGATCTGGAAAATTGGTCTGAAGGTTTACATTGGAAGTGTTAGACATTTAACATTGTATCTCAGAAATTGTTCAGCTAGTATATAAATATAATACAGTGGGTATGGTGAAGACCCTGGCACAACCAACGAACAAAAGCAGCGATGTAAAATGTTAAACAGGTCAAATCAAGCTCCCTCCGTTCAGATTATTTTGGGAAGTTGGAGCAATCTTTTGCAATTTGAATTTGGCATAAAAACAAGTACTTTACGATCAATTTTTGATCAACTCGGTAACGTAATCTTTAAGAAAGACATCGAGGCTACTTTCATAAACGTAAGCTTCGATTTGTGGAAGCTAGATAAAGAAAACATGCAACTGGGCCTAACTTTGCCTCGCTTTAGTTTCAAATTAAGCATGCCCAAAAGGAGCATACGACAGAGCACTCACCAATACTCACAAATATAAGCACCAATACCAATAATGAAATTGTTGTTGGCTAGTTTGCTTGCGCTCGCAAACACCAATCAAAGAAAAGAACAAAACCGGTTTTTGTTCTACGCGTCGCATACACGAAATCGTTAGCGTGTGTCGTTTTGTGTGCCTCGCGCCCTGCATGTATACGATCATTGATTTCCTATTTTCGGTGCAATTACAATAACAAAACGTACCCAAAGAGCTGGGCATCGCTGTTTTAAATATTGACTTGGCTTGGTTATGGTTGCATTTCAACCATCTAAAAACACAAAATAAAAACTCTTCAGTTAAAACACGCCGGATCAAAAATATATATATTTCAGTTTGGCAATCATTAAATATATAGTTGTTCCTAAGGCATACATAAAATCATAATTGCCTGCAAAAATATTTGTACATATCAATTTTTTTGACTTTTACTTGAGAAAATGCTGGCCAAATTGGCCCACAACACACACACACACACAGGTATTTTGTTGACTTATGTTTATTAATTAATTATTTAATATTTGCTTACATTTGCCAAGTTCGTAAGTAATCGAAAGCAAAATGAAATTGTTAAAAAAAAGGAACTTGAATGCATTTTGCTTGTTAATACTCTTAGATACTTAGTGGATGCATCCAGTTGAGGATCAATCAAAATGGCGCCACTGTGTGCTGTTTGAGATGACGATTTAGTTTGATTTTTAAATCGAAAGGTTTGCCACAAATGGGACAGTGAAAATATGATTTTTGTGATTGATTTAGGCTGGAATCAGGGCTTTGAATGCTGGTATCAGACGTCTGCAAAGGCAGCTGCGATTGTTCTAGTTCCGGAATCTCTTCGGTTTCCATGGGCATCGTTGTGGGTGGTGTCTGGGGACGCTGGGGAGATTTATGTGTGGCCAGCACATGAGCTTGCAGCTGCTGGGTATTCTCAAAAGTGTCCTCACAAAAGGCGCAACGTATGCAATGAACGATTGGAATTGAAGCCTGGCTGGGAGGGATTGGTTGAGGAGCTGAATTAGTTGTACAGCTCAGCTTAAGTGCTAGTTCGGCTTGGCGTTCTTTAAGAAAAAAAATATAGAGTTTAAGTCTGACTATTTAAACGATTTGTTAACTTTTAAATTTACCCTGCAGATGCTCATTGAGATGATACTGAAGCATTTTCTGTTTCATTTCTGAAAGGATTTAAATTATTAACATTAAGCAAAGAATAATTATATCCAAGTGGAACTCACTTTTGCCACAGAACTTGCACGTGGCTTTCGTATGAACAGCCAGTTTGTGTTCCTTCAAAATATCCTTGGAAGTGCAAAAGAAACCACAAATGGGACACTTGAGATGCCTTTGCAGCTTATGCCACTTCATATGGTATTTTATACGCGAATCTGGCGCATTAACAAATTTCTTCCTACATAAATGACACTCGTAGTCCTTGACCATGTGTATGCGACTCATGTGCTCCAAATGCTGTGCCTGATTAATGAACTCTTGGCCGCACAGATTACAAAATACACTGGGGTCACTGAGAGTGACTTGATAAGTGTATTTCATAGTCTCCTCCTCATCACTTTCATTTTCAATTTCGTTGAGCTCCTCAACTGCGGCGGGCAAAACTACCTCAGGCTCTGGTGGCTGAAATTTGGTGGGTGTGATAGCCGCTGCTGGCACCCGGGCCATGTGCTCTTCCTTAATGGGTACATGAGGTATATCGAAGGCAGCACACACACGTCTACTGCCGTCTTCTTCGCTGCTGCCTATCTCTTCGTCATCTACATCCAAATATATAAATCCACAGAACTTTCCCTCCTCAGGCGACGCCTCGATCTCTTTCTTGATAACGATTGAATTCTCCTTACGCCTAAATTCCAGTTCACCGAATTGCTCTTGGGTTTCTATACAGTTTTGCTTGAATTTCAAGATCTTCTTGAACTCGGCTATGCAGCTAATACACATGTGTTGGGGTCGACCATCGTCCCGATTGACCTGAGCGAAGAAATTCAGAAATGTGTTTAAAAATATTTTGTATTTCCTACTTACCTCCATATTCCAGGCATGCATTTGCTGCAATATCTCTGACATAAAGGCTTCCTTTGTGGTTTCTAGACTAAAAATGGGCCTTACAATGGCCTGATCCTGATCAATATCCTGAGACATGACGAAATAAATTCCGCATGTGCGACAGGGCTCAATTGAGCAGTTGTCGTCAATGCTAAAGTCCATGATTTGAAATTATTTACATGTGTAAGTGAATGCGATTTATATTGTTAATTTAATTTTAAAATTAGTTTCAATTCGAGTAAAGGCAGCTAAAACCAAGCACAAGGCGTTCTAAGTGTTGGAAAATGCTTGACAGAGTCTGTGTTGACAGTTTAACCATTTTTTCGAACAACTAGATTTGAGTTACTACTGGTAATTTAGCTATAAATCTTAGCGGTTAATGCTCACTGAAAAGTTTTCAGTGAAAACTAAAATGATCAAAAGTAGCAAAAAAAACATCCGCTAATTGAAAAAATAAAATAAAATTCACATAAAGCAAGGACAAGGACATTAACACAATAACTTAACAGTGCATAGTAGCCCTTCTATGGCATAGTTATGCCTCCTACTATAAACAATAAAACATTGAAACAAAGTCATTTTGCATGAATAAACAATGTTTAATTTGGTACTAAAAGCCAAGGCCTTCTTTATTATTCAATGGATTTTAATGAAATAAGTGGCGTTGTACTTTTAACAGCTGGGCCTTTGGTAACCAGCAATAAAATACATTTTACACAATTTTCTTCTGGGTACAAATCGCATTTAAAATCTAGCTTTTATTAAAGTGATAAATTTAAAGCAAAAGTGCCAATAAAAACGTTTAAAACGCCGAAGTCAAGCATTGGATTAAGAAGTGGTGTATGAATGAATGATAGGACATTCAATTGACTTCCAAAGTTTGGAACTTTAGAGTTATTTTCATATGTTACTTTTAGCTTTTTTCCCGCTTTGCCTTGGCTTTTTTGCTTGTTGCAACACTGTTGGGTTGATACACACGCATTAACCAGCACTACTTGATTGTTTTTATAAAAAAGAGAATAAAATCATCCGCATCCGCCGTCCTCCGTTGTTTCTTGTTCAAAGTTATAAACAAAATTGCCATATCAGCCAGAGAAGAGTTGAAACATTTTTACAATGAATCTGACGGAGCAAAATCCGTATGGAAATGGATTGCTCTTTGCTGGTTTTAATCAGGACCAAGGTGCGTACATTCTTGTTTACATATTCACACAAACACACACACATACACACCTGCACTTATATGTGTACCTTAAAAAGTATAATATAATTTTCATCTGAATATTGCGTTGCAGGGTGTTTTGCCTGTGCCACAGATACAGGATTCCGGGTCTACAACTGTGATCCGTTGAAAGAAAAAGAAAGACAATATTTTCCCGAAGGTAAGTTCACGACCCAGATTACAATTTTGCCATTGTCTCACACACTCCCCCATTGTATTTCACACAACACAGGCGGTCTCAGCCATGTGGAAATGCTGTTTCGTTGCAACTATTTGGCATTAGTGGGCGGCGGCATACGGCCCTTGTATCCACCCAATAAAGTTATAGTTTGGGACGATCTAAAAAAATCGCCAGCCATTTCGCTGGACTTTAATCAACCGGTGCGCGCGGTGCGCCTACGTCGCGATCGAATTGTCGTGGTGCTCGAGGGTGTCATCAAGGTCTACACATTCACACAACAGCCACAGCAGCTGCATGTGTTCGAAACCAGCTCCAATCCGAATGGACTGTGTGTACTCTGTCCGCATAGCAACAAAAGCTTACTCGCATTCCCCGGCCGACGTACAGGTCATGTCCAAATTGTGGATCTTGCCAATACCGAGCGTGCTCCATTGGAGGTAATAGCTCATGAGGCGGCAATTAGTTGCATTGCCCTGAATCTGCAGGGCACTCGACTGGCCACCGCTGGCGAGAAGGGCACACTCATACGGATTTTTGATACGGAGAGTGGCAAAAAGGTGTCTGAGTTGCGACGCGGCAGCAATCATGCAAATATCTTTTGCATTAACTTTAACCATCAGTCGACCATGGTGGTCGTCGCCTCCGATCATGGCACCATACATGTTTTTAATCTGGAGGATAATAAACAGAGAGAATCATCGCTGCCCATTATACCCAAGTATTTCTCAAGCCAATGGAGTTTCGTCAAGTTCTCCATACCGCAGGGACCGCGATGTGTATGTGCCTTTGGCGCCGATCCTAATTCGGTTGTGGGTAAGAAAACAGCAAAGGAATGTAATGACTCTCTTTCTCAATTTCTATATGTATTCCAGCCATTTGCGCCGATGGTCATTACTATAAGTTCATCTTTAATAACAAGGGTGAATGCAGTCGAGACATTTGCACCCAGTTCCTTGAGCTCCAAGATGATGAAACCTAAACCCTTAAAACTGATCAGTTGTTCTTTATCCTTGTACTCCTTACAAATACTTTAATATATATGGAAATGTGTTATACAATATTACATTTAAGAATGCTTTAGACTTACGTTAAAAGTCCGAGTTCACATTAAAAGAAAAGTAGTTAACATATTCTATATGCATTTTCTTTTTTATTGTGCAAACCATAACTTGATCTCTTGCTCCGCTGCCTGCTGATTGTCTGTGGTGTAAATTATTTCTCGTTTTCTGTTTAAATTGAAGAGTTCAAGGGCAAAGTTAATGACATTGAGACCAGTCCAGACCATCACCAATAGCGGCAGCAGATGATGACTGTTTTTCAGTTCTACTTGTAAATTGCTGTCATATTTCTGAAGCAGTTGTGGAGATACCTGCATCAGCTTCAGTCCTAATAGTTTGTAGCCCTTTTGCTCAAAACGATTTATAAGGAAACCAATGCGACCATTGGGCTTGACCAGAATAAGTGTGCAATCCATGATGTCAATGGTACATTTATTTTTGAAGCTGAAATTTTGAGGGTTAATGCCAAGACCTTTGGATTAGGAATTAGAGCTCCAAAAAAAACGATCAGCACAAATCGATGACAACAAAATCGATGGATATAGTTCGATTGTTGTGTTGAACGAATGTGATGTGCAATCATGAATGCCAGTTTTTGTGATTGTGACGGATGAAAAAAAAACAGAAAAATTCAAGCTGTCATTTAGAATTAAAACGATAACTTTCGCTCATACTATTTCTTCCTAAAACTTCCATCAAAACCGTTCAGCATAAGCCAATCAACGTTTGTTTGATGGATGATGTTTGATGTATGCTGGTGAACAAAGCGACTGTTTGTAAAATTGTGAAATTTTTTTGTATTTTTAGAGGTATCGATTAAGAGATATCGATTTAAAATGGAATAGTTGTCTGGACATACGGAAGTATGTTTCTAAGATGAACAACATCGTACAAAAACTACTCCCCCCTCCTATGCAACACCGCATTTTCAGTTATTGCCAGAACACTATTTTGATATGGGATCTATACGATATAGTCAACCGATTTTGATCAAATTTTGTAGAATTGTGTGATAGCATTGAGAGAAGGCACATTTGGTGACGCTAGCACTAAAAACAAAAAAGTTTTTCTCACAAGAACTAGTTTTTGGCCCGGACGTTCCTATGAGAGCTATATAGTCGTCTGATTTTGATAAGACATTGTAGAATTATGTGTGTATGGACTTATACACTTTTATTGAGCACGCTTGTAGCAGGTTTCAATCGTACTAACCTGCTCAGTCTGAGCAAGGTACCTTTTATTCATAAATTCTCATCCCTTATTTCTAATCTTATCTTAAGGATGTGAGTGTAGTCACATCCGTGTATGTAAATATAGAAATGCATTCGTGGAAGGACTACACATTGCCTTCCACGATGCATGTTAAGTGCATGCCCTTTCAAGTGGTTTGTCTTATCCTTGAAAGCAACCGTAATTAAATCTAATGACATATTTATGATGCTGAGTTATGATCGGTCTCGTCTCATGTTCATGTATGAACATTTGTTCATGTTTGAACAATGTGAAAGCATATCATCCTAATAAGTACTAAGTTAGGAGACGCTAACTTTGAAAACGCAAAAGTATTTCTCACAAAAACTAGTTTTGCGACCGATCTGTTCTGTGGCAGCTATATGCTATAGTCATCTGATCAGTCCGGCTACGACAAATATATGGCTTACATGTATATCAAGACTTCGTGCAAAGTTTGGTAAAGATTGGACAGAATTCTGCAACTTTTGAACCGCTCAATATTTTGAATGCAATTTTTTTTGTTTTATTAAAAATTGTTCAAGGTCTTATATAGTTAAGAGTTTATTAAAATTGATTTAGTAGTTCCGGAGCTATAGAGCGCCAAAGTCAAAATTTTGTAAAATATGTTTCCTTTCAAGCACCTGTAAGCCATATTAATAAAGCAAGGGTGCTGATTTTTGGTCAGAATCCATATAAGTAATGCTCAGCTGCTTTTTCAAAACTTTAATTTAATCGATGAAGGTTTAGGTAAATTTCCTATATTAATAAAATTGTTGACACCTGGTGTTACCTTTACTGCACCTGAATCCACAAAAATTAGTGTAAGGTTTAAATTTTTAATAAAACTAATTTTTTTAATTCTTTTCAGATTTCTACCAAGTTTCGAGCCAGTCGGACGTCATTTAGATATAGCTCCCATACAAAATCAATATTTTTTCAAACTATTTATGGAAAAATTCGAATTTTAGTAAATTTTTTTGAAAATCATTATTTTTATTTATGTAAATTGGGTTTTAAGTAAGTATTTTAGTTGATTCCATATTTTAAAAAATTAAATTTTTTCATACATTTTTGAGAAAAATTGAAAAATTAAGATATTCGTTATGCAGCATGCATGTTACGACGATTCCACAGAAGGGACGATTCGTGAGCGTTTCTTCCCTTGCGAAATTGATTCGTGTACCTCTCGAACATCACGTTGTAACGTATGAATGACGATAGGAGACGTGTGCGAACGGCCTAAGGCTTACACAAACAAACCTTGACTGTTTTCACATAAGTCACTTTTTCTCGAGTTGGGTCTCGATCGGTGTCGACTAATGATATTTTCCTTAAAGGGGACATATTAGACTGTAAAATGAAGCAATAAATTTTTTGAAGACCTTTGAAGACAACTTTTGCAGGCCTCGGAAAATTTAAAAATAGGCAAAAGCAATTGTTCATAAACTACAACTTCGATTTTGAAATGTTATATATTTATAAAAAGAGAAATAGTACACCTATCCAACAAGTTTTTAACAACTTCAAAATGCTCACTAATGCCGAAGATATGATAAGTCAATTTTATTTGATAAACCAAAATTTTTGCATTTTCGGATTGCGAAAAAAATGACTAAGTTTAGGCGGCAGTAACATTTATATTCGTAAACATATCAAAGCAATATTTTGGCTACCTTAATTAGTGTATTTAAACTGTTGATTTACCTAAAAATAGTTTAACTTTTAAACAAAAATGAAATTAGGGTTTTGTACAAGGCGGTGCGCGGCTAGACCACAGTGTGGCGTAGGTAGCAAAAACATGCGAATTACACGTGATTTTGTTGGAAAATTGGTCTTACAATAAAATGAAAAACTCAAAATGGCGGAAACATTCGGACGATTTTTTTTGTTTTAATATGTTCTGGGAATCCATCCGCTTGTCCTCCATGTGGTGGCATCACCGAGCTCGATAGAACTTTCAAGTTGGAGTCCATAAAAGCAACAAGATTTTTTCCAATTTGTCTAGTTCTTAGGAATTTAGAAAAAAATTACATAAAATGTTTCAGTGGTATTAAAAGGTATTAAAACCCAGTATTGAAAATTTTGCAGTTCAACTATTCAAGAATAAGAAAAAAAGCGGCTAAATCTTAATCACTTTAATTTGTGCCTGATGCGAGCTGTCAAATGGAATTTTTTAAGTATTGCAATGTGGCCTGTTTAATGACTATTTTATTGCTGTTAATTATATTTTCACTCTGATTTTTGTTTATTTTCATAGCAACTGGATATTTGTCTAACATTTAAAAAAAAATACAATTTGGTGCACTTTTTTTTTTGATTTAAGTACCCATAGATAGGCAAAATCTTACACTGTGCGGCCGCAGCTTTGAAAAAACTGTCAAAGTCGAAGCTGCGAGTTTTTGTTTTTATGGGAAATACGAAGGAAAAATACGTCGCAAAATTCAACCCAGTCAGACCATAAAAAATGCACATCCTTACAACTTCTTTCGAAGAAGTAGTTCCCAAAACTGAAAAGATACATTGACTTTTATAAAGGTGTGAAACCGTCAAAGAATGCTTCTTTGGGTTGGTATTTTAGCATGGGTTTTTGTTGTTGCCTTAAACTTCGTGAATCGTTTGGGTTTCCCTTCCAATTTCTCTTTCTCAAAGAACAGTTCCGTCGGAAGGGAATATTTCATGCATGCAAAAAATGTATGATTAACACGTTCTTTTGGAACCGATTTTGGATGGTATGAAAAAGCGCATACTAAAGATGTGACTTTGGAAAGGGTCAAGTATGTGATCCAAAAAAATGTTTTGTTTCAATTGAAGTTGTACATTTTTTATTTTATTTTGCTTAATCCAAATCTCGAACAAAAATTATAAAAGGAAATTTATAATATTCAACACAATAAGTTGTTAAATTGACTTTTAAAAGTTATATTTGTTTGATGTCATTGTTATGATCGCTGTTTCCTGCTTTTTCTTTTGCATCTGTAGCAGCTTTGTATACTTCGTTTTTGATTCTTTGAAATGCCTTTCTGTAATCGTCGAACGAATACCCTTCCTTCTTAAGACACTCTGTGAAATTTTAAAATTTTAGATAAGGTATTTCGTGATGATTTATATATATTTTGACTCTTACCATATAATGCTGAGTTAAGTCTGTGGAAACTACTATATTTTATTATTATTCATATAATTCAGACATCGGTTTAATTTTCAATAAATATGCTCAATATGCTCACGTACTTGCTGCTGTTGAAGCCAACTTCTTAATGCAAGAAAATTGAAGTTAAAGGAAATTAAAGAATTCCACGCAAAAACGTTCATTTTGTCCCGTTTGTCCTATTTATTTTACCTTCTTTCCCTTGGCTTGCTTCGATTGTCTTTGGATTACGCAATTCTTCTTCACATTAATAAGTAACAGAGAGAAGGGAAACTTTTTTGCCTAGAGAAGGGAACGTTTCATGTTATGCTGATTTTTAGCCTTCTCAACAAATGAAAAATAACGTGTTCTTTGCGTTCTTTCTTCTTACTTACGCGTGCCAAAAGCACAACCCAGAGAAGGGACGGTTTCATGTTATAGTGAACTTTAGCCTCCCAAGCACATGAGGAAAGAATGTAGATACAATTTCAATCAGAATTTTAAACTTCTATCATACTAAAAAAATAAATAGTAATTTTTCCGTGAAAAAATCAGTATGAAAAATGGCATTCTGTTGGGAACCAATAACCATATAACGTGCATATGGTTATCGTTTCCGAGTGTTTTTGGCGATACCTTGTAACCATACTAGGTAGAAGTAGCTAACATCTGTTTTTAAAGCTGCGGGTTTGGTGTGAACGCATGCTGCAGGTTTCCGCAACTTCAACAATGCTGCGCCCAGTGTGAAAGGGCTATATAATAAGTGCTTATAGTTTTTGAGTTTATTAAAACTTAAACGAGAAAGCAAAGCTAATTTCGTCTGTGCCGAAGTTTTAATACACTTCAAAAAATTCGCTTCAACTGTTAGCGATTTTGATCAAACTTCTCAGATCAGCATAAATACATATCATATTAACAATTACCGAGTTTAAGATCGCTAATATTGTTTCTGTTAACTGCGGGAAGAGAATTTCCCCCACTAACAACATAAGGGCCGATTACGGGGCATGCACAAACACATATACAAAGCTTCTGTGACTTGGCGTTTGCAACTGTTTGTCAGAATTTTTGGTACAAGTCTGACTTGGGATTCCCAAGCGGTCTCAGCAGTTCTGGCATGAGGAAGCCTCTGCCAACTCATTGAAGTTGGGCAAAAGATCGCTGATTATTGAACTGTTGGAAGTTTATGAAATAGCTATACGATCAACCAGCCTCATTTGTGGTGTTGTGCGTGTCTTGGAAACTGCCCAATCTTGAGGGAATACAGAATTTTACATTTTGGTAAGGCAAGACTACATCTGCATGAAGTTCACCAGCTATTAAATGGATCAAATCGGATGATCCCTCTACAAGGGTATAAAAAGTTCTGTATTGTTGATTGCACTGCCATAAGCAATGTTTGGGCATTTAATTTCTCTCCCAAATCCTTTGCCTTGTATAAATAATTCTTTATTGCTTGCAAATATCACTTTAAAGACTGTGGGAAAACGGGTTTACAGATGAGTGGTATTGCTCTCCTCAAAGGCCATATTGGTGGCACCACCAGCTCCGACGGTCTGAGTTCTGGGCGCAAAATCGCTTTGTTGCAAATGAATAATTTTTGCCTGCTGCTGTGAGCTAATGGGAACGTGAAGATTCTGCAGATTGTCCATACTGATGACATTGGCTGGCGTCTGATTCTGCTCCTTGGGACTTGAGGTGCACGATTTAAGGGATGGCTTGCGCATGAGATTGAAGTCGGATTTCTTGGAGAAATGAGCCTCGATTTCCTGTGATGAGCAGAAGATGTTTGTTGTAAGTGTTTTGCTAATGGTAAGTGATGAAATAAGTACTTACACCCAAAGTGCGTCCCTCAGTCTCGGGTAGTACAAAGTAGAGTACAATTGTGCCAAAGAATGCCACCAAAGCATAGAAGGCAAAGCAGCCGGGTAAGGTCAAGGCACTCAACATGACCAGAAACATTTTGTTGGCCAGAAAACCAAAGACATAGCCCACTCCGCCTGCAAAGCCGGAGGCAGTATTGCGTATTTCAGCTGGAAATACCTCACCAATCAATACCCAGGGTATCATGCGAATGCCCAGATGGGAGAAGAAGGCGGAAAGCAGCAGCAGTATGAGTGGAATCCAAGCCAAATAGTTATGCTGCTGCTTGGGCACCACCAGCAGTAATTCCTCCACAATGGGCAACTTGGGAGCACTGGTTGAAGTTGGAGGAGGGCTAGGACTGCTGCTGCTGGGTAAACTCAGCAAGGTGGTGTCTTCCTCTGGAAATTCGGTGGTGGTTTCTACTTCACGCTTAGACCGATTCCAGGACGCCTCAGTGTCCAACCAGGTTGTAGTCTCGGGTAGCATGGTGGTCGTTTCCGTCTCCGCCTCCGTCTCTAGCCTCAGGGCCACCTGTTCATTCTCAAAGATTTTCGATATATTCGCCTGCGATAAAATACTTTCCTTGGGCACCAAAGATGAGGCATTCACTACCACATTGTTGACCGTAAATCCAGGCACTTCGTTCAAAAAATGAGCATAGGTTGCTGTACCGAAAAAACATAGGCCCGTTCCCACCGTGGACACCAGCACCAGTGGACGTTTGCCCGTGAAATGTATCAATATCACACCCAGTATGGTCGCCAGCATCTCCGCCACTCCCAAAAGTATCGTAGCATGGTATTTGTTCATCGGTGCCTTCAGCGTATGGAAGATCTGTACAGCGTAGGTCTGCAGCGGCGTCTTGCCCGAGAAGTGCCCGGTGAAAAAGGTAAAGGATACCAACAGGAAGGGCACCAGGAAACTTCTCTTTCGCCACATTCTCACACGTTGCTTCAGCGTGCGACGTTGCCCCGCGACAATTCCCTCCGCTGCATCCGACACAGCCTTCTGGGTAATCAATTCATCGTACAACTGATTGAACTCGGCCTCTATTTTATGCTCGGGCACCCAGCCACGTAACCATTGCAATGACTTGACGGCCTCTCGAAAACGTTGCTCCCTGATCAACCACACCGGACTCTCCGGCACAAAGCACAGCATGATGATGGTAATCACTGGGAAGGCCGAACTCACAGCCGCCACGCTGCGCCAGTCCATCAACGAGCCGAGTATGAATTGAACAAAGACACCAGTGATGACGCAGGTGGTACCCAGAGCAGACAAAATGCCTCGATACTTGGGCTCAGTAATTTCTGCCACATAGGTGAGCACCTGCAAGTCAAATTAAAAGAAGGTCATTAAAAGGTTACAAATGACATGGCAAGATCAAGTAGTTGGCCACGATTATGCCGGTTGATAGGTGTTCCGTTTTCAAGAATTTGATTTGAGTTTACCGAGTTGTACCGAGTTTCAAGAAAATTTTAAATTCGACTGGGGAAAAAAATCTCATTGATTTTGGATAAGGTTATAAGCGGATCCTCAGACATTGCTGCGGATCAGAGGCATTGCTGTACAACAAAACTTCAACAAGCCACCCCACATCAAACTTGCTTTATTTAAGTCTTTCATCACAAAAAAAAGAACAATTTCCGACTTGTCTGGGAATCTAACCCATCATTTAGCTATCGCAAACTTTTGTAGCTTCACGTCTAAAGGGAAATTTCTTCTTTTCTGTGTGGTTGTTGAGCTGAGTTGAATTGTGCTCACTTTTAGAACATTTGTGCTCATTTTTCTTTTAGAAAGTTCTGTTCTTATTTTGTTTTTCTCTCTGTGTCGCTTATTAATGAACATGTGATCTTAAAGTGCATCAACAACATTCTCGAAAAACAATGTGCTGTAGCTAAATAAAACGGCCTTCAAAAGACCGTAGGTACTTAATAAGTATGTCAAATGTTAAAAGCATGAAAATTATAATTTTCCCCTTATGGCTTCCCCATGAAATATACCTGCTCCATTCGAAATCCAACTCCCAAAAGCTAAAGATCATGTTATTTGTGTGGCTTTTTATATTTTTTAACACTTTCAACCACTGCAGCTGGGTTACCACACAGAAGTCTCACAGGTTGTATCATACCAAATGGCCAGTTTATAAGGTGCGTCAACATTATAGCAAACCGGTCAGGCCAGTCAACTTGTGCAGGGCCAGACTATGCCCCGTTGGAATCGATCATCTATCCTGCAATACTGTCTTTGTGAGTAAAACTTCTTCGAAAAGGATCATAGTATATCGTACGTGTACTTTCAGTTCGGTCCGAATTGCATGAAACCACGCGAGGGCGTCAATATGGCCAAGTATAAGGATCTGATTGTCCAATTACACAACACCTATCGCTTGAATATTATGAAACATGCACCGGCAGGTCTTCCCAAACCTAAATATCTACCCAGAGTAGAGTGGGACGATGAACTCTCCCTTATGGCTATGCGTGTTTCTAACTTATGCCTTAGGGGCCATTCGAGAATGTGTGTGAACTTGCCACGTTTCCCACGAGTGTCCGAGACCTCATGTTCACTGGTAAAGGTTTCAGATATTTTGGATTTCAAACCGTTCTTTGCTAAATGGTTTAAATGCTCATATAGAATGAAAGCTGCTTTTATCGCCAAATTTCCCTCAAAACCGTCAAATTGTCTGATAAAGTTTTCCAACTTATTCGCTGAGAAGATTACAAGGGTAGGTTGCGGTATGATGATAAGTAACAATAAACGTTATTTCACATGTCTGTATAATGAAAGAGTTTTACCTGGCATGCGGATCTATGACTTTGACGCGAAACCAGTTCCGAAACATAGAGTAATAAATAAACCAAGTAAGAAAGTCGGTTAGGGCCGACTGTAATATGCTCTGTAACTGACTAAAACTTTTTACTGAAGAACAGTGTTAAGTGCTGCTGGGGCAGCTATTGTTTAGGAACCATTTGGTTATATTGAGGGAAGAACATTTGTATTGACTGTTTGGATCATGTCGAAAGGCTGCACATTCAATGTTCGCGGGAAGAATTTGTTGTTCTCGATTTTGTCCTCCTTTAGTTGCAAGTTGTTATCCTTGCCGAGCACAAAACTCTCTTCTTCTCAATCGTTCTTGCTCATCTCTTCTGACCGTCGCGTACGGCTTTTAATCATTTCGGTTTGTGCCGATTCCCTTTCAATAGCCTTTTTTGTTTCGCGTTGCATTCTTAGAACGCCGACCAATGTTAGCACGACCTCTTCTTGGCATCGCAAAAAATATCAAATTGTAAATGATCATTACTTTGTATAAATCGCACATAAAGTTTCCTCTAATAAATAGTTTATCTTTGAAATAGCCAAAATAAATGAAGCAAACGAACAAAATAGATGCAATTGAAAATTGTTAAACAATTGGAAAAACAAAACAAATCAGAAGGAATATCTAAGATGTTAAATGGAAGGACCGTCTACTGCGCCACATGTTGAACTGTAATTGAAATGAGCTGAAAAACGAAATGTACACGAAACGAAATGTGTTAGGAATTTTCCATCTTTTTTCTTAAACCTTCGCGTAGCAATTATGAACAAACTCACAGAAGAAAGTAAGTATCATTTGGTCCAAAAAGTTCCCGTTGACCTAAATATTATATATAGTTCTGAAATTGTTAGTTGTAGTGATAGTGGTATTTGCAAATTTTGTACTTTAGCAGGCACGGTTCTGTTTCTACCGTTTCTAGATTGTTTACCAAGCTAACCGGCATTTCGTTTCTGCATCATGGCTGGGAATCCGATCAAAAATCACTGTCTGTCTGTGTTTTTGTCTCTCCGCATGAACGCACAGATCATATAGATGGTAAGAATTATACCCTTGTTCCACTGGCACATTCTTGAGGTCATTCGCTGGGTGAGCTAAATGACCTCATTCTTTCTGTGTATTTCAACATAAGAGATGGATGTCCATTTGACAGATCATCCGCTGCGGATGATCAAATCGCTGTTACTACATTTGACATTCGCCCGGGAACCTTTTAGCTTTTTTACGCTAAAAGGCTAGATTTTCTATAGATAAGACCAAGTGTCTTCAATAGAAGAGCTGATTGTGATTGATCAAGGTAAGCGCCAAAACTTTTATACTTTTCTAAACAATTATAACATTAGTTTATCAGATGAGTAAAACCCGAAAACTGGTCTATCACGAGAACACGCTATTTGACATGTGGGAAGAGAACTTTGAGGAATTCAGAAGGATCTCACATCTGTATGCGAAGATTGCGGCCATGTTTAAAGTCGTCGGGCTCGAGCTGGAGTGAAAGGACGTGTGGACTAAGATGAATAATGTGGCCCGTAAATACAAGTATGTAATCAATGAATTATTTCATAAGCGAATATAATCGAAATGCCTTTATTATTTTGGAGCGAACTGAAAGCAAAGGGAGTCCCATCTAAATGGCGCCGCTTTAACAGGGTACATGGCATTTTGGGCAACGTGAAGTCGGTCAACTTTTGCGAAGAGAGAAAGCACAGCAGAAATTCCAACAAAGCTCTTTAAATAGGGTCGCAAAGGGTCCAAGCAAGGGTCAAGCTGGCATATCGGATCCGATCGGATCCTACAGCGACTGGTGACAATCTGCCGTCTTGCTCTGGAGCCCCTCGTTCGACAAGTATGCCGGCTTGTCATGTCATGTTGTCAGGCACATCTCGTTCCCAAAACACGCTAAATCGCTTCTACAATGTATGCAAGATATAAATTAAAACAAATTCAGTTAATAAGAATAATATTACACTAGGTGATTTTCGCTGTCTATTCTTCTGGTGGTACTCCACAATCAACTCATCGAAATGCTCCTCGCTCTCTGGCAGTTGGCGTATGCAATCTTGATTTTGATCACAAATCAGCAGCAACGCAGTTAAATCCATTTCGGTTAAATGTTTAAGGCCAATTAAACTTTCAATTTGCAATTGCAAATCAAAACAATCCAAAACAGCTGATCCTTGTTTACTTTAGTTTAACTTTGACCATTCGCGTGTAACCGTCATAAACATTCGTCAGCGGAACAAGGAAAATTCACTTTTTGAGATTGACCTCAAGAATGTGCCAGTGGAACAAGTGTATGAGACATATACTTCTTATACTTGCAGGAAGATCAAGTTTATTTTTAAATTTTATCATGCCCCCTGCCTCCCCCGCAAATTTGGAATAATCGTTTTATCTCCCACAGTTTTATTCGTACCTTTTAGTAATCAGCATTAATCATCGAGCCACCAAAAATTGGGCAAAAATCGAAAGAATGAAAGTCACGTTATGAACAGGTACAGAGCTTGTCCGATTTTCCTTATTGCTATTATTGTTAGACTGTTAGAATAAGAGGAATGGAAGTTACATTTTACAAATTGCTTCGTTGTACAAAATATCAACAGAAAGGGAAACTTCTCTCTAAGTTTTAATTTCTAGATTTAGGCTGTTGGTCGTTGATCATATAAAACAGCGGTGGGTACAAAATTTGGGGGCAGTTCAACAAACAACAGCAGAAAAAACATCCGTTATAACTTACGAGCACGGTTGCCAATTGAAAATATTAAATTACACAAAAAAAAATTTAAAAAAGAGCCATTTTCATTAAAAAAAGAGCCAACAAGACAACATAAGTCTTGAGGATTCTAAATAAATATTCGTATCTATGTCAAAATACTAAAATAACATCTTGATCTTATCAAAATGACTTATTCGAGTATAAGGTATAGTATAAAGTATATTAAAGAAATAACTCTTCCTATCTGTAAAAAATTTGCACTTTACGAACGAGCACTTTATTAACATATCGTTAAGGGCCGATTTCTCATCTCCTATATAGCTGCTTTTTGCCAGATAAACTTTGAATTTACTCTGTTACTTGAGAGTTTACTTGAGAGACAGTTAGTGCTTTGTAAAAGATGTGAAATCGGCCCTTAAAGGTAATAATGGCTTCCTAAAAATACGGAAAACAACCTTCTGCTTTTATTCCTTATTGTCACAGATTTTATTACATTATAAAAACTAAACAGTCAATATTTTAATTGCTTACATACATAAATCATACTCTAAGATCAGTTACTTTTCTATATTTCTATGTATTTTACAGACTAGACATAATGTGGCTCTGTACTCGTACTCAGCTCCTTGCAAAGTATTATATTTGAAACTGAACTAGATGATTTTGGTGTGTTGAACACGAATCTGTTTTCGAAAATGGTCCATCGCGTCTAGATTTTCGGTAATTTGGGATTAAAGTAACTTAGAATGCCTATTTGGAACTTTTATAGGACCGTTTTGTAAAGGAGCTTACTTTTGTTTTGACGGTACTATTTCTTAGCTTTAAAATAAATTATCCCACACAATTCTACGATTTTCTTAAGAGAAGATATTATACCATTTACCTAAATATATCTGGTCTTAATTTGCTGAATTTTTGGAATTTTTTTAATTTCTACGTCTTTTTCGGGCTCCATGAAAAAGTGTCAATTCCAATAAAAATGTGCCAGTGCACCAACAGGAAGAAAAAACACAATTTTTGGTGCAAAAACACCAAGTGTGGCAACCGTGCTTACGATTCTCGATCGCGCACACTACATCTTATGTGCCCTATGTTGAAGATCATTTTAATGAATCACCTTTATGAGGCTCTTTCGAACGATCTAAGGAAGACTCGGAAATAAGTCATACAAATACTCAAAATGCGATTTGTTAAAATTCGACGAAAAATTCTCGCAAATGATTGGAAATATGAGTCGAAACAGATCAGAAAAACGGGCTATAAGCGACTCTTCAAGAAGAATCGCGGCTAGGGTACCATTTTCTCCCGACCAAAGTATCATTTATGATCAGAAAACGTGCGCAATTATGACTATTTTAATCAGACAGAGGACTCGCAAAAGACTCGAATGTGATCAAAAGTTTTGTAAAATGCTGGCTGGGTGTATGCGTCTTGCCAGCGCGCCTGTCTTTGTGGTTCTTCACACTTCGAGTTAATTGCGACGCAATTCATTATGCGACTGGCTGACGCCAATTGCCGAAACATAAATGTATAAGTACCAAAACTTGAAATATTTTAGTTTTGGTGCACATTTTACTTGCTTGTAGTCCTAAAACAATATCAAGAAGTAATCGAATAAGTAGTTTAGTGTTAACGGTTTGTTTATTTTAGTCTAGGGTTAAAGATAAAGTTGAAATATTGTAAAAATGAGATTAAAACTGGAATTTAATTGGACATTTTTGTAATTTTGACACTCAAAATACTGAAGATGATATTTTTTTAGATTTCCAACTTGAAAAACTCCATTCTATATATTAGAGAGTTCGCAAAAAAAAATAATTTTTGAAAACAAAAAGAACCAAGTTTGCACAATTTTCCGTTCATAAATTGGGAAATTTGCTCGATTACAAAGAATTTTGCTACAAAGAAGACACATTCGAAAATCTAAAGATTTCTTTCTGAAAGAAGAAGGAAGAATGTGTTTCAAATTGGAACTATTTTAATAAGTTCTGCGATTGAAATTTTCTTAAATGAAAATTAAAAAACAATAGATTTGTAGCGGATGAAAAACCAGTATTTTTTTGGGCATCCTATAATATTGTAGTATAGATACACGGTAGCCACACTTGGTGTTTTTGCACCAAAAATGGTGTTTTTTTTCCTTTTGGTGCACTGGCACTTTTTTATTGGAATTGGCTCTTTTGCATGGAGCCCGAAAAAGACGCAGAAATTAAAAGAGTTTCAAAAATTCTGCGAAGTAAGAACACACATAATTTTGGGAATAGCAATGACAAGATGGTTGCGCGAGCTTGCTTGAGCAGAGGGATGTTCCCTAAATATTTTCCTTGGCTCAGACTCTAGAAGTCTACAATTTAAGACAAAAGAAATAGTCAATTTAATGAATAAACCAGAAATCAAAAGTTATTTAAATTGTGTTCTTGAAATTAAAGATTATTAAAGATTTGAATACGGAATTTCAATCAGATCGAGATTAGAATCTACTTTAAAATCAACACAAGACACCAAAAATTGACTTTATTCAGAAAATTGAATTGAATTGAATAGTGGTTCTAGATTATTTACATCTGCTAAACACGAATCTCTTTTCGGATATGGTCCATCAGGTCTAGATTTTAAGTAACTTTAGCTTAAGGCGCGTTAGCTGTTTACGCGCGATTAGTTTGGATTCCGATATTTTATTTTGACTCCCTATGATATTATCAGAAAGTATAACTCTACAACTTTCAAATTAAGTATCTCAAACAATTCTACGATTTTTTTGAACGAAGATATACCATTTTGAATACATGTCTGTCTAACAAGCTACAAAGTAAATTCAATGTTTATCTGGCAAATAGCAGCTACATATATAGGAGATGAGAAATCGTCCCTTAATGAATATGTGAAAAAAGTATTTGGTCGTAAAGTGGAAAATTTTTACAGACTGGAAGCGGTATTTCTTTAATTATCTTTAAGTATACTCGTATAAGTCATTGTGATAAGATCAAGTTGTTATTTTAGTATTTTGACTTACAGAACAATACTTATTCAGACTTCTTAAGATTAACGTTGTTTTGCTTTACCGTTTTATATTTGTAACCAATATCATCCGATTGTTTTGAAATTTGGACACAATATAGAATTAAGTCCGAGGAAACCATTGGTATTAAAATCTTAATTTTAACATTTTATTGCCACAGTAAAGGACGTTTTGGACGTTTAATAATACTGAAGAAATTAAATGAATGTATAATTTAACGATTTTGTGAAAAAGATATATTTTATATCATTAAATAAAAATATAACATGAATAAAAAGAAGAAAATTTTGTTGGCTCTTTTTTAATGAAAATGGCTTTTTTTGTTTGGTGTGATTTATTTTTTTCAAGTGGCAATCGTGTATAGATACCATATTATGACTCATGGACAGCTCGAGTGTTACATTAAATTCGTTAGTTTCCCATTCAAAATGTTCCACAATAGCTTCGTATATGTAAATGCCACTTGTCTTGTGGACAACGTCATACATTAAATCTCAATTCATTAAGTTTTAGTTTCCATGAGGTATGCGAATACCACTTCCGTTCCTATCGCATCCACTAGTAAAAACTCACAGCGGGGGAACAACTTAAAGGTGGGAAAATATTTTCTCAATTCAAAATTTCACGGTAATCAATGCAAATTTGTAGTCAAACAAAGGCTTGTATCATCATTATCGCTTAACACCACTCAAAATAAAGAGACAGCGCCAATTTTTACCTCTAATACTCATTCTCCATGGTCTTGGCCCATCGACTGCAATTGGACAGCTACGTTCTCGTGTCGAAAGTGCTATAGCTAGTGGGGAATTCCAAGGCAAAAAACACTTACCACAAAAAACCCCTAAGTTGACTGAAAAATTCCCTGCAAACATTTTGTCGTGTTTCTTATCTCTCTAAAGAGAAATTGGCGACAGTTTAAGGGGAGAGTTTGGTGATAGTTTGGCGATTATACCAACAAAATACATATGGTATCGCAGTTTTAACATACCAGGGATAAATTAGTATCGCTTCTTTTTTCACCCAATCGGTATGACATGAATGCGATTCTTTTTAAAGGAGTCTCGCATTTTCATCTCAATTCATTAAGTTTTAGTTTCCATGAGGTATGCGAACACCACTTCCGTTCCTATCGCATCCACTAATAAAAACTCACAGCGTGGGGAACAACTTAAAGTTGGGAAAATATTTTCACATTTAAATATTTCACGGGAATCAATGCAAATTTGTAGCCAAACAAAGGCTTGTAACATCAGCAGCCGCTTCGGGTGCCCTTGCAAGGTCAACTTATACTAAGTACGAGTATTATTTTGGATTGGAAATCACTTACCGGTGCCTCCATTAAACCGCCACCAAGACCAGCCAAGCATAAAGCCGCATACAAATGCTCCGTTCGCGTGGAAAAGTGAAACATTAACCAGGCAGCCAGAATGGGTAGGTTGACAAACTACAACAAAAACAAAAAACAAAACGGCAAAAGAGCATCAACATAATTGCATAACACTAAACCTAAACCAAACGTCAGGTGGATCATTTCCAGTTCAGTGTGTCAATGTTGCATTTGTTATTAGTGATCAGAGGAGGATGGGGAGGAGTGGAAGGTGGAGGTGATTGTGGTTAAGTGGCGTACTACACACACACGCACACACACCTGCATGGCCCGTCGCTTGCCCAACGGCTGGGTGAGCAAACCCGAGAAGAGGCAACCCAATGGCACGCAAATCAAATTGATGGAACCTGGGGAAAAAGCGAAAAGCAATTTTTAGAAAAAAAACTCACAACACAGGGGGTAATATAGTAAGAGGGGGTTGCCTTTCGTATTACTAACTCTACTGTTATTTGTTTCTTATAAAGATTTACTCAGCTCAAATTTGAAAATATTGTATAAAGATTTTTCGTAAATTTAACGTGAGCGTAAGTTAAAGTCGGTCCTGCCCAGTCGGGCAGTCTCGTTACACGCTTTACTCAGGGGAAGAAATGTTTTATAGACTTCCTGTGCGAAAAGTGGGGAAAGCTGAAAAGTAGGCAACATTCAGTCTAGATATCCCTAGTCGGTGAGCTTGGCATACACTAGGATATCTAGACTGAATGATTGCGCAGTCGTCACCGCTTCCGTCAGATATTAGTCAGCTGTTCGCTCTCACTTACGCTCTCTGGATACATTTGGGAATATGTCCAACTCGCTCTAACCACTGTGATCTCCTACTGGCACTATAAAGTTTCTTGTTGGGCACTATCGCTTAACACCAGTCAAAATTGGGGACTAGACCGATAAGGGAAGGGGTGCGGCCTAAAGTCTGGGACTTAAAAATTTCCTTTATAATTGGCTAGATTACTTCAAAACAAACTGATCTGGCCCAATGTTGGGTTATTTTTATGCCATGTCCTTGAGATATCGTCAAAAATCCTCTTTTTATAATCATTTTTTAAATTGCAATATTTCGGGAACAATAGTAGCTAAAGACATGAAATCAATTGCCAGTGATAGAGAATTACCTCTAATACTCATTCTCCATGGTCTTGAGAAATCGACTACAATTGGACAGCTACCTTCTCATGTCGAAAGTGCTAGAACTGGTTGGGAATTCCAAGGCAAAAAACCCCAAAGTTGACAGAAAAATTTGTGTATGTGTACCCATTTAGCCTGACTGTATTATATATGGACGTTGACGTACAATGCGCAGTACGTTCAAGTGGCCCATGCGACACCAAGCCTAAGCTTGTTACGCGCGAACCCCAAGCAAAATAGCAGCCCACCTCCCGCCCAACCGACCGAGAGGCGCAGCCACTAACGTGTGACACGAAATCGCGAATGAAGAACATAAAGTTATGTTAACTACGGGCTAAATAAGTTAAAATAGAAATTTTTATAGCAGGAAGAGAAGCTTCAGAGTTAATTATTCGGTAGAGTTGTAATCAGCACAGAGGACACGAAACGGTTCATGCAAGGCATAGTTAGTATTACAACGATGTAGTGATAGGAAGATAAAATTACGAGTCGGTCTAATAGGAACGTTGAGGTTAATTTGGCCAACCAACTCAGTTGAGTCGATTTCACCATTAATTAGTCTATGTATGTATAAAGATTACTCCAAGCATAACTCTACGGTTAATAAGGCAGGGAAGGTTAATCAAAAGAAGTCTACTAGAGTACGATGGTAAACGGACCTCAGGATTCCAGCCCAAACCACGAAGAGCAAACAATAAAAACTGTTTTTGCACAGATTCAATTCTATCTTGATGGGTCGAATATTGCGGAGACCACACACAGAAATTTTATTTCTCAGTTTGGAACTTACTCTCGGTTTCATTTCGCTTGGACATTGGAATTCCGTACTTAGTTCAATGTCGAGTCAGGATCATTTGATTTTTAAGTAAGGGTCCGTGCTTGAAATGAGCATTTTCGGATTGATACAAGTCTTTTAGGATTGTTCCATTCCTTTCGTACTTGAAGTTTCAATCCGAAGGTCGAGATCAAATCAATTTTGTTGAGCTTGATTTTAGCTCGATACTCAGTTCTCGATACTCAGTACTCTATAATCAGTATTCGATACTCAGTACTCAAATTGAAGTACACGCAAATTAACCATGAGCCTAACTCTTCAGAGACAAAGGCGTACCCAAAAGAATCTGTCGCATAGACAAAATTTTTATAGTTTTACCTCCCCCCCGTCGAACGTCCGAAAAAGACCTTCGCTCTAATAGTTTCATAATACTGTTTTCTTCGAATTTTTCCAAAATCTGATCTTAGTACTCACTTTCTTCCTAAGATACAACTACTGTAAAAAATTCAGCTTCGTAACTCTTAGGCCAGCGGAGCGAAGCATTGCCTAGCTTTGCATGCACCGCAAACAGAGAGCCGATACTGATTCAAAAACTCGTCTTTTTAATGAGTGTTTGTTTTTGTATTAATACAACAATTTTATATTTCATTATATTTGTTTAATCGCTTTATAAAAGAAAACTAAATTTGTTCGCTTTGAGAAGTGCAGCCACACTGGCAAGAGTCTATTATAAGCATAGCTCGTAAATAACTTTCCACCCTTTTTTCAGTTCGCTCTGCTCACGTCACTGACCGAGAAACCAAATATAAAAGGGGCATGGCCTTCCCGCAACCGAATGTGTTCTGTTATCGCGCTCACGGTTAAGTGGGCGGTCTGACAGCAACCGAATAACAGGCCCAACTCAGTCAATTGGTTTTAAATTGCGTGCTTCTCGAAGACCAAACTCTCAAAATGTTATTTGAAAAGGTTGCAGACTCAAGAGTTGCCCCAGAGTTTAACATAAGCAGAGAGAGTGTCTATGCGAGAGAGAACGAGAGAGCGCGTATAGTTCGTCGCATACATTCATATCGTTAGCCGAGCCTTACACACCGATGCATACATACGAAGAAGACCTTTTGAATTCGGGAATTAGTCCAAACGGTTCCAAAAAGACCTAAGACGAAAAAAATAAAAAAAATGTGTTTCTCTTCTCTCACAACCAAATAGAAGCAGAGAGTGTAGTTAAAGGTTGTATCGGTACCTCTTTTTAATGTGGTCGCACGAAAGCTGTCGTTTTCTGACAAAGGCAAACGGGGGACCGATTTTTGCGACCTCTGATTATAAGATATGGATATCTTTTCCGTATTTCAAACCAATTGCCAATTTGCTTTTTTTCAGATGCCTCGAACCGACAATGCATGAAGCCTATAAACATTTCACACCTTCTACAATAATCTAAATCCAAATACATGTTAACATGCATTTATTACCGCATGTCACCCGTACCTAATTTTCGAATACCTCGTCCCGATCCCAATCACCCATTTTAAATTAACTTTAAATTCAAATCCACATCTCAGAAATTATTTAAGAGGGGATCTGGAAACTTGGAGTGTAGATTGGAAATATGTAGTTTGGTACTTTTCCAATTCAAAACTGTTTTCGAACAAGTTTGGACGGTTTCTTGAATATAAACGTAATTTTTTTGGTTTTCCGATATATTTCAAAACCCATCGGGATTCGTCTTCAGGGACGGGGCACAGCGACCGCTCAGTTCTAAACTCCAGAGCTTACAAAATGGACGCAAAGTTTTTTCCCTGAAGATGAATCCTGAAAAGTTTTGAAATATATCTGAAAACCGACTAAAGAACCCAGTTTAAAAAACACGCATCATTATACACAACAACACTCTTTTAAATATATAGATTTTATGGAAAGAATTGGGAGACTTAAGCCATGTTGTTCGCTTACTTCAAGAGTGTCACGGATGGATTTAACTAAGCAACAAAAAATTCTTTGAGTTTCCATTTAATCAAGTAAAATATTTTATTTAAATTTCAAATGCTGATTAAAGAAATTTGTAAATATGAGGTTTTAACAGAAAGCCAAAGGATCTTCGCACAATATCGAATACGAACCTGTAAAATGATATGATGACAAACTCTCATCTTACTCTGAGAGTTTAAGTGATATCAATATAAAAATTTTACACAATATAGAACACGATATTTCGAAAATTTCTGCATCATTAACTCTTGAAGTAAGTGAACAAAATGTCGAGTAAAAAACCTCTTTTAATTAGCCGACTTACTGAACCAAGATATTTCCTCTTTATTAAGTACTATTTCGCCATTGGACTCGCCGCGTCCTTCACCACCTTGAATGGCTGGTATCACAATTGTGGGGAATCCCAAAGTCATGCCATATCCTGTAATTAGAAAAGAAAGCATAACTAAGCTGTTACCTAATTTGAAATGGAGTGGAACATTTCAGTCCCCGAAATATAAATCTATATATTCGATGCAACCATTTTAAAGTTGAGTGTTATTTACCGAATAGCAATATGTTCTTAATACTAACAGCTAGAAACTGTGGCAAGGCGCGTCTAAAGTTGCTAACTTCCACCTCCGGGGCCGATGAAATGCGTCGATTAATGTTGCTGGTGCCGCCATTTTGCATAAACAATGGACGATCGTTAAGAGATCTAATAAAAATTACAAAAAAAAAAAAGAAGAAATATCATTAAAAATATAATTAAAGTTCCATTGTTTTAGTCTAAAGTAAGTTGCCATTTAGTTTCTGCTTTTTTACCCATTTTTCTCAGCTGTTGCCGCCGCTGTTTTTGCCTTGCCATTGAACATCGTGGCGTATACTTGATGCGCTTTTTGTTTGCACTGCTTTTTCACGTTGCTATTGCTGGTGTTTGCTTTCGATCATATGCTTAACATAGTTTTGCCATCATTATTCATGATTTATTTAACATTTGTCTGCGAAATGTACGTGTATAAGTTAAGCACCCTCTCAAACTGCTCAAACTGCTCATTCATTTCGTACAATCATTAAGTGAATATTCAAACAAAACGGAATTTCGTTGCAATTTGTTGTGGCTAATTGTTCAATTCGTAATGGATCGTCTTGAGTGTTTGCTTTCTTTGGAACTCTCTTTTTTTTCGTTTTGGCTATTGTTATGCGATTGGGGAAACGTGTTTTGGTGGTGGTTGACACAAATTATTGTTACGCGTTTAAATGTGCAAATATATGGAAATCAAAATAATTTCGGGAACCCGTTCTAATTTATTAACCTAAAGGAATGTGATTACCAAATGCATTGCCATTTCAAACTGATCGTGATTCAAGTACAACAGATTGTGTGGAAAGTGCACGCACTCCATTTTAAATGCGATTACATAAGGTACTTAACAAAATTATACATCAATTTGATTGGCCTTTTTAGCTTTCGCCTAACCAAATCGAATTTTAATATTACTATACTCAAAGCTTCGAATGAAAGCTGAGAAAGTAAAGAGTGTAAGTTGATGAGCATCTAATGTTACACGTCTCATAACAAGGAATACGCTAAAAATCTGGAATTTAAAGCGCTCGATTATTTTAACTGATTCAGTGGCTTGCAGAGGACTTAAGTTTAAAACGTTTTCAGTTCACGTCTGTTTGCATTTTAGAATTTCCGAAATTGATCATTTCTGTTAAGATTTTAAAGTATACTAGCTGTATATGAGTGCGTTTATGTTCAAGTTTGAACTGGCTGCCAATTTATATAATATTAACATTTGAACTCTTTTAAACTTGTTCGGCAGAACATATGCAGATGATGCAGTGCCTCATACGATCGATGTGTCTCACTTATTCGCTCTAGTGTGTTTTCAGTTTTGAATTGGGTAAGTATCAAACTGCATACTTCCAACCCGCAAACCAAATTGTTAGTCCAAAGCTTAAACAAATTCTGAGTATTTTAAATGCCTTACTCACATCATAAATTTTCCAGGAAAATATCTACATAGCTTCATGGGACCAGCCCATGACACAATAGCCATAAGGTAGCGCACTGTGAAGCGTTGATACTCTCAGTTGGCCTTGGTTCGATAACTCAAAGTTGTACTCTGGTGTATCGAACCGACATGTTTATCTTCGATTTCCTGATGTAAGCACGGTACGGAGAACTCCAAACTGTTTGGGCCCACAAAAAAAGTCATTTATTGCGCGACTGAAACCTAACAACAAAATAGTGTGCTGAGATAGCTAAAATACGCCAGAAACGTCAAAAAATACCAAATGTGTTATTTTTATGGTAACCTTAATGCCCAAGGGCGTAGCTAGAGGGCAGCTCTTTCCCTAAATCACAGATTTTGGGTGTGGAAATTCACATTTTCATTCATACCGAAGAAATCGTGTTGGAAGAGGAGGAAAATGAGGATCTCATTTGGCTTATTTGAAAAGCACACTGTCGAGCTAGACAATTGCCCCGTGGTGAGGGGCGACGTCCATCTAAAACATCTTTTAATCTTTGGGTCACAGCACCCGGGAGCACGAGAACCGAATTGAGAGTATCCACGGACAACCACCATCATCTCCCGCATCTCAATTCACACACATGATCCATACTCGAGAATCGGACGGACAAGAGATGTGTACAAAATCTTCGTCGTATAGGGATCATCAAATTCCTTCGACCAGCGATTAGTAAAATTGTTGACTAAATCTTAATTGTTTAAGTTTTCCGTACGTTTGTCCTATTTCATTATTTATATGATCGTCCCAGGATAATGTATTGTTAAAACTAAATCCAAGATTTTCGGCGCTTTCTACATATTCGAAGAGACTATCGTCAACTTGGAGTTTCTGTATACAGTTCGTTTGGAGAGCTTTTTGTATATAACCAAACATTTTGAGTTTTTCGTGTTGATCAACACACATTCAGACAATTTATCAATTGGACAACTAACATTCATAGTTAAACAGGACATTTGGAAGATCATTAACGTAAATTGAGAAAAGCAGTGGCCCAAGAAGAGATCTTTGTTGAGGTCACTACTGCTTGTTGACGGTCAGACAGATAAAATGACATAAAGTTTGTTGCTGTTTCCGAAAAGTTATAAAGTTTCGTAAGCTTTGTGCAGAGTATATCGTGGTCCACCGTATCAAAAGCCTTTGCTGTAATCCAGAAGAGTAAGAAATGTTACAAAGCTGTTGTCAAATTTTCTGAGAAAGTCTTCCGTTATTTTCAGTATAGATGTTGTGCAACTACGCTGTTTTCTAAAACCAGATTGCAATGGGCTTTGTTGAAAATTTTTATAGAAATTCTATACAAATTACTAGCCGGTTGTACTGTTTCTGTAAGGCATACATTGGGGCAGCAACAATATAATGGGCGTTATGTGAATTTTGATATAAGTACTAAATGTGGTATATCTTCATTGGAAAAAATCGTAGAATTGTTTGGGATAGTTTTTTTCAAAGTTAAGGAGTAGTACCTTTCGATATTATCAAAGAAAGTCAAAACAAAAGTATAGGTTCCCCACAAAACGCGTCTGAAAAGAGTCAAAGTAGGCATTTTTTGCAACTTTAAGCGACGTGATGGACCATTTCTGAAAACAGATTCGTGCTCAGCACACGAAAATCATCTAGAATCACCACCGACCCTTCAATATACTGGAAAAAGTCAAATTTTGTTGCCTTGTGTTATTATGTAAAAGCGGGGTTTCTTCCAAGAATTTATTTATTTGATAAGCCATTAATTGCTCGAGAACTTTGGAAGTGTAAGGAAGAATGGAAAGTGGCCTATATTCATTTTCATTTATTTTGAAATTGGGTGAAGAAAATGTTTATAGGAGGCCTTGTCAAAAATATATATTAGTCTATTAATTTATATAAATTATACAAGCTGCAAGCGTATATAAACTTCGGTCGAGCCGAAGTATTTTTTTATGTTTATCCTCTTCCTCTATTTTTTTATGTTTATCAGTAAAAATAATAAAAGTTTTTCTAATTTAAATCTATTTTCTAACCGATCTCTACTAAGACAGCTATATGATAAAGACATCCAATGTTAGAGCGGAGTTTAAGCACACTTTCAGGAAAATTAAAATAGATTTTTCTACAACCCATCGTCTGACCGATCGTTCATATGACAGCTAAAAGTTATAGTCATCCGATTTAATGGTCTGAAGACTCTGTGCATAAATTCAACTCGATAGCTTTCTAGAGACTAGTTTGCGCAGTAAAGATAGACAGATCAAGTTGGATCTACTCAGCTCGTCACTCTGATCAAAAATGTATATGTATGTGGTCAGGAATAATTACATTTCTGCTTTGCAAACTTCAAGTCAAAATGCATATACACTTTGTAAGTGTATAATTAATGCTTAAGAGACGGCAGCTACTAATAATGTTTATAAAAAACTAATAAAATTTACATTTTATTATGTTTATAATCTGTGTACCACTTAAGTCAGCTGACTGCCCTCAAAATGAATATAAATAGTCGGTAAAAACCAGTTAAGATCTTCAGCTAATTGTGTTGAGTTTATAACATAGGGCCAAAAGAAAAGAATTAAATTAATTTTCCAAAATGCATTTTAAGTTCGTATTGCACTTCACCCGCTGGGACTGAATTTATAAGAAAAACTCTCACTTGAGCACTTTATTTGCCGCTCAGTTCAGAAAGCCGCTCCTCAGCTAAGTTCAACACCTTTCACAACTTGTTTGCCATAAATTACGATTATTTCAACTTGCGACTTCATCTCCGATTGTTGTTTATTTTGTTTTTTGGTTAAATTCCTTTGACGAATTCCAACAAAAAATATTCAATTGCGATTAATGGCCAAAATGAAAACACTTCCAATAACAATTCATTTGCATAAATGTGTAAAAAAAGGGTAGGCAAGCGGTTGTGGCTGCTACTTGAAAGTGGGTTAAGATTGCCATCAAAGTTGCATGTTTGGTGTTGGTTGACGGAAATAATTTGAAAGGGTTGAGTCATTTGAATAATTTACAATTTGTATTTTGTTTTTTAATTTGTCGCTTTGCACTTGCACGTGTTGGCTTCAATTTTGCGTTAAATTAAAAATCTGCACATTTATTTTTTTGTGCTTTAAGCTAACATCTTTACACGTCGCACGGTCAAAACAAACTGAAATGGAAACCAGAAGTTTGAGGCTTAAGCTCAGCTTGAAAACGCGTCGGCGGCAGCGGCAGAGGCAGCTGAGCTCGCGGTTTCAGTCAATTGCAGTAAGTACAACAAAACGTTCATTGGGACAAAGCGGCAAGTCACTTTGGATTGCAAGCGCCTTTTGGCATTTGTATCCAATGTGGAAGCAACAAATTTGGCAATAAATTTAATTACCCCAATTTATTTTGTAACAAGAATGAAATAAAGTGACCTGCGCAAGTGTGCAAAAAAAAAGGTAATTTTTTACTTGGAACTGGGGACTAGGAAACTAATAGTTTCGTGTGATCTTTTACGTACGTTTCACTGGGAAACTAAAACGAGAAAATGTTGTCTTTGCGACAGATTTCGTTGGCTACGCTTTTTGTATTTGCATTTTCATTTTGCGAAGTCAGCCACATTTGCCGTAGCAGCAGGTGGGTTATGTGTGGAGTGGGCGGTGGGGAAACAGTGGGTTAATAGTAGGTTATCAGTGGGTTAACAGTGGGTTAACATTAGGTGCACAGTGGAGGAACTGTGGAAGAGGGCTGTGTAACAGGGGGGAAGAGTAAGAAGGAGGAAGGTGGACAATAAGATTGAAAGCTAATTTAAATTGAATATTAACTGAAGAGTAGCTGCCATTTTCCGTTCCTGACTTAAATATCTAATCTGCTCCCGTCCCTAAAGGCTTGATTCCAGATGACATACAAATTTATTTCGGCACAATAATTCATACAAATAAGACTGCTGTGCAACAGCATTCAGATTTCAAAACAGTTCAAAAGTGTTTCTATTCATGTGAAGTTCGACATAAAAATTTATTTTCGTGCGTTCTGAAAATAGGCCTTAAACAAAGAATTAAGAAGCAAAACTAGAGGAAAGCTAAGTTTGGCTCGACCGAAGTTTCTATACCCTTGCAGCTTGTATTATTTATATAAATAAGTCATTAAAATATTTTCGTCGAACATTCTTCGCCGAGTTATTTCCCAAGCTCAGCAATAGATGGCGCCACTACTTTGACCATTTTAGCTAACGAAGGTTTAGATAACTAACTTTATTGTATTATATATAACTTAATTTGTAATTTATTTGGCGACCTTTCTAATGTTTAATTAGTGTGAGTTGGCTGGCTCTAGGTCCGAAAAAGTTGCGTTTGTTCACAACAGTAAACAACTTATGCAAACAACTTAACTTATATAACTTGCTTATTTTTGCTTTCATTGCTTTTAGCAGTTCCCAACTGATCTAAGCAATGATTGTATGGAGAGGCAGTTGGCAATCGTGCTTTCTTCAGCAAAAAGCCTACTGAAGAGTCGTTAGGAATAACGATGAAACAGTTCTGTATAGGCAACCAGCTATTTTTGGTGGTACAATGCATTAGTTGCTTACAGTTGTGAACAAACGCAACTTTTTCGGTCCTAGAGCCAGCCAACTCACACTAATGTATATAACTTAAGCTAACAATTATTGTTCAGTTGAACGGAGCGATGCGGGCGCCACCCGCGCGTGATCGAAGCCAGCGAGAAACTGCGCGTCAGAGATGACCACGGCTGCCACACCATTTGCTTGTCAGTTTGTTATATGGCAGCTGTACGATATATTCATCCGATTTTGACCAAATTCCCCAAAATTGTGTGCAAACCCATAATATTCATAGCTGGGAAGTATAAAGAAGCTACCATTAAAAACAAAAAAAGTTTTGCTCACTAGAGCTACTTTTCGACCGATCCTTCCTTTGGCAGCTATATACAATAGTCATCCGATTTGCATCAAACTTGGCAGAATTGTGTGGTAGCATATAACATTGATCAGTAATGAGCTTGGGAGCGATAGCATTTAAAACAATAAAGTTTTTAAAACTAAGACTTTTTTCAGACCTATCTTTTGTATGGCAGCTATACTATATAGTTGCTCGATTTTCATCAAACTTCAAGGAATTATGTAAAATCATAGAAAACTTATAAATACGAGGTTTGGGGACATTTGCGTTGAAGAAAATAAAATTTTCTTACAAAAACTACTTTTCCGACCAATAGTTTCTATGGCAGCCAGATGCTTATAGTCGTCCGAGACGGCCTATTCCGACAAATGTGCAGCGTATTTGTACCAAAAGACTTCGTGCAAAGTTTGGTTAAGATAGCTTTAAAACTGATGGAGGAGATAGCATAGAAACAGATGGACATGGCTATATCAACTCAGCTCGTCATGCTGATCAAGAATATATATCCTTTATGTGGTCGGAGATGCTTGCTTCAGTGCGTTACAAACATATCGAGAATCTGAGAAAAAGTTATTTCGCCAGTGTCGTTAAGAGCTTCGCTCGTACCGGGCGTCCCATGACACCCACTCTTTTTTAGTTTTTACGCTGTCGTCAAATTGACTAGCTATAGCTGGACTACAGGGCTTGCTGCTTGCTGAGTGCTTATGGTTACATTCCTTACTATGATTTGGTCTCTTTCTCTCGCGAGTGCTTGGTATAGAGGTCTTCGATAACCTGAGTTCGAATCCCAGGCAAGGTAAAGTAAAACAATACAAATTCTAGCAACATTTCGCTCTATCTATGTACTAATATTTTGCGACTTAGGGCCGTTTTCTCATGTTGCTGTTTTTGCAAATCTTGGTGGATTTACTGCATTTGCTTTGCTCATGTTCAAGGCTAACCATCTAGGTAGATTTCGTAGCCATAAACTTCATCCTCATTGATTTCAAAACCATGTACATGTTAATGCCAATTATGTATTTTGATATTTGCGTTCATATGGTCACACTGAAAATTGTTTGAAATCTAAAACCAACTGCTGCTAAAAACAGTTAAGTCTGAATTGTTAATAAGTCAATCAAAAATTAAAAATATTGGATGTGCCTTTTGTATACAAAACACCTGCACACATTGCTGAAGAGACAGTTGTGCATACTAACTCCTCTAGTTCCTTGCTCAAGCTAGGTTAACACAGGCAAATAGTTTGGCAAAATTTTGATTAAAATAGTCATGGTTGAAGATTTTACAGGATTTAAAACTAAAACTATGATTTCATACCCAAATAATTTGATCAAATATGTCTGGAAAGCTCCCCAATTTGGCCTATATAGCTAAATTTTCATCAAAATGTGTTAAAATTATTTGCCTGTGTGAATTTAGCTTAAGATCTATTGCTTAATCTCCCATCATAGTAACAAGTTTTTCCGGAAGAAGATCTTTGTCTACCTGTGTGAAATTCTTACTTTATTTTTTAAAATTGGCGCAAAATAGACATGAGACTGAATAGTGCAGAGGTGCTGCCCACCTACTATTAGTGCCTTTCCAGTCCTGCCAGTGTGATCGTGTCGCAAATGCCCAAATTGATAATAAACCTACATCAGACAACCAATTGCACAAAAACTACCTTGTTGTAAAATCTAGGTGGATTTCGATTTCAGCAAAAACAAGAACATGAGAAGCCATGAGCCCTTAAAAGCGTTTTACAGTACAAAATTTGTCTAAAAATGTGTACGAAAGTGAAAATGGGAACTCCTCTTATCTAGCATGGATCGTATAGTTTTTGAACAGGGAATGTTTACCGGTCGTGCAGTTAAAGCCACAAACAGGTCCCTGATACTTTTTTTTACCGTATGGCAGAGCGCGGCAGCGTCTCGACTATACCTAGTATCTTACCTATTGACAAGGTAAATGAAAATTAAGACCTACTTAAGGTAAAAGGTACTTGAATTTGTAAATACCGAGGTAAGGTAAAAGGTACACAAAATATATATCTAAGGTATGTACTTCGGTATTTGTACCTAGGTACTTCCAAACATTGCTAGAAACATATAATACTATATACATTTGTTTTCAATTCCAATAAAACTTGTGTTGTCTGAAATATTTGAGATGAAACTACCAAGATACGTTTTACAGTTTGGGATACAATGGATTTTAAGGAACTTGAGCTTGAAACATTTTAAATTAACTTGTGGTTTTAAGGTGAATTGGGAATTTAAAATATAAAGTTTTTTAAGCGTCTATCGCATTGGTTTCTCTTTTTAAACTATACAACAACAATCTTCCTATACCCGGAACTCTTCTATAACTTAATTTTTGATAAAACGATAAACCTTTGTGGGTTTTTTAAGCATATGGAAACTGAGTCATTATTACCTGTTCACGAATTAACACAAATTAGGCTTGTTCACACTTAACAAACAAAAACAATTAATAGTGCAAGTTTAATTTTCTTATGCATTACTTTTTACCCGTTGACTTTCTAGCACACTTCTTGTTAAAGTGGAAACAATACCTCGAGCGAGCAACCTGTTTTGAGACAGAATCAAGTAATAGGTTTTTCTGTGGGAATAGGTTCTTTTTTTCTTTCTGTAATCCACTATTAAATTCAAGCCAATAGTTTTATTAGTTACACGCCACCTGTCAATACTTGATGTCGAGAAAATTATCAATAAAGCGGCCCTCGACCTGTTGTGCACTCTTTAAATACATTTTTAGTGTAAGCTATATAAAATATCAGAAAATGATCTAAAACCGGTTTATTATTAATTATCGCATAGCAATCCTCTATGGTTTAATCTTTTGTGTTAAATCAGAACTGCAATCAATTTAATCAGAGAAACCAGTGTGAATTAACTATTATGACATTCCAATGGTTGAGTGAGTACCGGGTAGCATTATTTGACGTCAGGAAAGAAACAACAGACAACAAATGGAGGGTGTTGACCGAAGCAGCTGACCAACAGATAATTGCAAATGAATATAAAAGATTGTGTTCCTCAATAAATATAAAAAAAGAGTTTAAGGAAAATAAATAAATACAGTGTACAGAAGAAAGCATAAATTAAAAATTTTAATATAACATTTTTCGAGATTAAGTACTGAAACGGGTCGGGAAGCCGATTGCAATTGGCAAAGCACGGGTTTAAATATAGGATCAAGACACAACAGGAATGAGTTACATCATCAGGAATGGGATCTGGACGACAGGGATTAAAATTGATAATTTGACTAAAGCTGACTAAAGCCTTTAGTCTTTGGAATTTTTTGAAAATAGCCGCCAAAATGTACAGATATTTTAGTGGTAAGGTATTTTAAGACTATGTTCACACTGTATATAACTAGAAGGGAAGATGAGGAGAGCGTGGAGTAGATGGTAAAAGATGGACCAAGACTGAAGCTGCAAATAGTACAGACAGAAAGAATAACCCATATGAAGACAAACCCGTTTAGAGACATTGTAAATAGCAACCCGTGTAAATAGTGTGTAAATAAAAGCCTCGTTTATCATCTAATTTCAAACAACAAGCCGACACTCAGTGGGAATGACCCTTTTCGTGCATGACAAGCATGTTCCACTAATAACTATGTTTTCAGTTCACTTGATGTGAGCCCGAGCATATCATTAAAAAACTCCCCTAATCGGAATGGTGAGCAGATTGGTTTAATAATTGTATGTGTATTGTTCTAATATTGTTGACAATAAATTACGTACAATTATTTAAATAAATGTACAGTTGCGGACTTACACGACAACAAAAGTGTTCACATGTAAAATGTAAAATTGGCTCAACAGCCCCAAAGGGGCCAGGCCAAGCTTCTCTCAATCTCTTGGCGTGTGCGCTTATTATTAATTGTTCGCACAAGAGAAAGGGACCTACAGTTGTAGAATAATATGACTTTGATTCTGATTTTAATTTCGGTGTGACCAGATAACCTACAGAAAATTACACAAAAACTGTCAAACAAAACAAAAATCAGAATCGAAATCAAAATCAACGTCGAGGCTGATTTGGATTTGTCTGTCTAACTGTTTCCATACAAAACCATTATGCTGCTTTTACATTTTGTGATTTCAATTTGGAGGACCAGGTACGTTTTATGTGTTCGACACTAATTTACCTTAAATACTACATTTATGTCTGTTTAATATAATATATTTCAGTGTTTAAGCGAATGTAATTTAGTGGTCTCAGTTAAATTTACGGAAGAAATCGTGTAGTTATAGCGTGGGCGTTACGGGCATCATTGGAACCTGCCCATTTTGGATCACGTACAGCCCACTAGAAATATTACCTTCTTGTAGGGATATGCACGGTAAAGAAAATTTAATCCCATCCCGTCCACATCCTGGCCCAAGTCTATCCCGACCCGTCCCGATCCCGACCAACAATTTTCAATTAAATCCCAACCCGATCCGATCCCTCACTTTTTTTCCCGTCCCGCGACCATCTCTACCTTCTACATATAGTAGAGCAAACATATAACGCGGATGAGCATTTATGGGGATTGGAATAGCAGATATTTGAATGGAAGAAAGACATTTTTGTTACGGAAATAATGGCAAGAGACAAGAGGAAACTGAAGCCAATGGAAATAGAAAACTTAATACAAATAATGGTGATGCAACTTAAATATAAAAGTATTTGCATATTAGTGCCCTGTCATAAATGCTTAATGAATTTGTAATGTAAATAAAAAGAAATAAATAAAAAATAGTGGATGCAAGCCGATTTGAAGTTACAGACTAGTTCTGTTCAGTACTTTATGGAGGTTTTAAGCCACCGATTCGATCTTTAACATAGTTTTTGAGGCAAATTTAACCGCGGTTTCGGTTTGATTCACTTGGGTTCTTTTCATTTACGCCCTATACTTTCCATCAAAACATTTTTGACTTTAAGCTTTTATTTTCGAAATGTGGTAAAGTGGTAAAAAAAACATTTAAATATCGTAATCACATTGAGAACGGTGCGGTTTTTATGGGGTTTTCAGCCTCCAGGGCATACACGAAAGGGAATCCATAATTTAAGAACTTTAAGAACGTTAATCAGAATTCAATTCAGCATGAGGCCAGATATATTTTGAAGAGACGTCAGCTGCAGGAGATGGACAAAATCCAATGTTGTGGAAACACTGGCACCCGATAACAACACGAAGATTGCTGTCCTTTAAGAGGAAGTTGGAGAAACTGTTCAAATCTGGAACGTTGGAAGTCTTTTCGCATAGAACAATTTTCCACTACATTTTCCTAAATTTGCCTTTTGACTCAAAATTGTTGGCGAACCAAACCGTTTTCTTTTGCAGTTTTGGATTCAGCATTTTCCGGTATTAATTAAAATAAATTTTATCTTATATTTATATTCGACCAAGTTGACGATAATCAAAATGAATTTTAGGTCCTTCCTGCAAAGTGATTTGATTTTGATTTTGTGTGACAGTTTTTTTGCCGTTTCCTACAGATTATCTGGTCGCACCGAAATTAAAATCAATACCACTTGCAGGAACACCCCCAATATTTAAAAACTTTTTACTTTATTTAGAACTTTTGTCAACTTGACTTTTCAAGTTTGCGTATCAAATTAATTATATAATTATTCTAAGTATCAAAAAAATACCCAAAGTATCAATTTGATACTCTCTTTTTATGCTCTGTACCAAAGGTACAGTGGTCGGGCGTGGCGTAACAGGAGTAAGTGTGGCTGCTGTTGCGCGAGGTTGTGGGTTCGATCCCGCCTCGGACCATCTAATAGAAAAATTTTTTTCTTTCTTTAGAAAAAAGCTTTTACACACCCGATCATCTTCACCAGCTACTGGCGCCAGCTGTGAAGTAACTTGCCATGAAGAAAGATATTTATCAGTTATCAATATTATTTATCGATTTGCTGAAGGAATGATAAAGATCGGATGAACGATACTCAAGTTATGAGCAAAAAAAGGCCAGTTAAAACCGCACACCAGCCACCATAGCATTGCATTCAACAAAATCAATCTAAGAGAGAGAGATACTTAGCGTATAACATTTCACGATAGCGGATAGCAAATGCGAGCGGTGGCCTGAACTAGTACAGAGTATGTTATACTCGGGCTTGACCGACCCTCTTTCTTGTTTTATATTGAAACCAAAAAAAATTATACGCTTTTCAGTTTCCATTTGAGACAACGCGTATAAAATTGATATTGATACAATTTTTTCTTT
The DNA here is from genome assembly GCA_037044535.1 of Lordiphosa magnipectinata. Classification (NCBI taxonomy): domain Eukaryota; kingdom Metazoa; phylum Arthropoda; class Insecta; order Diptera; family Drosophilidae; genus Lordiphosa; species Lordiphosa magnipectinata. The sequence continues at coordinate 236,408 of JBAMBO010001336.1, forward strand.
GGGGTATCGGAAGTAAAGACAAAACTTTCCAAAAAATTCAGAAATTTCAAAAATTATCATTTATAACAACATAACAACATACATACAAAACTTCTGTGACTTGGCGATTGCTACTGTTGCTACCAGCTTATTGAAGTTGGGCAAAAGATCGCTGATGATTGAGCTGTGGAAGTACATGAAATAGCTATACGATCAACCAGCCTCCTTTGTGGTGTTGTAGGTGTCTTGTTTTAAAAATGTTATGAACAAAATCATAACTTATTGACCTAGAGCCTGCTAAAAATTTCTATGATTGATAATCCAAAAGGTCACTAAAACAGTTTCATTTAAGTTTCGATTTTTGGCATCATTTAGATTTTATAGATGCCAATTGAAGACGCGTAAATAGTTAGATAGAACGGTCCAAGCCAAGTCATCGCGAAAAAAAATTTAAGACATTTAAGTTGACGGGTCTAGATCAAGCGGTTGATCAATCGGTTGCTAATGGGCGTGTTCAGCAGAAAAATTGATCCCTGAGCAGGTATCAGAAAAAAATGTTGTATCGAATAGTTTCTGCTGTTGAAGGGAACAGTATCACTTTAAAGTAGCGTACTATTTCTTTGATACATGCTCCTGTATCATGACACCTCAAATTGGCTATTATGATGCCGCATCTCTCGAGTTCAGTATTAAGATAATTGAAAATTTATACTTGATCAGGGAGCAAGTTGTTCTGCTGAACACGGCAAATGAGTTTAGATTATCATGATCAAGATATCATATCAAGATCAATGCAGATGGCAATTGTCAAGTTAGCATCACTTCTTTGTCTTGTGTTTAAAATTTGAAAGGGAGCGTAGTAACGCCCGCCGGGTACCTGCTCGTTGCAACTTAAAATCCAATTTCAAATCTGACTGTGGATTACACAAAATTCTTTTTGAATTATGACTGGAATTTTTCTATTTACAGTTTATCATAGTTTTGACTCATCTTCTTGTTTTTGGCAATTCTCACATATTTGTTTAGGCAATTACCAGTTTTAAGCAAAAACAAAAACAGCAGCAGTTGCTAATCTAACTTAAATGGAATAAATAGACAAAATATTCATTTTTCAAAGGGTGTGAAATTTAAATTAAAAATGCAATTAACAAATATTTAAGCGAGTTTGCGTGCCACGATTGAATTTGTAGAACAATGAACCTGTTTTAAAATGATAAGATTTTTAAATGGAAAGCAACGACCCTGGCCCATAATAAAGATTAGCGGCATCCCCACACACTGTCCTCAGACATACCCTCAACAAATAAAATAGCCAAGTAATTTGAGTTGCATTTCCATAAACAACAAGAAAAATGTTTGAATAGAAAAAAAAAACAAGTTTTGTGTTGTTGTTTCCGTTACAGCGTCGATTTCCGAGCTCTCGCACATGCAATCGAAGGTCATGGGAGAGCAGAAACATTTTTGTTAGCTGACATTAAACGCTGCTTTTGACTGTTATTGTAGGTGATCACACGTGATCGTTGTCATCATCAGTAGTGATTTATGTTTGTTCTAGTCGCGCACACACAAAAATTTTTTTTTATTTTTTAATTGCTTAGTTCACAATCAACGGAAATGCAAAAATTTAAGATGATTATGTAACAAAATATGGGCACGAACTAGTTAGTTAGTTTATAATTAACACAAAATTTTAAATATGATTTATCTTTGATCTTACATTGCTGGAACATGCCGACTAATGTTACGACGCAGTCGGGCCTCGGCCATATTTTGATAAATATTTTTTGTGATCCTTTTTCTTTTAGGATAATGCCAATATCCATGCGTAGATCTTGACGTGTCTTGGTCTACTGAAAGTCTACTCTGGAAGTTGGGGAATTTCTGATAAACAGTTAAAAAAAAAATAGCAAAACGTACCAATAAAATTTTGTTTAACAAATTAGCTGCCCGCTGTTAATTGTCCAGATCAACACGAACGCACATATCCCATGTAGCCGTAGTCTCTAGGGCTGCTTGTGCACGCTAAATTTGAAATAAGATTTTTTTTTCCTTTAAATTGATCTTAATGCAAAAATTAGTTTAATTGGAACTTAAAATGGAACTAAGAAATTTAAATTTGGAGCCTTGTCGATAGGCAAGAGATCGATAACGAACAGTGTTGCCAATCAAAAATAGCTAAATTAAAAGCTAACCATATAACTGTCACCAGGGTGGAATGACGCGGTGAGGAAAGAGTCAAAAATTGTTAGCTGAAAGCTGTTACGTGTCTGCTTATACCAAGGGCGAGCCGGCTAGCTTTAGTCACCCTTCCCAATGCCCGCAGAACGCACAATCCCGACAAATCGGCATCTCCACCAACTAACACAAAACATCTCGGACACTACTTGACAAAATTCAAATGAAACGGAAAACACTTAAAGACGGAGGTTTGGCTGTTTTACCTCGACGCGCCCACCCTTCCTGTGGCCAACAGGTTGTCTGTCTTGGGGTTGACCACCCATCCTGGACGTCTTCGCCTATCTAATCCATGACCAGATTAGGACCCGCTTCCCCCCTTGGAATGATTTACGCCTTCATATTCATCTCTCTTAAATTTAATTTACAATATCTTCGAGGGATTACACATACTTAAATAATAAATAATAAATAATAAATAATAAATAAATAAATAATTAATTAATGAACTTTTTTTTTGTTGCAGTGTTCGAGCTAGGATGAGCCTATGGCCACATGTAATGCTGGCAAAAGATGTCGGGATCAGATCCCAATCCAATCCTCGATGCTTTAAACAAAGGTCTCAAAAAAACGGAAATCTCGCCTAACTACCCTATTGGAGCTCCAAGTGGTGATCGCGATGTCCTCAAGGTAAAGTGGAAATATATTAAGCCCTCTACGATCATCAAATCTTCTAAAACCTACGCCAGAGGCGCTTTCTCCCTTCCCCATCTCGCGTGAGCTGCCAACTCGCTCCGTTTTAACCTTTTTGAAGCTTGGCGCCTCGCCCCGTGCCTATCGATATAGCTAAAATGCCACAAAGCATTTATTGAAAATGTGCAACAATTGCTGTGGTTAGTGATCAAAGTCTCACACAAAGTTCCCAGTACATAAATATATTGTTGACTTTGTCTTTTCTTTTCAGCTTAGCGCAGAAAACTTATTTCACTGAATGCTTTTTATTCGTCTTTTGTCTTAAAATTTCCATTTACAGTCGAACTTCCATATTGCGAATCTCAAGGAGATCAAAAAAATCTTCGTTATAAGGAAAATTTGTAATACAGAGAAAGAAATTGCAGTGTTATACAGATAATTTCGGAGTATCTATACGGAAGTTTATAATAGAGGAGTTCGACTGTCATGATGGCAAAGCCTTTCAACCGAATTTTTTAATCATTTCATGCGAATCGGACCTGTTTCCAATACCGATCAAGCGGATTCGGAAATGAGAAGGCCGAAATAAAACCTCCAGCTAAAACACTCATTGCTGAATGCGCCGACACCGACACGAAAATTCCTAATTATACACTTGAAAAGTGAATTATTATTTTGCCCAGAAGTGTGCAACGCATAGAAGGAAACATCTCTGACCACATAAAGTCTATATATTCTTGATCAGCATGACGAGCTGAGCCGATTAAGCTTTCTTGGTATGCTTGTATGTCCCACAGTTTTGAAGCTATCGAGCTGAAATTTTGCACAGAGTCTTCTTTTGACTGCACGCTGCCAATATGACGGAACCGACCGGATCGGATGACCACTTCTTGTAGCTGCCATAGAAACGATTGGTCGGAGAATGGGTTTTTGTGATAAACATTTTGTTGTTTTCAATATATGCGCTCTTAAACTCGGTCATTGTTAATATTATATGTTCTTAAGTTGATCTGCGAAGTTTCTCTATCATTTTAAATTTTTTGTGAGATCTAATAACGTCTCTGACCACACTTGGCTGTAAATCGGGTCATAGCTGGCCGGACGGGCAAATAAAATTCCACCATCGTGACGCAATCGTTATTAGTTTATTTTGTAATTTTGTTAGTTTTTCTTTGTCAGGCTTCCTTAGTAGATAAGCATTTTTTAATATTTTGTTGACAGCCTTTTTTTGTCGATATAAAATAAATCTCCAATTAATTGAAAATAGTAGCCAATCGTTCATCTCTCATGCCTGTTTGCTCATCTCTAATGCATATAATCAGAACACTTTTACCGCGTTTTTTGGGTAAGTGGATTAAAATTAACCAATTATAAATTACAATTAATTAATAACGAAGCTATAGCCACCATATCCGCTAGCTATACCAACAACGTATTTACTATGACTGGCGCCACACCTCCAAAGCGTTCAACGCCTCTTCGAATTGGCACTCATAATGGTACATTTCACTGTGACGAGGTGGTGGCCTGTTTTATGCTGAAACAGTTGCCGGAGTATGAGGAAGCAGAGATTTTCCGCAGTCGTGATAATGAGACCCTAAGGGAAACCTGCGACATTATTGTGGATGTGGGTGGGCAATATGATCATGACAAAAAATGGTACGATCATCATCAGTCATCCTTCCAGGAGACGATTAACACTTTGAAACCCGAGATTAAGGAGAAGTTTAATATAAGGTAAGGGATTTCGAAGTACTCCAGCAACGGTTGCCAATTAATTCATTGCTAATTACAGACTTAGCAGCGCCGGTTTAATCTATAGCCACTATGGTGAGCGTGTAATCCAAAGCATTTTGCAAAGGGAACGCCAACTGCAACTGTCGCCCGCAAATCTATCGCTAGCTTTTCTGCAAATTTATAGGAATTTTATAAGCGAACTGGATGCCATAGACAACGGTGTGCCCATGTTTGAGGGCGGAGAGCCCAGCTATAAGATTTCCACCCACCTCTCTGCACGCATTGGTCGACTAAATCCCTCTTGGCATGAGCAGGGAGTGGATATAGAGAAACGTTTTAGCCAGGCGATGGAAGCGGCAGGCAAAGAATTTGTGGAAAATGTGTTGGAAGTCACCACATCCTGGATAGCAGCTAGAGATCATGTACGGTTGGCCCTAGAAGAAGCCAAGACGCTTCATCCAAGTGGGCAAATTCTCTTGCTAGACACTTTTTGCCCGTGGAAGGCTCATCTGGCCGATCTGGAGCAGGAGTACAAAGTGGAAGGTGTGCCAAAATTGGTGATCTTCAATGATGGCTCTAGCTGGAGAGTGGCTGGAGTGCCTGTAACGCCTGGTAGCTTTCTGGGACGCAAATTTTTGCCCAAGCCCTGGCGTGGTCTGCGCGATGAGGAACTGAACGAGAAGGCTGGGCTTAAGGATTTGTTATTCGTACACCATACCGGGTTTATAGGTGGAGCCTCTAACCGGGAGGCGACGCTGGCCATGGCCCTGAAGAGCATAGAGTGGCCGGAGGAGGAAAATTAAAAAGAAAAAGCAATTTTGTACCCAAATTTGATTTGTATATTTTATCTGTGGATTACATAAAAAAATACACCCAAGTGCCGCCTCTCCTCCATTCTTTCTAGTCCATGCGCGTCTTGAGCGAACGCTCTGTAATCTTGTCCTTCTCAATTATGTAGACCGTGGCTCCCCATCCGCTCATGGCATCACGATCAAAGGCATTCATCATCGACTGGGCAATCACCTCGAACAGTTGATCCGGCTCCAGATCTGGACGCCACAATGTCTCGCACATGCCGTACAGCTGTTCCGCACAAGTTCCGGCAACCACAAAGTCATCTGGTTCATTGGGGCAGCCAATCAAATCCATGTTACAAATGAAGGGTTTCATTGTCTTCGGGTCCAGGCCAGCCACCACAGGCTCTATGAAATAGGGACCAAAGCGATGCTCATACAGGAAACTCGATAACATGGCCGAGAAGGGTTTCGGGGCCATTTCGCGATTCTCACGCGTCTCATACAGATTCTTGCGGAACATCAGACGATCACGCACTGTTAGTATATCAGTCTGGAGTCCGGTCAGTCCCAGGAACATGCGCGGAGCAATGTGAAAGACCTTCTTGAAGTCCGTGGAAATGGTCTGAGCCTGAACACCAAATCGATGATCGGTGGCAATGGCCACACAGTCCTTGCCACGCATGGCCACCACACAACCACCGTTATAGGCCAGAATCGACATTGCAGTTAATTTTACTTCTCAGTTGGGAAAATATTAAATTTTGCTCAAATGCTTAAACGCCGCCTGGACAAGATGACTTTTTGTTTCTGCCTGGCCTTGCCGGATTGACAATAATGAAAATGTGCTAAATATGACTGACGATTTGAAGAAAAAGTTTGGCAGCTTTTTCGTTGGTATGGCAATATCAAAAATATCGTAAGAGATGAGCAGTTACTGCAAGTACTTGTTATACGGTAAATTATTTGTGACTGTGACATTTTCATATATGGGCATTTCCGTAAAAAGGTCTTCCCGGACTTAATTTGTAAAGTTGTGCGTAAATATTTAAGAAAATGTTAAGAAAATTCTTCTTTTACCACCCGTAGCACCCATATCAGCACAAATGTTCGCCTACTTTGTTGTTGCTAAAAAAAAATGCATTTTCTAAAGGTCATATACTATACTCTAGCACAGCAAAGGGGCTCTGTGCCTACACTAACTTGTTACTTGACCAATTATGTACACTCTAATGGTAAAACACATTTTAAAACTCATTAGATGTTAAAATTGTATAGCGTACGTATCGAAGAATAGTTACTTCTTACTTTATTTAATTAAAATTAGTTCATAGGATCATAAATCAATATTAATTCACTAACCGTGCTAACGGCATAATTTATTTAACAAAAAAATGCCATAAGTCGAAAGTTGTCTGTCTTTAGAGGCCAATTTGGACACTTTCCGCTGTACTTATATAGCGCCTTTGATAGAGTGACAAAAACTCAACAAATTCGTTTTTCCATATCTTGAAAACCAGAGCTGATGGAGATAAACAAAAACCAGTTTTGGAATCAGTGAACATAAACTTATCATAATTTCATTGTGTTTCAAGGGAGAACATGCGTGCTGCATGACGATAGGCGATGATGTGCTTCCTTCAAACTCAAATGTGCGACATCAAAACGACTTTAAATTTTAAGCATTGTGTATGTGAAATCGCTACGATGCCGATACAAGCCGTTTGCGTAGGACCTAAGACTCTGTATATTCGGGAACATAAACGCTTTTTCGCTAACCTAAACATTAATACTAAACAGTTCCAGTGTATGAATATTTTATAAAATTTTTTTTTGCTGCGACTCATACTTTTTCTGCTCACTGTAAGTCACTTCTGTAGCTGTCAACATTTGCACATCTCTAATTTAATTAGGGTGACCAGCTGAGTATACGGTTCCTTTCCTGAGCTGGCCACTTTGAACAGTGTTCGGCCTTATTTTTAGATTCCAGCAAAAGGTTAACAAATTTGAAGTAATTTCTCCATATATTTTTTTGTTCGAACTCAATGTTTTGAAGTGGAGCCTGAGCCTGCCGTGCCTACATTGTCCAACATCTACATAAGCTGCTGTCAACTCACCCTCTTTCAAATTGCCAGCGGCTGTAGCTTGCACAACAACAGTGTGGACAACAAGGGTGCAGAAGGGGGCTGACGAAAATGGCAGAGGCTATGGTCGTTGAGGATCGGACCACAGAACCGAAACGTTTCTTTTGTCACATGTGCAATGTGGAGATCAACATTCCAAATGCCGACTTCACCTGTCCCCTGTGCTCGAACGGATTTGTGGAGGAGTTGCCGGCAAATGCACCGACTGCAGGAGCAGCAGCGGGAGCGGGCGCTTCAACCAGTGGTGGCAGTTCGTCCGGTTCCACCGGCAGTGCAACGTCCAGCGCCGGTTCGCATGCCAATGTGGAATCTCTAAGGAATGACATTGTCTCGCTGCTAAATATGAGAAACGTGCCCAATCTGGAGATTACCATCGAGCCAAACCGTCGGCACGGCAATGTATTGCAAGTGGGAAGCTTCCGTGGCCCATCGGGGAGCAATGCTGGTGGAGGCCTAACTGCCGGCGGACGTGTACGTCCCGCCAATTTGGATCGCCTGGACAATGTTTTGTTTGATTTCCTACAGAGTCTGCCATTGGCCGGAGCAACGGCAGAGATAGTGGCGGGACCGGGTGTACCCGGCGGTGTCAGCGGCGGCGGTAACTCGCACATGTTCTTTATGGGCAATCCCGGTGACTATGCCTGGGGACGTGAGGGCTTGGACACGATTGTTACACAAATGCTCAATCAAATGGAGACCTCGGGCCCACCACCGCTGTCAGCCCAGCGCATTCAAGAAATACCCAAAGTGCAAGTAAGCTCCGAGGAGGTGGACAAAAAAATGCAATGCTCCATCTGCTGGGACGATTTCAAAATGGACGAGACGGTGCGCAAGCTGCCCTGTTCGCATCTGTATCATGAGAATTGTATTGTACCCTGGTTGAATCTGCATAGCACTTGCCCCATTTGCCGAAAATCCCTGGCCGACGATGGCAGCGATGACAACGATGAGGATAATTATTTTATGGATGCCCTTACCTCTACACCCAGGCGTCAAGCAGCCGTAGTCAACAATACCAGCAGCAACTCACACCAAAGTCCAGCAGCAACAACAACAACAGCAGCAGCAGCAGCCACCAATCCCGCCCAACAGCAGCAGCAGCAGCCTCCTCCCGCTCCGGCAAGGAATAATGTGTTTACTTTTGACGATGACAATATGTATCTGGACTAGGAAGAAAATGCTTGATATTTCAACTTATAAACAATTAATATGCATCCGATATATATAAATATATATATATATATATATAAAATAGTGTTTTTTCCTCACGCTTAATTTTGTTGTTGTTGTGTAAACAAAAGGTGAACAGAAAAAGGTAACGCTAAATCCGGGCGATTTTTTACATACATATATTAAATTAATATATTAACTAAGCTTGTAAACTGTATTTATTGTACTAGATCTTTACATACATATATATATATAAACCTATTTATATGCATTGTAATGTACATAGATACCAATTGGAAACTAAAAACACACAAAACCAAAACGACACGATTAGCGATCTGATTTATTATAAATTATTGCAATTATTAAACAAATTATACAAAAAAAAAGCATGAGAAAATCAATTTAAAAAATATTTACTAAACAATAGACAAACGCATATAATAAGAGCAAGTTTGTAAATCAAAAATTCTTTAATAAAATATGTAAACAATGAGCAGAGCGGAAAAATAACACGGGCTCTTACCTTATTAGTTGGTCTTCTGCTTCTTTTTTTTTGGCCAGATATTTGTATCACGAACTGCTTGATGGTCACTAGTTTGTTTGTTTTTTTCATTTTCACGGGTGCTCAGGCATTTTCTGAAAGCTTATAGGGGTTAGTATTTTTGAGTTTTTTTTCAGATTTTTCGGAAAACGTTTAGAGCTCGCGCAAGTCGAATTTTCCACAAAAATCGGGTTTTCCGTACTGTTTTTGAATTTTACTTATAACTTGGTCAATAACCACGATTTTCTTAGTTTTGAAATCAACATTTGTAAAGAAAAATGTCCAAATTTTACTTTTATGCGCATAAACGATAAGTTTTGGCTGTGCTTTTCCTCATTTAGGTACCATATATTTAATATTTTCGTCAATTTTGCATCAATTTTGTAGAAAACGCATTATACCTTAAAATTTCTATGTATATGGGGTTTAGTGACCTGTTTTTGATTTTTGTCAAAGTAACATCTGGCTAGCTCGAGATCCATGGTTGAGTATAAATCTTTATAACCAACACAAATCAACAGATATTAATTACAACATTTTGGTAAAGCAATTGCGATCGCTGTTTCGAGAATAACCAAATTCTCTCATCAGCAAAATTTCTATGAAAATCAAAAAAACTAGTGATGCAGTTTAAAAGATGGGTAAATTTTAAAATTAATTTAAAAAAAAAAAAATTTCGTTCCAAAAATAATACTCATTTAAAATATTGTACCCCTTACATGAATCTAATAATAATAGTAGTAGTTTTTTATTTTTTTTTGTAAACAATAAATTAAATTTATATAAATGTATCGTATGGTATCACAAAAAAAAATTAAAAAATAAAAAGTTTAGTTTCTAGGCGACTTGGTTAAACAAACGTCTGTCGCTCACCACCTCGCACCCTATACATGTAGCCTAATACACCTGGCTTCCCGGGTCTTCCCCAGATACCAGATCGTTCAGCCATGCGCTTTGGGTTTGAGGATTAGTGCTAGCATGATTTACAAATATTATAAATTAGTAATACATTAAATAAAACATCATTTCCCTTTAAAATAATCCCGTTATGATTCTATTTTTATATGCTATTGCTTTAATCACATAACTCAGGGCAGTTTGTGTCACTCCTCGCGACATTCGGGATAAAGTTCAAGTTTAATATCTCACCTCTGGCCATAAAAACACTTCTTATTTCTTCAATGGAGAACTCATCGGAGAAATAATTGTTCTCTCCCAGATCGTAGTGCAGCTGCCCATAAATTATTCGCTTCTCTGGGATTCTTCAACAAATTCCATCCTATATTTATTTATTTATTTATTTAAGTTTGACAAAATTCTGTCAACATTGCAGGGGTCGCTTAAAAAATGACAGTAAATTATTTCTTACATCTAACACAGAAGAGTGAGCAGAGAAAAGATGGTAATACATATTATAGTTAAGACACAAATTTCGGAAAGGTTCATAGTTAGCATAATTTGTTAGGCAAGGCTGTAGATAGATCGGAGAGAAATTTCTGGTAAGACGCAAAGGAACAGCAAGATTTATTTGGCTTAACAGAGCGCAAGAGTCAATATCACCTGATAAGAGTTTGTGAATGAAAAGCACACAATGGCACGTACGGCGGTTCTTAAGAGATGGAAGATCGATTAAGAGTAGTCGATGCTCGTAAGATGAAAGATGGATGGTGGGATCCCAGTTGAGCCCACGGAGGGCAAAAATTAAAAACTGTTTTTGAACCGATTCAAGTTGGTCCTGATATTTTTGGTAATGCGGTGACCAAACACACGACCCATATTCAAGTATTGGTCGAACTAGAGAGACGTATAAATGTTTAGTGAGATACGGATCGTTAAATTCCTTGGACCATCTTTTGATAAACCCAAGAACACCCATAGCTTTATTAGAGATGATAGAGACATGTCTATTAAAGCTTAACTTGGGGACAAAGCGGACGCCTAAATCATCAACCACGTAAATGCGTTCAAGAGGATTGTCATCAATCGAAAAGTCGTATAAATACGGCTGTGTTCGATGGAAAGTCATACATTTACACTTTTCAGCGTTAAGTGGGAGGGAACTAACCGAACACCATGTATGCAGAGACTTTAAGTCCAATTGAAGAAAGAGAGGAGACAACGGGTCCTTATAGGACAAGCAGAGTTTTAGGTCATCGGCGTACATCAAAGCATGCGAATGAAGCAGGACGTGAGGGATGTCGTTTATGAACAAATTAAAAAGTAGAGGTCCAAGATGACTACCCTGAGGTACCCCAGAGAGTACGCTGATGGATTCCGAAAGCGACGAATTAAAACGGACACGCTGGGAGCGATGTGTCAAATAAGCCTTTATCCAGTTAAGAAGGTTTAGAGGAAAACCAAGCAGATACAGTTTGTGAAGGAGGAGATCATGATTGACAGAGTCAAAAGCCTTGCTAAAATCAGTATAAATTACATCAGTCTGCAGTTTATAAATAAAACCCCTATTCACAATAGAAGTAAACTCAAGCAGGTTTGTAGAAACAGAACGCTTTTTCATAAAGCCGTGCTGAGATTGCGAAATAATTGAGCGACAAGAGTACTGTATTTGAGATGTTATGAGCATTTCAAAAAGTTTAGGAATGTCAGATAGTTTTGAGATACATCTGTAATTTGTTACTGACGATTTAGATCCTTTTTTATGAATAGGAATGACAAAAGATTCCTTCCAATCGTTGGGAAACTCACCTAGCTCAAGAGATAAGTTAAACAGCCTTAAAAGCGGGAAGCGCTATATGCTGCATCCATTTTAATTGTGATGTTCTTAGCCCAAGTTTTCCATGTCGCGTTATCTTCAAGATTCAGTCGAACTCCATGATCCGCGGCTCCCCACTCTCTGAAACATTGCAGACGTTCTTTTAATATATGTATATTCTGCCAAGATCCTAGGTACCCTTCTTTCTTCCATGATTATGGCTTTTTGCATATAATCGAAGTGCAGATTAACTGTATATAAATGATGTAATGATAGTTCGGTCTTCAAATATAACATTCTGTTCGGTGTGTATTGTGGTAAACGAAAAATTTTCTTAAAAATATCTTTGAAGACTTTTCACTTCGTCGTATCGTTGTATCCCCCATACTTGTGCTCCATAACAGATTATTGCCCTCACTGCGGCGGATGACTATAGCATATATAGCTGCCATAGGAACTATCGGTCGCAAAAGTAGTTCTAGTAAGAAAAACTTTTTTGTTTTCCAGTTGTGAATATTATAAGTTTCCACACAATTTTGGGGAGTTCGGTCAAAATTGGATGAATATATCGTACAATGCTCAAAGTAGTGGCGCCATCAAGCTACAAGGGTATATAAACTTCGTTTGAGCCGAAGTTAGCTTTCCTCTATTTTTGATATTTGATTTCTTGAGCGGAAAAACAAACAGTAAATGCGAAAAATCTCATAATTCAAAGTTTAAAGACAATCCGATGCTAAACTGACAAACAGCTTATAATATTATTAGTTTCATGCAAGGGGTACAAAGCTTTAAAAGAGTATAAGTCAGGAACGGTAAGGGCAAATTAAAATTTACCCATCTTTTAATCTGCATCACTAGTTTTTTTGATTTTAATAGAAATTTTAAGAGTTATAAAGGGTTTATGTTACAAAATTTATGCAAAATTTCCAAAAAATTTAATATATGGTATATAAATGAGGAAAAGCACAGCCAAAACTTATCGTTTATGCTCATAAAAGTAAAATTTATTTAAATAAAACTCTTCGTTTTATTGGTAGGGCTTAACATAAAATATATGAAAAAAATTACTGTTGTTTTAGGTACATATAGAGAACACAATTAAGGGGCTCGAAAAAGTGAAACAAAATTTTTGGTCCAAGTTTGGATTAGCCTAATGTTCCCTCATGTGACTTGCTCAAAAACTGTGACCGCTTACGTACTCATGCCACAGCTACTTAAATACCGCTCATCTCTAATGTCAATGCGCTCATCACTAGACTAGAAACGTGAACTTGTTGTATAATTTAGAATTGTAAATTTTGTCAAAATACAACAGCAATTCTCAATACAAAATTCACGTACCTTTAGCCATAGCTATGGCTAAGTATATAGCACAGATTATTGTAATGGGTGGTCAGGCGATTGGCCGTGCCTTTGCCAAGGCCCTGAAGCAGGAGATTGCCGCTTCGCAGGAGGCAGCCAAACGAGCCGGTGGCGGTCGACAAGGTGACAAAAGTGCCGAATCCAATTTGCGCACAGGTGAGTGTCTATTCACTTGAATTCGACGAACATTATTGATCATCTGCTTAACTTTTAGGCATGACTTTGGAGGAGGCCAAGCAAATTCTCAATGTGGACGACCTAAAGAGCGTGGACAGTGTCATTAAAAACTATGAGCATCTGTTCAGTGTCAATGATCGCGCCAAGGGCGGTTCATTTTATCTACAATCAAAAGTTTTTCGTGCCAAGGAGCGAATAGATCATGAATTGAAAGGACAGGAGCCTCGACCCAAAGAACCAGCGGGCGAGGAGGCGCCTGAAAGCAGAACGCGGCAGCGGCAATGATTGCTCTCCCATCACCCCATGCACCTCTAAAACGAAACTAGCTAATAATTTGTTAATGAAACGAAATAATTATGTGTTAAGTACGAATGCCGGTTGCTGTAAATAGACTTTGAAGAACAAAAGACAAAGGTTAATTATGCTAAAGTTATGGGAGAATACTGCGTTCAATTTCGTATAAATAAATGAAATTTCATGTTTAAAAAATGGCACTGCAAACAGCTGTTTGGCTAGCTGGCTGCTAGAGATGAGCTGTTGTACGATATTTATGACGCGAAAATTCCGTTACTTTTGAACTTGGAACTAGAAAATGTTTAAATTTTTCAAAATGATTTTGATTTTTCTTAAATGTATTCATTAAACTATGTAAATGTAATTTTGTATTTTTCATTCTTTTGTAAATTTAAACTGAAGCACGGCAATTACGATTGCATCTTGATAAAATTAGGTTACACCAAAAAAAATTTAAAGAGCCCTTTTCATTAAAAAAGATCCAGAATGAGTACCACCATCGAACTCCTTTCAGAGAAGAGTACGATAGGGATAGGGACATATAAGCTTCACACAAAAACTTAAACACTCCGTCTCGCTGGGGATCGGTGGAAAAACCTTTCCTCCTGCGCTGCAGCGAGACTTACGTGGCTAACATTCGACCAAAATCGTACAAACACACTTTTACGTCACAGAAGGGACCACGTATCATACATACCCTCACGGGTCACTTATTAGCAGACACGCAGCACGCCTAGGCGTCACTCACCACGACTTCTGCAGAAGTTGCGGACACAAAGAAGAGGAGGAAACGGTACAACACCTTCTTTGCCTTGATTAGAAGGATACTCAGGACACTTGTTCAGCCTCTCGGAGACATCCGGGCTAGAGATCCCAGCTCTACTCAAATTCATTCTGTCCACACAATGGATCAGTAACGAGGAGCCCACAAGGTGTTAAAAAGGGTTAATAGGGAATTAATATGCATTCGCAATGGGCCCAATCTGGCCTAAGTGGAAGAGCGACTTGTCGCTCACAGCCATCGCAACCTAACCTAAGGCATACCTTTGGGCAGTAGACATTTTTGTTATTTCCAGCACATTTATTCTTTGCTTAAAAAATCGTAGAATTGTTTGGGATACTTTATTTTAAAGTTAAAGAGTTCTACTTTCTGAAAATAATATAGAGAATCAAAATAAAATAACAGAATCATAACGAACTGGGAAAAAATAGGCATTCTAAGCATTTTTAAGCTAAAATTATTAAAAATCTCGACGTGATGGACCATTTACGAAAACAGATTCGTGTTTAGCACATGAAAATAATCTGGAATCACCACCAACTCTTCCATATTCGGAAAAAGTCCAATTTTGTTGCCTTGTGTTAATTTTTAAGCAGATTCTAGTCTCGTTCTGCTTGAAATTACGTATTCCAATCTTTAATAGTGTAAAGAATGTAATTTAAATAACTTTTGATTTCTGATTTAATCATTAAATTGACTATTTCTTTTTGCTTTATATTGTTGACTTCTAGGGTCTGAGCTAGGAAAAATCGTTGGGGAGCATACCTTTATAGAATTATACACCTTTAGTTTGCATTTGAACTGACTCACTCTTACGAGCGATCTTGCTTTTATTTAGAAATTCTCCCTTAAACCTTATCATAGCTAAAGATGTGTGCAAAAACACCAAGTGTGGCAACCGTGCCAACAATGAAAGTGGCTGTGTGTCACAGTCACAGTGCCAGACAGTGACTGAGATGTCATCTCTAATCAGCTGTTTGTAAATGATTAGATATTTATAACAACGCAATTGTATTTGTTTGTTTGTTAAAACAGACGTGTCAAATTTTCAATTTAATTCTAATTGCCGTAAAAAAAGAAACAACAGTTGGCTCATGCGCACCAGCCAACAGTTCAGAAATTCCAGCACACAAAGGAAAAGGAAAAAGCCACCACCAAAAATCAAATAAAAAGAAGAAAACTCTGAGAAGAGCGAGGCCAAAAAAAAGCCCGAAACGAGACTTGCAGCTTTCCAGAGAGTAGTAGGACGGACGCCAAAGTAAGCTATTTGAGCAATTTACATGCCTTAACACAGTCAGTTTTCAGAGGACCTTCGACGCAGGCAGGCGACCAAAATCGAGACTAGCAATTGTTAGACTTTGGGGGAAAAAGTATTAAATAAAAAGAAAGAAAAAAATGTTTAAATGCAAAGTGTGGTAAACTAACCAGACACTCAAACGTCGTCCAACAAAGCGTGAAAATCGATTGAATCGTGAAATTTGTGCAAAAAACCACATTATACAATTTATGCGATTTTTATTGATTTTTTCTTTTAAACAATATTTATTGTTTTTCCTCGTTTAATTGTTTATTGCAGCGTGCGAAAATAATTTACCAAAGAATTTACATAACTCAAACCCAAAGAAAGTGAATTTCCGTAGGAAAGAAAAAAAAAACCCTATTACAAAATTTCTGTAATAAAAAAAGTTAAGAACGAAACGTTTGCAGACGCCCCCCAAAATCCCCCCCACCAAAAAACGAGGGAAAGAGAGCAAGAGAGCCAAACAGAGAGAGCACCGAAAGCTGTCGCTATCGTGTCTACACGAAGCCGTAGCCAGGCCTAAAAGCCTAATCCTTTCAAGCAGCAGCAGCAGCTTCACAAACCAGCAACAAACGAAATCCAAATGTTTTCGGGTCTAACAAATCAATTCACCTCACTGGTGGGCGCCGTCAAGGGCGGTGCTGGTGACGAGGATGTGCCCGCTCCCGCAGGAGATGCTGCACCAGCTGCTGCCACCACTTCAGCTGAGGCAGTGGCTACCGCCCCAATTGGACTAGAACAGGATGCAGCCGCTGCTGCCGCCGCTGCTGCTGCTGCAGGCGGTGAGGGACTCGAGGGCGAGGAGGCTGCCAAAAGGTGAGTAAGATATCTTCTAAATTTACTGCCTTTTGGCATTCTAGCAAGTCCTTTGCGTGACGATTTGACCTTGCATTTTGTACCTTTTAACATTTCCGACCCACACCCCTATTGCCTCCCATATTTGCCCATTTGTCATAGCTCTTGGTGGCAGAATTGCAATTGCATTTCACACGCGCTCACGTGACTGAACATAATTGCTACAAAAATAAAAAAACACCAGACAAATGCCTGATAAATGTCTGTATAATGTTCTATTTCTGTATTTTTTTACCTGAAATTTGATTACACTTTACCTTTACGGTAGTTTGAAATCCATATGTTTGACCCCAACATATGGGACCAATTTTAATTTGAGTTTTAACTTCTGCGAAAAGGCTTCAAAGTTTCATCAATTATTACGTATACGACACGTAGGCCTCACCAAAATTTCCCCAAAGAATACTCCGTATCATTTTAAGCAACAAATAAATATGGAGTAGAATTCGAAGATATTTTTGGTGCGAAAATGTAAGACCAAGTTATTAAGAGGCGAGCCCGTTTCTACCGAAGAGGTGTGTTTTGTCCACGCTATTATTTGGGACAACATTTTCAAGACTGTCCATTTCGGAAAGGGAACTAATGTGGCTTGCAGACTGGAATCAGCATGGACCACGAACGGGGCTCTAACAAGGTTTTTTTTTAAACTTTTTAAGATATTTTCGACTTTATAAATAGACGAACAGCTTAAGACGTTCCTAAACACTGTTAGATGAGAAAGCTGCAGACGTTCCTGACCCATAATGTTCCAGTATTAAGTATTCCTAAAAGCGACAGTCCATCTCAAGAAGAGCTGCTCGGCTGAGGCCGAGATCACCCACAGGCCTTACGTCCCATTGCGATGCCTAATAATGGATTAAAAAGGGGAATAGGGGAAGTGAAGGTGGGGTTGTACAATTAAATAAAAGAAAGCAAAATTAAATTTCTCACACAAAATGGGAGGTCTCTTTATACTCTACCAAAGTTACAAAGATTTTAATGCAGGGAATCAAACCCGAACCAGAACCGGAACCGTATACCGAAAAGAACCGACTAAAACTCAAAACCAGAACCGGAACCGATATTTGACATTTTTTGTATACCGGTATCCGAGAACCGATATTCTTGGAACCGAAAAGAACCTAAACGTTGTACCGGTACAGTTTCGGTTCTGAGCAACAACTAGACTGTACAGCTGGCACTTTGTTTTGGGGGACTTTTAGGTAATTTGGTTAAATCGTATGCTTTCAAAAAAAGAGTCTGGTTCAACAAACCTTTTGTAGTGTGATATTGCAAAACGAGAAATCAGTCTCTTTGAAAATGTTGCATCCTATATTTTTAGATCCTCATTATAATGTCATGATAACCTTTGAACAAAAAAGTACTTATGTTATCCATATCTCTTCAAGTGAAACTTAACGAGGAAAGCAGCTCTGACCAAGGCTGCAAACATTTGAAATCTGAAGAATTTTCAGGCCTTGGGTTCAAACCCCTTGGAAAGTGTTAGGTTCGCTTCTCAAATCGGTTCCTTTACTTATCGAACATAAGGTTTTGGTTCGAAGCTTGGTTCATGAATGCATATTAAATGATTGATGAAGCATATTTTTTGGTAAGGAAGCTTTCAGCTAACGAAGCTATTAAAAAAGTTTAATAATAACCGAATGGACCTCATTCATTATAGTAATCATTCATAAGTTCTCTACCAGGGCCGCACATTCTATGTTTATTCATACACGGATTTGATTTGTCATTTAACAACTTGACTTTATTTCCTTCTCGAAGTCGTAATATGCAGTTTGGATATAATTTGAAATATAATGAAATGGTAATGCTCCGATTCAGCACTATAAAGCATTTCTTAAGCGGTCAAAATATTGTGATAATTTTCGATACTCAAAAAAACCTGACTAAAGATATTCTTTAAATCGAACCAGTTTCATCAGAAGATGTCCGGTGCGGGTCCCAATTCGGGAGGTTACCAATTTAGATAGTGCGATAGAGCCAAAAACCCAAACGGAACTGGTTCTAGGGGTTCGGTTCAGGACCACTTAAGTGGTAGCTTAAGTGGATTCATACATGTATTTGTATGAAAAGGAACAGGACAATTCAAATAGACCAGCATTTTCCCCAAACAGTTAAACATCATAATTTTTCCTGAGAAACGTTCTCATAATAAAGAAGATGAAAACTCTTCAAAGTTTCCACATTTGCCTTTGAGAAGGGCAAGTAAGCGTAAAAATTTTTTTTTTTGGAGTATAATTATTATGTCATCGCTAAAAAATTGGATGGACGCAAAACCAGTGACCGATCTTCGTTTACATTTTAAGGGTACATACCGGTACGTACCGTTATACCGAAATAAAAATCTAGGTACCGGTACGGAACTGAATACCGAAATAATATTAAAACCAAAACAGAACCTTTTACCGAAACACAAGTTTCGGTACGTACCAGAACCGGAACCGGAACCAAAATACGATTCGGTTTGATTCCCTGGTATAATGGGTTTGTGGAAATGTACACTCCTAGTCATAGGTCAAACGCAGCAACTTATCTTTTAAATAAGATTTTCTAGTTACCATTAGGCAGGTGTTGATTGTCCAGAATGTTTGTTTAATTCAAGTTCGAAAAAAAATCTTGTCACAGTTGCTCTTTTGTCGCTCGAATAACTTTGCTTTCGAAGATTCTCGAAAGTTTGAAGCAATCTCGTGGACTTTAAGTTGGTCATTGATTTTCGATCAATCGAAAAATTGACAAACAGATAAATCGCAGTTCCGCAACTGTTGATAGGTATTTAAAAGATCTAACATGTGGGAACCAGCTTATAGGAAGAAAACACGCCAAGATTTTTGCTCTATACTTAAAAGCATCCATTCAATATTTCCCCAACCGACTCCAGGTTTGCCCATTCAGCACCGCCTTCAACTCATCCTTCGTAAGCAAATAGACTCTAAGCTCCCTTCATGATTGGGCAGATGGCTATGAAGTGTGCAACATCCTCTCCCGCATTCATATTACAGAGACTGCACAGCTCATTACCCTCGCGTCTACCTGGACCATATGGCGTGTAATTAAGGGACAGTATCTCAGTTCTAGTTCTGAAAATATAATATGTGGTTAAGGAAATAGGTATCGTCTCCTAGCTCATATTCAAGAAACTTGTTTCCATTTTTGGAAAAATGGCGAAGTCGACTCTTTCAATGCAGTTGCAGAAAGAATATTTTTTTTAACAAAAAACCTTAGTAGTTTATCCCCATTTTCATGAACCTCCCAACCCCAAACTTCCGCTGCATAGCACATAATAGATGTGGAAGTTGCTTAGAACATTTTATACTTTGTACTAGCGATCACATTTTTCTTTCTTAATCTAATATTTAAACTTGTTTAAATGTTGAAAGTCACTTTTCATAGACATAACATGGATTTGGTTAAGTGCATCTATTCTATTGACCAACAAAAAAAATGCCTTATCATTATCCATACAATCATTAATTAGATCAGTTAGGAACTGCTAAAAGCAATGAAAGCAAAAATAAGCTTTGAGGCTGAACTTTCTAAGTGCAAAAGCTTGAAACTTTTGAACGAGCTTAGAAGTGCCTCTTAATTTTGAAATGCGAAGCATTCAAAAAAGCGTTTTTTGCGTTGTGAGTTTAGCTGGCTCTAGGTCCGAAAAGTTGCGTTTGTTCACAACTGTAAACAACTTATGCATTGTACCACCAAAAAGAGCTGTAAAGAGATAATAAACCAGGAAGATCATTAAATTAACTAGTTTTCTGCATAACTATTACTCTTGAGTTATGTCTTATATTAAAGCTACAAAGTATTTTTCAATTTAGGTAAGGGTGCGTCTAACCTATTGACTAGTAGTGTATGTAACAACCAGAAGGAAGCATCTCTGACCCTATGGATTAGATATACAAATTCTTGATCAGACGAGTCGATAGAGACATGTACGTGAGTCCTCATAAGCGCACGGACCTTCTAGATATAGTAATCTGCATTATTTATCGATCCTCAAAGTTTGGAAGTGATCAAATGGTGACCAAATATTGAATATTTATTTATTTATTTATTTATTTATTTATTTATTTATTTATTTAGAGTTGACAAAAAAAGGCTGTCAACGAAAATTTATATACGTTACAAAAATTTTTATGAGCTAATGAAGCCTATCAAAGAAAATCTAATAAAATTACAAAATAAACTAATAACGACTCCGACACGGTGGGGGAATTTTATTTGCCCGTCCGGCCAGCTATGCCCCTATTCACAGCCAATTGTAGTCAGAGACGTTATTAGAGCTAACAAAAACTGTAATAATATAGAGATCGAGAAGAAAGAGAGAGAGAGAAAAAACCAAAACCTACAGTTAAGTAGGAACAAAGGAGAAAAAAATAAGATAATATATTAAATTAAAAAAAAAAAAAAAAAAAAACTGAGATAGAGAGAAAAATATCTTAAAGTAAACTTTAAAAATAAAAAATTTATACGAAAAACTTAAAACTAAATAACCGGAAAATCTCTGACCCGGTGGGGGAGAATTTTTTAGCCAGTCCGACAAGCTATGCACCTACTCACAGCTGGGAGTGGTCAGAGATTTCCCCGGAGATAATTATAGAGAGACGTTGTTAGATAGAAGAGAGAGAGATCTGTTGAGAGCAGGTGATAGAGATCATTGTAATTTTGACATAAGACCCGAAAACGATTGTGCTGGGCATAATCAGTTGTGCATCTGGGCAAGATTAAAGGTAAATAGTTTCTAGTTGGCCTAGAAGGAACGGAAAAGTTAAGGCGACCTAAAAGTTCGGTAGAGTCTACGTCACTAATGATTAGCTTATGAAGAAAAGAAACGCATAGGACTGTTCTACGATCAGCTAACGAAGGAAGGTTAATAAGCAAGAGTCTACTGGATTACGATGGCAGACGAAGGTTAGGGTCCCAATTTAGTCCACGAAGAGCAAAAAGCAAAAATTGCTTTTGTACTGATTCGATACGATCGATATGCTTTTTGTATTGCGGACACCAGACGGACGAGCAGTATTCAAGTACAGGACGGACTAGAACAGTGTACAGGAGCTTTGTGGTGTAAGGATCATTAAATTCCTTCGACCAACGTTTAATGAATCCAAGTACACCATTCGCCCTATTAACAATAGAAGAGATATGAGGATTGAAACTCAATTTGGGGTCAAAAAGAATTCCAAGATCAACGACGGTAGATATTCGTTGCAGGGGTTCATTGCCAATCGTATAAATAGCCAGCGAAGGTTTGCAACGATGGAAAGTCATAAACATGCACTTGGAGCAGTTAAGGTATAAATGATTAACCAAGCACCAAGACTGCAAGGAGTTTAAATCATCTTGCAATCTAATGGAATGTGTCGGGTCATTGAAAGATAAAATAAGTTTAACGTCATCGGCATACATAAGTATCCGAGAGTAAGACAGTATTGTGGGTAGGTCATTAATAAAAAGAGTAAAAAACAAAGGACCAAGGTGACTACCTTGCGGTACACCGGACGTTACAGAGACGGGCTTTGAAGTGTCTGAACGTAATATAACTTTCTGGGTTCTATTTTTTTAAATAGGACGAAATCCAGAGCAGAAAAGAGGCGGGAAATCCTAACCGATCAAGCTTATAGAGGAGAAGATCATGGCTTACAGAGTCAAAAGCCTTACTAAAGTCGGTGTAAATGACATCGGTTTGCTTTTTCTTAAGGAACCCATCATTAACCAATGAAGTAAATTCAAGCAAATTGGTCATAGTTGACCGACGCTTAATAAACCCGTGCTGGAAAGGTGATAAGATCGATTTGCAATAGTGCTGCAAGGTGGAGGTTATAATCTCTTCAAATAATTTAGGAATAGCGGAGAGCTTAGCTATGCCTCTGTAATTGGAAATATCAGATTTTCCACCTTTTTTATGAAGAGGAATGATATAGGACTCTTTCCAAAGAGTTGGAAAGACTGAAGAATCCAGTGATTGAAAATCTTAAGCAAAGGTTTGCATAAGGAACTACAGCACTCTTTAAGAACACAACTAGGAATGTTGTCAGGGCCAGGGGAGTATGAGGATTTTAGAGATTTTAAATGCGAAAGTAGGGAGCTTTCACTAATCGAGGGAACACAAATCGAGTTAGAAGAAGGAATGGCATATGGATAAGAAGTGGTAATAAAGTGGATAGAGGAATACGTTGATTGAAAAAAGTCTGCGAATAGGTCGACGGCAGCAGAATCATTGCCAGCCTTTTGGTCACCCAGAAAAAAAGAAGAAGGTAGCGATGAAGATCTACGCTTAGAGTTCACAAAGCTATAGAATTGTTTAGGGTCCTCTGCAAATTGAATTTTGCACCGGGCAAGATAATTCTTATAGCACTCAGAGTTAAAAAGTGTAAAGTTGGATTTTGCTATTGAATATTTAGAGAAATCAACAGCCAAGCCAGATCGTTTATACTTTTTGAAGCATCTAGACTTAATATTTTTCAAATTAGAAAGTCTAGGGCAGTACCAAGGAGGATTAAGTGACGCGGGAGAAGCTACGCTATAAGGAACACAGATATCTAAGAGAGAATTAAGGGATTCGTAGAAAAAGGCAAGAGCAAAGTCAAAATCAACCGCATTGAACAGAGGTGACCAGTCTGTTGCACAAATAAGTTGATTTAATAATGTAAAGTTTCCTTTACGAAAACAACGACGAGGTTTATTAGGAATTTTAGAGGTTGATGAAGTAGTTTCAGAAACTGAAACTAGTTTTATAAGCAGCACCGTATACGCAACGGCCGCAACCGTGATGCGCAGCACTTCAGTTCAGTTGCTTTCATCTAGAAGTGAACAGCGCAGCATTGTAGAAATTGTGCAGTAGTATACGATTTCGCATAAAAATATATTTAGTAAATACTATTTACATATTGTCTTGCATGTATTAAAAACAAATTTTTCAATGGTCTTGGTACCTTTTTGTCAAATGTTATAACTTTAAACCAAGTGTACAAACAACTTACGTATGAGTTATAAACTTTGAATCCACTTCGCAGAAACTACCTCCCCTTTTAAAACGAGAGCGTAAGTTAAAGTCGGCTCTAACCGACTTCGAAATACCCGTTACTCATGGAAACAAATGTTTAATAGCCTTCCTGTATGCCTGAGGTGGGTCCGCCGAAAAGTATGCAACATTTTTTAAACTCGGCTATTTATTATCCGATCTTGATGAAAATTTAAGGGCTTATAGATGTTGCGAATATAAATCTACGTTTTGAATTTGAGATCGATATCTCAAAAACTTTTGGAGTTATTCAACATTTGCTATTGTGGGGGCGTGGGTGGGCGTGGCAAAAATTTGAAATAAACTTGATCTGCGTGCAGACAATAGGAGTCTACATTTCAAAATTGGTTGCTCTAGCTCTTCTTGTCTCTGAGATCTAGGTGTTCATACAGACAGACGGACGGACGGACAGACGGACAGACGGACATGGCTATATCGACTCGGCTGTTGATGCTGATCAAGAATATATATACTTTATATGGTCGGAAATGATTCCTTCTGCCTGTTACATACATTTTCACGACTTTAGTATACCATTTACTCTACGAGTAACGGGTATAAAAATTGTTTATTTTGTTATGCCTGTTTTACACCAAAACGCATCGTATAAGGGGGTTTTACTATGACCTTACAATTTTCCATACATCAAATCTTTTTGTGTACAAATATCAGAATAGTTAGAAGTCGGATTTAGAAAGTACAATTTTGTTTGAAATCCTCAAATTTTGTAACCATAAAACTCTCCTGCTTCACTTACGATGCTGTCTTAACTGGAAAAATTTGTTGCATCACAACTTCCCATATGATATATTCAGCTGGACTCCAATACAGAGACCTTTCCGCCTCTTGAAACTTTTTTCAATTGACCAAAAATCTTCTTGAGATAATCGACCCCATTCCGGGCGTGCTACAATGACTCCAAACTTGTGTGACGCTTAGCGCCAGCCTTAACAAACGATTATCAGATTAAAATCTGGCGAATGCGTTGTAAATTCCTTCCGAAACCATAACAGATTGTGCATATGGGCAATGCTCTGCGTCTGCACAGCTTCCGGGGGCTTTAGCTGAACAGCTTTTATTGTTTTGATGACTGTAAACAGTTTTTTGTACACTCATATTTCGAAGGCTTCATTGAGACTAGGTCTGTTTCGGTTTTAACTTTCTGCCAAAATTGTTGAATTCGTTAAATAGGCTGTTGTATCAAATTGATTGGGTTAATCAGATTAAAACGTTTTAATTTGAATCCGTCGAGTAAAGAGTATGTAGAAACTTAAGGTTTGATACGGATTTATTTGATTGTTTAATAGAAAAGAGAACATGTAAAAAATCGAACTCACTTTAGTGAAAACCGGAACATTATTCTCCTCCATCCAACTCATTGATTAACCAAACTGGGTCCAAGGCCTCCTCCGAGGATTAAAGATTCAAACACTTCGATCCGGTTTCTAAGCGCATCGAACCCAAGATTTTTGGCTTCTATGTGGTTTTTTGGATACTTGAAAACTGCTGGCTGTTGATTTTAACTATTTGATATGCCAATCCTAGGTCAAATGGATTTTTCTCCATTTTGGTTTTATACAACATGTTTCAATAGGCCCTCTGACACGCTCATTAGTGGAACTAGTTTCAAAATTTTGGGAATTATATTTCACCAAAAAGGCAAAACCCACAATAGCGAGCATTATTTTGGCTTATTACAGCGTTTAACACGCATCCGCTTTTCCAAATCAAGACACGCACAACACCACAAAGGAGGCTGGTTGATCGTATAGCTTATTCATGAATTTCCACAAATCAATCATCAGCTATCTTTGCCTATCTTCAATGAGCTGACAGAGGCTACAGAGGCTCATGACACAACTGCTATGACCCCTTGGGAATCCCAAATAAATTAATTTGGAAAAAATATTTATTGCGCCTCGGGTAAACTTTTTTATGGAATTAACGCATTCCACGGTGTGGATATTGGCATTATGCGCCTCCGGGCACATGTGGCACCTTGCGCTTTCGCGATTTCGTGTGGCCGCATCAAGCGACTGATCAAAGGTGCGGCAGACAGGGTTTGAAGTGGTTGCTTTCCAAGAGAGCCCTGCATTTAACGAACCACAGACAACTAACTCTCACCTCTGTGCGTGCGTTCGATAGGCGGCGGTGGATGTTTTTTTTTTGGCTTAATTCCAATGAATGCATTCAACTAGGATATGTCGAGCATATTGCAAAACACTGCAACAGGACATTGGTTGATAAGTGCCTGCCATTTCATTCATTATGTTGCGTTATAAAAACTTATCGATTATCTGTGACATTTTATGCATTGTGCTGAACAACGTTATAAAGCGACCTGTCTTCGTGATGAGCGAAACCAATGTCGAGTCCAGACTGTGGCTGAAAACAAATTGCGAATGGTAAAGCGGTTGGTTCTTCATATCTAGTAGGAGTGGTGGCAACTACTTTCTATTTTTACGAATAGTGCATAGTGGTTCATTGCCAGGGTGTGACATGTGATGAAACTGTCGGCTCTTACTATTCTTCCCTTTTAACCCTTCTGTGAGCTGCAATACAGACTGTTCTGCTTGGTTCACTTCCGGTGCACAGTTGTGGTTACGACCAATGTTGTCTTTCGACAACAACGCCTCGTTGAGTTCAGCAATCATGTCGTTTCTTGTCTACTCATCTATGAAATCAGCATCACAATCACTTTCATCTTCCATATTATTTTCATTTCACAATTCAACAAAATTAGACTTTTTCCAGTATATTGAAGGGTCGATGGTGATTCTAGATGATTTTCGTGTGCTGAATCCGAATCTGTGTTCAGAAATGGTCCATCACGTCGAGATTTTAAATAATTTAAGCATTTGTGGAGAACCTATATTTCTGTTTTGACTTTCTTGTAGTAGTAGGAGTAGTAAGACCTTAGAGTCTTACAGTGTATGTACTTATACACTTTTAATGAGCACGCTTGTTGCAGGTTTCAATTGTACTGACTTGGCTCAATGTGAGTGAGCTCCTTTTATTTAGAATTTATCATCCCTTATCTTCTAACTTAACTAAGGCAGTTTTTGTAAGATAGCTGCGTGTGTATAAATATAGAAATGCATTCGTGGAAGGACTACACATTGCTTCCCACGAAGCATATTAAGTGCGGATGACCCCTTCAAGTGGTTTGTCTGCTGGGCTGGGCTGATCCTCGTCACTGCGGCTATTAATATTACATAAGGTGACATGTTTATGACACACATGGCGACATAGGCTACATATTTAAATATGAGATTAACGCTACGTGTGGGCCGAGTTGAATATCATGTTCAAGTTCGAACATACAGTGAACGCTTAGCTTAAGAAGAACAAAATAAATTAATCTAGGCATGGCTTTCAGCCGTCAGCCATTTAATTTAACATATATGGTACATATTTAGGCATTTAAAAACATGTTATACAGTTTTTATGTTAAAGTTCGTTGGACATAATTACAATAATACAGACAAAACTTGTTTCCTATACTCCCACGATGATTTTGAGGAACCTGTCGTTCGCCCAATCGTTTGCGCTTGAACAGTTCAGCACATCAATTAGGTCGCTTGTATCTAAGATGGCTTGACCAAGGTGCAGGGCTCTGAACTCCCTTAGTACAGGACATCTTCCCAGAAAATGCTGGATATCTTCAGTTTCTCCTGTATTGCATAGGGGGCAGATAGGGCTATCCACTTGCTGGTAACCGTTTCCCTGGAGCAAAAGCATACCACATCTGGCTTTCATCACCCACGAAATATTTCTCGGCGGTATATTTAGATACTTTTCTCCTATCTGTCCAAATACTTATAGAATCTGGTGTTACTAATGTTTTTTCATTGCACATATATATCCTTTTGTGTGCTCTTTAGAGCATAATCCGTTCCATTGAGACCTCGAGATTTCCATGTCATGCCAATCAAAGCAATTTGGGACACATAATGCATATAATTTTAATTCCTTAGCCCAAAATACATTTTTTTGAAGAATTTTTTTAGCAAGTAGATTTGGAAGCCGTTCGTCTTAATATTCAAAAAGAACCTTGGAAATATAATTGAGAAGTTGTCCAAAAGAGAACAGGTGCGCATACTCCACATTGCTTTCCAAGGCGAGTGCATAGTCTGGTGTTGTAGGTGGCAGGTTTAAAATTTTTTTCAAAAAACAAAAGTGGGAATTATTGACCTCTTTGAAGCAGCTATAATCCCAAATCTGGGCAGCATAAGTTTGTATAAATCTACATACGGTATTGTAGACTTTACTGGTAAATTACATACTATTAAATACATATTTACTCCAGGTCACATTAATGCTTGTTTTTACTAGCTCTGTACGCATCTGGGCATGTTTTTGAAATGATAGCTTTGGCGTGAGTGTCACTCCCAGATAGCAGTATTCTGAGACTATTGTTACAGGCAAGTCTTTAAACCTCCTTTTTACAGCTGTTGCTAGACCGCCTCGCCTGAAGAGCATTATTTCAGACTTTCTTGTATATTAGCGGAAAGAAATACTTCGTAACTTTGAAACAAACGATCCCAAACAATTCTACGATTTTTTCCAATGAAGATATACCATTTTTAGTTCACAAAAACCCAATATATTGGGGGTGCCCCAATGTATGCAATGAGTTTTGTTGAAAATTTTCATTGAAATTCTATACAAATTACTAGCCGGCTGTACTGTTTCTGCAAGGCATACTTATGTGTAGTAGACAGTTTTGGTTTTTTATTATTATCGAGACTATGTATGCTTAAAAAAATCGTACAATTCTTTGGGATAGTTTATTTTAAAGTTAAGAAATAGTTATTTATGATAATATCAAAAAAAAGTCAAAACAAAAGTATAGGTTCCCCACAAATCGCTTCTGAAAAGGGTCAAACTAGGCTTTTTCCAACTTTGAGCTCAAACTACTAAAAATCTCGACGTGATGGACCATTTCTGAAAACAGATTCGTGTTCAGCACACGAAAATCATCTAGAATCACCACCAACCCTTCATTGGGTTCATAATCGTGTCTTCATTGTCGATCGATCCACCATTATATTTCACAACGCTGACACCATATCGTCATAAATTTATTGAAAGCACAGATTATTCTTTGAATGAGATGATTTTAGATAACGAAACAAGGAAATAGCTCTCTCTTTTTTTCATATGTCAAATTCACACGCCGATGATGCTTTTGTAACTTTCGGTATATCAACACAAGATAAGATCTTTCGAAATTTCGTCGAAATTCGTTCAGTGCTTCAAAATGTTATTCACATTCGTTAATTAGCAAATCAGAAATAGCGTTTTGAATCTAAAAATTAAAGTTAATCTGAAATCGTGAAAACGCGGCCACGTTAATTCCTTTTAAAATTGAGCAAAATTTTTGTATTGTAATTTTTGGCGGTGAATTTACACTTAAAGAGTCCTTTTTGTTGCTGATAGAAATATGAATATTGTATAAAAAAAAGGAATATTTAATTATCCAATCAAGTTACCAAAATTGGTAAAACATTGAACAAAACATGGAAATTGGCTGCAGAAGTGTTGTTTAAATATTCTGCACCCAAAAGTGTTCACACTTTATCAATCTCTTAAAGTCTGTTAATAATTTACAACTCAAGTTCGCCTGTTTGCCTTGCCATGCCTCTTCAATTTCGTTCGAAACCAAACACAACAAGAAAAGAAAAAAAATAATTATCTGTATTTTTTTCTTGTGATTCTGTTGAAGCCTAAAAGGGACAACTTAAGCTAGTAGAAGTGATGTGGCCCGCCTGTTAATGCCACAAGTTGTTGCCTAATCCTTTAGACAAGCCAAAATGCCAAGTAAAGTCAACTAATGCCACGCCTACTTCAAATGCCATTTTTCACTTAATTTCGCGCATTAATATTTAATTGTGCGTGTGTTTGTGGGGCACGTTCTTCTAGCCAGCTGGCAACAGCTGCTGGCAGACGCCCCGCCATCAACTGACATTGACAAGCCTAGCTGAAGCTTTGAGGTTCCTTCTGTTTTGCACGTGGCTTTATGCATAACCACAAAATGTTGAGTCATGCCCTGCCCCCTACCCCCCTCTTCACTTTTCGCCAGTTCAGTTTCAGTTTTTTGACCAGCTTTTTTTGTCACCCAATGTCAATGTGGGGGGGGGGGGGGGCGGCAGGACTTTGCCTGCCTGCTCCTCTTCGGTGGTTGCTTTCCAGTTTCCAGTTGACTTTTGCTTGTTTTGTGGATCGATATGAGAGAGCGAGAGCGTGAGTTTCGCGACTTTCTCTCTGCACAACAACGAAATGTGCACATGTGATGTGAAAGGGACGACTCTTCCTTTTCCTTGTGCCTTCTGCCAGCCTATTTAATAATTGTGCATTCAGAAAACGTGGCGCATTAGAAGGGAGCAAGCAATCAACGTTTAAATCTCTATAATTTTCACTGAATTAATTTATTTAATTTTCTTTGTCTTGCATAAAATGAAGCTCATTTTGGGGGTTTTCAAGGAGCATGAAATTATTTTTACCTATTTTTTGCGTACAAAATCGATTTCTCTTAAAAGTAGGCTACGAAAATTGTCAGAATTTAATTGGATTATTTAATGAACTTTCAAAATTGATGGCCAAAAGTAGGCTAAACAAAGTTTTATATAGTAAGCTTTAAAACTAAACCTTTAAGCCAGAGATTAAAACCTAAATGAATAACGTTTAGGCCAATTGCTTTTCTCAGATTACGGTTATATTACGGTTGTGGAGTTATAATTGTGGGTTACGGTTACACTAGGCAACAAGGTCCAGTATATTGAAGGGTGGGAATGATTCTAGATGATTTTCGTGAGCTAAACACGAATCTGATTTCAGAAATGGTCCATCACGTCGAGATTTTTAGTAATTTGTTGGGTTTTTAGGTTTTTTGGGGAACCTAAACTTTTGTTTTGACTTTTTTTTAATATTATCGTAAATTACTATTTCTTAACTTTAAAATAAACTATCCCATTTTATTGTACGATTTTTTTAAGCGAAGATATACCATTTTGAATACATAGTCTCGATAATAATAAAAAACCAAAACTGTCTACTGCACAAAAGTATGCCTTGCAGCAACAGTACAAACGGCTAGTAGTTTGTATAGAATTTCAATGAAAACTTTCAACAAAACCCATTGCATACATTGGGGCACCAACAATATATTGGGTTTTTGTGAACTCGGTTACAATTACTAAAAATGGTATATCTTCATTGGAAAAAATCGTAGAATTGTTTGGCAAAGTTTACATGAAAGAAAGTTAAAACAAAAGTATAGGTTCTTATAAAAAGAGTCCAATAAGGCATTTTTTGTATCTTTAAGCTCAAATTACTAAAAATGTCGACGTGATGAACCAATTCTGAAAGCAGATTCGTGTTCAGCACACGAAAATCATCTACAATCACCACCAACCCTTCAATATACTGTAAAAAGTCTAATTTTGTTGCCTTGTGTGTTATTGATTGTGTGCAGAAAGAGCCTTTGTTTGAACTGTTTTTTGTTGTTTTGACTTTGGCTATAATTTTACGTTTCCACTTTTGTTGGTTGCTTTTCTGTTAGAGATATAGGAATATTATAGTTTGTCTGTCTTATATGTATTTGGGGGGCATCATACGGTCTCTGTTAATAAAAACAACTTTGCATAATTTTCGGCTTTTGTTAATCTAAAAAAAAAGAGGACTGCAAAACAATTCAGAAAGTTAATGTTGACGCTCGACAATGTTTTTCAAAATATACTATGATTGTTTATATTATTTTAGCCTTCGGATTTTCTAAATCATCATCGACTCGTCATGACGGTTTTTGCTGTAAAGCCGCTATGGAATTCCCAAGTGGTTATAGCAGCACTGGCAGCAGAAGGAAGCTGCTGACTTGCAGTAGATGGGCAAAGACTGCTATTGATGGGACCGGGAGGTTTCTAAAACAGCTGTACAGTATACCTGCATTCCTTGTGGTGTGTGGTATGTCCAAACATAATCAGGATATTCACCAGCCCGCGTAAAAGCGTAATTGTGTAAATTTACGCGGCGCAGCTATTGAGCGCCCCTTCTGCTTACCCTAGTAATTTTTGACGTAAATCAGCTGATTTTTTGCTGTCACTTGTGAGGCAAAGCTTGATACGTAAATGTAAGTCAAAATAAAAATGCCTGATTAAGCGAAAAATTAACCTAGCGCTTCATGAAATAGAATGCATTGATGAACAAATCAAGCGAAATACGTGGATGAAGAAATAATAATACATAAAAAAATCTTTAGTTATGGACTATGATGCTGTCGATGAAGTGATGGACGAGCTTATGGACATCTTACTGCAATTGCATGCTCTCGGCTAGGAACCAAGTTCTGTGTGCCCAAATCAGTTAACTGCCAAACCAATGTGCTGCCATTTTTCAATGATGGACGCTTTCTCCAAATGCTCCCTGTCTCTAAGAGTCAGTTCGCGTTGATTGCCAAATTGATGTTTGCTTTGTGTCGACTGTATTTCGACCCCGAATGGAACTTGAGTTAGCGCTTGCAGTTTTTGGTTTGGAGTCGTCAAAAGACAATTCACCAATAAGGAAAACTGCAACTATTTCTAGGTCTTGTTAGAAAGTGTTTGGAGCTATTTTGAGAAAAATGTGTCAATTTATTTACTGGCCAGATTCAGCTGACGGACAATTGATTTGATTTTTTGGTGTGACCGTATATTTTGAAGACAAAAATCTCAAAATGGCTCGATACCAAGTGTTTTTGTCGATACTTTGAATAACTTTACAACACTTCAAATATTTACACTTTCAGCCATGCTCCCATTTTCGCTTTCCCAAAAATTTTACGATTTTGAGTCCAAATTTGCTCCAAAAACCGGTTTGAAATCGCACAAGTTTTACGAAAGCGAAAATGGGAGCATGGCTGTTTTACGCTGATTTTTTTAACATACCCCAGGGCAGCAAAAACGGCAGTTGTTGTGTTGTAAACATTTGGAGTTTACGCTTTTTGATTTACGAGGGCTGGTGAATACTCTAAATCAGCGATGCCCAGCCGTATGCTCTTTGGGTACGTTTTGTTATTGTAATTCCACCAAACATAGGAAATCAATGATCGTATACATGCAGGGCGCGAGGCATACAAAACGACACACACGCTAGCGATTTCGTGTGCATGCGACGCGTAGAACAAAAACCGGTTTTGTTCTTTTCTTTGATTGGTGTTTGCGAGCGCAAGCAAACTGACCAACAACAATTTCATTATTGGTATTGGTGCTTATCTTTGTGAGTATTGGTGAGTGCTCTGTCGTATGCAGCTTTTGGGCATGCCTGCTCTAAATATTACCTCGAGCCTACTGGGGGTTACTGCCGGCTCGAGGTCAATGTTTTTAACGTGCTTCATTATAAAACAAAACACGATTTTTGGTTTTAAAACATATTTCGAACTCCTTCGGGATTCGTCTTCAGGGAAAAAGCGCTTTGTCAGCTGTGGAGTTGAGAACAGAGCCTGCTAAATCTTTATAGTTTGAAATTCGTAATATTTTTTTTGTATATTTAACAAATTAATTGATAATTTATTTAAAATTGATAAAAATTGATTCGTACAAGGCTCGAACAAGACCGTTACCTAAAAACCTTGAACCTTAATATTTCGAACATTAACCATTGCTACATTTTGGTTCGAACATGCGTATCGAAGCTCTGAAAAAATCATTGGGATTGTAGCCCTGATTTCCTTATAATTGTGTCAGCATGCGCTGTCTGCTAACATAATGTTAATATGCTAACATTAATGTTAACGCTCAGTTAATTGATATAAGTAAAGTTTTATAAGTATATCAAAAGCGGACTCGACCGTCTTTAACTTGTACTCTCGTTTTTCTGTAAGTTTAATAGTGTTACGCGTGGAAAAGCATAATTATACTCTTTCAAAGCACAAAAAAAATGGCAAATTAAATAAAACCAAGCCTTGTCATTGTGGTCTCTGGACCCACCTAATTCATTTCCCTTAGGCAGCAGCTCCCAGTTCAACAATTAAATACACAAATTAGTTTATTTATATGACCTGTTTGGTTACAAAACAAACGCCCGGCCTCCCCCCAAGGACTATAAATATTAATTTTGTGGACGATAGAAAGCAAAATGATTTTAATGTCATAAATAAACGTGCGGTAAATTGAATTAATTGTGTCGGTTGTTTAATATGAAATGAATAGTTTGTTTTTAAATTATTTGAAAATGTCAAAGGCCCATACAATGTCCTTGGCATGCAATTTTAATAGCGCCTCTAAATTTAAGTAACCTCAAGTTGTGGGTGTCGTTTCCTTTTTTGTTATTTTTGGCAACGTTTCAAATTCTTTATTTATAAGTTTTTGTTTCTTTGCCCCCCCAGTGTGGTGGTCTGCATTTGCTCTTTATTTATTTATTTCGATTGAGGACATTGCTTTGATTTTATTATGCGCAAGGAAAACACAAAAAGAAAAGGAATTCAGGTGTTGTTTTATATAAGTGAACTGTCTTTGATTTGCAATTGAAACGAAATTCATGTTTCTGTCTTAAAATCGAACTAATTCGGAGAAGGCAATGTTAATTTCATTGGAAATGCTAATATTTGTTCATGCTCTTGATAGGCTAAATCTATTTATATATATAAAAATCACGTGTCACACATTAGTTAGCAATCTCCTCCGAAACGGCTTCACCGATTTTAATAAAAATTTTTTTTTTGTATATATTTGGCAGGTGTACAATAGGTTTTTAACTATATTTCGTAAGGCTAGGTGAGTTGGGTTTCCCTCTGCAGAACATTCTTCTGAATTGACGACGCAACAGGCTGCTCATCTGTGTCACTCTGTGTTTTATTATTGTGAAAATCGTTATCGTTATCGGAATTTTGTTTTTCATCAATCGTTTCAATTTGGCCTATCTGTGTGTGTGTTGTGTGTTACAGTAAATAATGCCAGCAACACGCAGGGGTGGCTATTTGGGCCATCTAACGAATGCAGCAACACACAAAGCGAAATGTTAGGGCATCAAGAACAGATCAACAATTACATGAAATAAATGAAGTTACGCGTGTCACAATGTAGCAACTGCGGTCTTCTCATTCACAAGAGGCACTAGCTTTCCAAAGTCAACAACAACAATTGGAGCAGAGACGAGCGCTCCGGACAGATGTTAACCCACGCAGATCAATTGACCGACAACGCCAACAAGTACATCGAGCATTTACATCTGCTTCGTTCCTTCGTCTCGCATTCGAGGATGAGCCAGATATCGAATATTTTGCTCATCCGAAAGTCCTGATGGGTGCTATGGACAAAGAATGTCCCAATTGTCATGCGCTCGAATTCAAAAATAAGTCCTCCGGAATGTGTTGCGCATCAGGAAAAGTGCAACTACCGGAAAATGAGATGCCACCAGAACCATTGAAAGTCTTGCTTCAAACCTGTTTCTGAAGCCCATTTGTAGATTTAATTCATGCTTACAAATGACGTCGTACGGAGCAACAGAAATAATGCACAATACAGCGGAAAAATGGTCAGCAATTTAATTCAACCTACAAAATCAAAGGCCAAGTGTACCATAAAGTAGGCTCATTGCTGCCAATGCCAAACGAACAACACATTTTTACAAATCTACTTTATGGGCGGTGAGGGCGTCAATCGTGTAGATGCACGTTGCAGCTACAATAACGCCGGGCGCATCAACGGCGAGCTGGACTCCCTTTTGAATGAGCACAATGAATTATTGAAATTCTTTAAATCACACATGCACGAACTGCAAAGTGACAATCACACTATTGTTATCAATCCTGATAAAACACCAGCTGGAGAGCACGTGCGTAGATTTAATGCGCCTACTGTTGTCGACGTTGCTGGAATAATGGTTGGCGACCGCACAGCGACAAGAGAAATTGTGATTCGAAGAAGAAACAATAATCTAGAGTACATCGCCGACACACACCGTTCATACGACACTCTCCAATATCCGCTAATTTTCTGGAAAGGACAAGACGGATATTGCATAAACATTCAAAATTTTTACTAGAAACAATTTATATGCCAGAACAACATTTGCCGGGTCAGCTAGAGATTTTTAAAATAAAAATTTAATACTTAAACGAGGGCCACCTCTAACTATGTCTTGTTCCGAATGCACTATAGAAAATTTTGACATTTATTAGACTTAAATTAGAGGTGCGAGAGTGAGCGAACTTTCTTTCACGTCACGAACGATTCACGATATAATAAAAATCTAGTTACGCACGATTTACGCACATAATTTTCGGAGCGTTTCGCGGTACTCACGATGTGTACACGATTTAGGGAGGAGGAGGAGTCACGAATGATCACAGACGATAAAACTGCATCTTCTTTAAAATTGATCAATTAAATAAGGTGCTTTTTATTCCAACACTTAAAAAGAAAACGTGGTTTCCAACTCCACAGCTGACGAAACGGACGCTGTGCCCTCCCTGAAGACGAGTCCCGACGGTGTTCGAAATATATCGGAGAAGACAAAAGGAGAAATTTTTTTTTATTTTTGAAAAATAATTGCACAGAAAATACACCTGACCTTGAGCCGGCCAAACGAGAACCATTTGAAGTAACAAAAAGGTCACCATCCCCAACTATTATTGAAAACGTTGAATTTATTTTTCATTTATTATTTTAGCGAGAGCTTAAGTTAAAGTCGCCCCTGCCTGACTTCGATATACCCGTTACTCAGGGGAAGAAATGTTTAATAGCCTTCCTGTGTTCCTGAGGGGGGAAGCCGAAAAGTATGCAACATTTTTAACTTGGCTATTATCCGATCTTAATGAAAATTTGAGGGATTATAGATATTACGAATATAGTTTGAAATTTGAGAGCGATATCTTTAGAACTGTGGAAGTTGTCGGGAGCAGAAGGCGACAACAAATAATACTAATTTAGTCATCCTAACACCATACTTTGTTTGCCTAAATTATATGTAAATAATCTCCTAATCCATATCGGCTAATAGCTCAGCACTGTCACAATTACAGTTTAATCATTAAAATAAGCGTAAGCATACGATCATTTCCAAAGCTTTCATTGCATGTAAGCTTTTCTATTTCTCTTCTTTGCTTATTCAGTCGCTTGCCTTATCTCTAATCGCTCGCTCGCTTACGCATCTCGCTCCATCATTTAACATTACCAACAATTCAAACATTTATAAAACATTGTAAAATAAACATATACATTGCGCACAACATATAAACAATCAACACATTAAACAACAAACACATTATCGCTAAACTCAAACACATTAAAATCATACATAGTGAACATAACTTAAAACCACCCCCGCTCTTTTCTTTTGTTGAAACGCTCGCAACATTAACTAATTGTTTTATCCGAAAAGGGGATGCAAAATAGTATCTCCCCAAAACATTGGTGACCCCGACGTGATATTGTTCATAAAAAATTATAGTAAAATTAATAATTTTTTGATTGCGTCTTGTGCATAATTCGGTGCCAAGCCCACATACATATACACGCATACATTGGCTTGCTAATTCGAGCGACCAGTGCTTCTAAAACTGTTTCGGTGTTACAGTTGGTTAGTGCCCGCGAATACATAGTGCGTTTATATAAAGGTGGTGTGATCTTGCGGACACTAGGTCATTGGCCCATAGGTACAGCAAAGCGCCGAAAGTTTGATTTTCGTTCCCTTTTGTGCTGGTCATATTCGGTGTTTGAGTGAGTGACATTGCGGTTGAACATTTTTGAACAGTTAGTCGTATAAAAAATTCTAATGGCGGAATTGGATTTTTATAAAGCCAAAACAGACGCTCTGTTTCGGCAAATTCAGGCGCAAAATAAATACTTCGAGTCTGAAGGAATCTCGTCGTTTGACGAATCTGATTTGGAAGTGCGGATCGAAGGAATCAATCGCATGTATGCCGATTTTGATTCAGCCCAAACCTGCCTTGAGAAGCTGAACCTGTTGGAGCTGGCCGGCGATGCGCGGCAAAAGTTCTCGGAGAGCCTATACCAGGCCAAATCAAAGCTGACTCGAGCTCTATATTGCTTGCGTGCGCCCTCCATTGTAAATTCAACTGCGCTTTACAAAGAATCCGATGACAAGGACAAGGACAAGGGCACAGTTACGTCTGTGACGCGCAGCAGTAGGCTGCCTGAATTGCAACTTCCCAAATTCTCTGGTGCGTACATCGACTGGCCAGATTTCTACGCAATGTTTAACACGGTGGTCGGCAACAACGATGGCATAAGCAAAGTGGAAAAGTTCCAGCATCTGCGATCCTGCCTGAGTGGCACTGCATTGGACACAATACGCTCACTGGAGCCCACAGATGAGAATTATACAACTGCCATCGATTTGTTAACGAAACGATTTGATAACAAGCTTTTACATTTCCAGGCACACGTGAGATCCATTTTCGGGCTAAAAGGTGTTGAGAGGGGTTCTGCTGCTGGCTTGCGCGAATTGAGTGATAAGGTCAACTCTCACCTGCGCGCTCTCAAAGGCATGGCAGAAATCGAGCAAATTTCTGACGGTTTGCTTATTCATCTCATATCATCGAAACTGGATCAAAGCGCACTTGAGAAGTGGGAGGAGGCTCTGCGCACGGATGAATTGCCCAAATGGACCGAGATGTCTGCGTTTCTGGAGAAAAGGTGCCGTATGATGGAGAACGTAGAAAATGCTATGGTAACCAAATCGCATAGCAATCAGGTGGGAAAACCAACTTTTAAATCGAATCATACATCTCTCATCTCATCATCTAACTCCACACATTCATCATCTTGTGCATTGTGCAATGCAAATGACCACTTAATTCTGAAATGCCCTCGATTTTTGATTCTCAACCCTACCTCTCGATACAAGGAAGCCAAACGTTTTCATCTTTGCCTAAACTGCCTTCGAAAAGGGCATAGTTTGCAGCAGTGCAAGTCTGGGCATTGCCGACACTGCTCATCAAAGCACCATTCCTTGCTGCATATGGATTCAGCACCCTACCTCTCCACTTCTCAACCACAGCTACTTGCTGGCACTCAAACGCATCCTGCGTCCTCTCTCGTCTCTACCACCGTATCCCCAACTCCACCTAAAGTCTCTACAGATCAGGATTACGTGTTGCTCGCTACTGCTATTGTGCAGGTTCAAAGCCGATCTGGAGTATTTATTCCTTGTCGCGCTCTTCTCGATTCGGCATCGCAACTGAATTTCGTTACATCTCGCCTAGCCAACCAACTCCAGCTCAAAGCTCACCGCTCTCATGTCGCCATTTCGGGCATAGGGAATTCGTCCCTGCAATCAGCCAGTAAATCAATCGAGATTATGGCTCAAGCCTCCGACGCAAGCTATCGTGCTTCGTTTTCGGCGGTGATTATGCGAACCATTACCGATCATCAGCCTCATTTTGACGTGGACCACAGCGAATGGAGCATTCCTAAAAACATCGTCCTCGCCGATCCACTTTTCCACAAGAGTCAACGGATTGATTTACTCATTGGTGCAGGAATCTTTTTTGACCTTTTGTGTGTTGGCCAAATACGAATTGCCAGTCATTTGCCAACTTTGCAAAAAACTCGTCTCGGCTGGATCGTTTCTGGAGGGCTATCCACAGCCAATGGTAAATGCTCCGCTCTTTCTGCATTGATTAAAGAACCAAGCGTGCATACGGAAACCGACGATTTGTCCGTAGTTCTAAAACTCTTCTGGGAAATTGACAGCTGTTGCGGAGCATCTTCTGCGCTTTCGGAGGAGGATGTTTTATGCGAGCAGCTATTTCAACAGCATTACACAAGGCTTCCGTCTGGCCAATATTCAGTTCGCCTTCCAGTTAAAATCAGCTTGAGCAATCTGGGGGAATCTTACGATCGTGCGTTAAAGCGTTTCAAGAGTCTAGAAAGTAAACTAGCAAAAAATCCTGAGTTGAAAGCTCAATACTCAGCGTTTTTGCAGGAATACCTTGATTTGGGCCACATGTCACTTGCCGATACGCAATCTCAAGCTCCTCAATTCTTTTTGCCCCACCACTGCGTGCAGAAATTGGAAAGCACAACAACTAAATTGCGTGTCGTTTATGATGGCTCAGCTAAATCCACATCAGGATTTTCCCTCAATGACCTTTTGCTCGCTGGCCCATCCATCCAACCAAAGTTGTTCAATACGCTGATTCGGTTCAGATTCTATAGGGTCGCACTATGCGGTGATATATGCAAAATGTACAGATGCGTACGCATGACTCACCCCGACCAACTTTTGCAATGTATCTTGTGGCGAGACAGTCCTGATGGAGCAATTGAAATCTATACTCTTGATACCGTAACATACGGCACAAAACCAGCTGCATTTTTAGCCATTCGGGCCATGCACCAGCTGTCGTATGATGAGGAGACTGAGTTCCCGATTGCGGCCAAAATCGTTAGAAGGGATTTTTATGTGGATGACTTAATCTCAGGAGGTGATTCTATCGAAGAAGTCGCTGAAACTCGTCAACAAGTTAAGGAGCTTTTACGCAGAGGACATTTTCCAATACGTAAATGGTGCTCCAATGAGCCTGGCGCGCTGGATGGTGAACCTGAAGCTGAGCAGGAAAAGTCCATCAAGTTCCACGATGGCACAGATATCACCAAAGCATTGGGCTTGGCCTGGGATACGAGGTCGGACAACCTGCTATTCCATTTTTCTCGCGCTGTTTCTGAAGGACCTGCCACCAAACGCGCAATATTGTCAGCGATCGCCAAATTGTATGACCCTCTTGGGTTAATAGGCCCGATTATAACGAGGTTCAAAACGTTTATGCAAGCTTTGTGGAAGGATAAACTCGATTGGGATGAAAGTTTGCCGCAGACGTTGCATTCTGTCTGGCTAGAGCACATTTCCCAAATTTGTTCGGTTGCCAGCTTCAAATTTCCTCGCTTTGTTTTGCAGCCGAGCGCCTCTTGCCAACTTCACGCATTTTGTGATGCTAGTATTTCTGCATATGGCGCTTGCATATACGTACGCTCAGAAATTAATGGATCCGTTTCGTCGCATCTACTCTGCTCCAAATCTAGAGTCGCTCCTCTAAAGACTCTCACCATTCCTAAGTTGGAATTAGCTGCTGCGCACCTATTGGCAGAGCTGCTTTCTAATATAGTACAAACAATCCCTATATCTTGTACTGTTCATTGCTGGTCCGACTCCACCATAGTCCTTGCTTGGATACGAGAATGTCCTTCAAATTATAATATTTTTGTATCCAACAGGATCGCACAAATACAGGAGCGTACCAAAGGCATGACATGGCGTCATGTACCATCAGAGATGAATCCTGCTGACATCCTCTCTCGTGGATGCACACCAATTGAGCTGTTGGACTCAAGTCTGTGGTGTCAAGGTCCAGCCTTCTTACGCGAAGATGAGTCTTTCTGGCCGACAAGCCCAACAGCTACCCTGGAGTTACCGGAACGTCGTCGGCAGGCTCTCATCTCAATTCAACATGCGGATATCTCTGGCACCTGCAAATACCAAAACTCGTTTGGAAAAATGCAGCGTGTGTTTGGATATATCTATCGATTCCTGCTCAGAGTACAAGGCCAATCTGTATCCAGTGGACCGCTTACTGTCGACGACATTAAAGGCGGCACACATCTTCTCGTCAGGAGCATCCAGCGCGTACATTTTGCTGAGGACCATAAGGCGTTGCAAGAAGGACATCAGTTGTCACCTAAAAGCAAGCTTTTATCGCTTCATCCCTTCCTAGACACTGCAGGGCTGATGCGAGTTGGTGGCCGCTTGCAGAACTCAAACTTGGATTTCGACGCAAGGCATCCGCTGTTGCTGCCAAAGGGGCATCCGGTTACCAACGCCCTCATCACGCATTTCCACCAAAAGTTCCTGCATGCTGGACCACAGTTTCTCCTTTCAGCAATTTATCAAAAATTCTGGCCTATTGGAGGTCGCAAAGCTATCGCAGCCGTGACCAGAAAATGCATCCGATGCTTCAGACTGAGACCAAAAATCTTCGAGCACATCATGGCGCCTCTGCCAGCGGATCGGGTCCAACCAAATCGACCTTTTTTAATCACTGGCATCGACTTTTGTGGGCCCTTCTTATGCAAGTCGGAGATAAGAAGCAGACCCCCTGGAAAATGCTACATTTCGATTTTCATCTGCTTTGCCACTAAGGCAACTCATCTCGAAGTCGTGGAGGATTTGTCGACCGCATCATTCATCGCGGCCCTAAAAAGATTTGCCAGTATCAGGGGCAGGCCAAATACTATTTGGTCGGACAACGCGACGAACTTTGTTGGCGCTAGAAATCAGCTGATCGAACTCAGGCAACTTCTCCTTAGCGACCCTCAAAATGGCGAAATCCTCAACGCTCTCTTGGCCATGGGTATAAAATGGAATTTTATACCGCCACGCTCCCCGCATTTTGGCGGCTTATGGGAGGCCGCAGTGAAGTCGGCCAAATACCATTTTTGCCGAGTGGTTGGAGGCCACACGTTGACATTTCTCGAGCTGAGAACTTTGGTCTGCGAGATCGCCGCAATTTTAAATTCTCGTCCTCTTTGTCCCGTTTCAGAGAACCCAGATGACTTAGACGTGCTCACGCCAGGGCACTTCCTAATTGGGTCCTCATTTTGCGCCATAGACGAACCAGATATCACTCATCTGGACATCAACAGGCTAAGTCGATGGCAGCGCGTATGCCAGATGCAGCAGGTGTTTTGGCGAAAATGGAGCACCAACTACCTATCTCTGCTGCAGGAGCGTGGCAAATGGCGCTCATCATCACCTAATCTAAAGCCAAATAGCGTTGTTGTGCTCAAAGACGACAACCTTCCACCACTCCAATGGCGACTCGGTCGTGTCGACAGCATCATCACAGGAGACGACGGCGTGGCGCGTGTCGCTATAATCCGGACCTCTACTGGACTAGTCAAAAGATGCATCAACAAGATCGCAGTTCTGCCCCTCGAGCCCACGTCGGTTGAAAACCCTGCAGTTTCCAACGGGGGGAGCATGTCGGGAGCAGAAGGCGACAACAAATAATACTAATTTAGTCATCCTAACACCATACTTTGTTTGCCTAAATTATATGTAAATAATCTCCTAATCCATATCGGCTAATAGCTCAGCACTGTCACAATTACAGTTTAATCATTAAAATAAGCGTAAGCATACGATCATTTCCAAAGCTTTCATTGCATGTAAGCTTTTCTATTTCTCTTCTTTGCTTATTCAGTCGCTTGCCTTATCTCTAATCGCTCGCTCGCTTACGCATCTCGCTCCATCATTTAACATTACCAACAATTCAAACATTTATAAAACATTGTAAAATAAACATATACATTGCGCACAACATATAAACAATCAACACATTAAACAACAAACACATTATCGCTAAACTCAAACACATTAAAATCATACATAGTGAACATAACTTAAAACCACCCCCGCTCTTTTCTTTTGTTGAAACGCTCGCAACATTAACTAATTGTTTTATCCGAAAAGGGGATGCAAAATAGTATCTCCCCAAAACAGAAGTTATTGAACATTTTTTTTGGGGGGGTTGTGCAAACAATAGGAGTCGACATTTAAAATTTGGTTGCACTAGCTCTTCTGGTGCTGATCAAGAATATATTTACTTTATATCAGGGGTGCCCAGAATGAGCTTACGGCCGCGTGGACTACCAATACAAATGAAGAAAATTTATTGAAGCAAAAACAACCACAAGAAATTGAAACCCGATTTTGATTTGTGTGTGTGTGTGAGTGTGCTACTGCTGTCTGATGCGCACGTAGCCACCTACAAAGCCTTCGCTCGGAGAGAACGAGAAGAGAGGACACATTTGAAACTGTTGTTGCTGCAGATGCTTTGCGTGACGGGCCGACGCGCCGGCAACAACAAAACCTTCGCTCGGAAAGAGAGAGAGAAGAGAAGGTATAAATTTGTTGTTGGTCGTATACGCGCCAGCGATTGTAAAGCGTAAAGCGCCGAATACACTACATAAATTTTTGCGCAAATCCACACGCATTTAGCGCACACAATACACCAGCATTGCAAGCGCTCGGCGAGTAAAGATGGAGGAAGACGCAGCTGTTGCCGTTGCTTGGCAACGAAAGCGAAATGCTAAAAAGAAAGGAAAAAACGCTTGTGTTCAACCTCCCATTTTCACACTTGAGCATCTTTTTCCATGATTACAAGTACCAACGCGCCGACGACTTGCTACGAACTGAGCACAATTTGTGCAAAC
Organism: Lordiphosa magnipectinata; assembly: GCA_037044535.1. Taxonomy (NCBI): domain Eukaryota; kingdom Metazoa; phylum Arthropoda; class Insecta; order Diptera; family Drosophilidae; genus Lordiphosa; species Lordiphosa magnipectinata. The sequence continues at coordinate 280,360 of JBAMBO010001336.1, forward strand.
ACACCTAAAACTTTACGCAAAAAAATCAAAACGCTTTTGATTTTGGTCTCACTGTGCACAAAAGCGTGCGTGTGAAGACATATTTCACTAACACACATTAGCGTTTGGCGCGAAAATTTGTGTGGTGTATGGAATAAGTTGCGGAATAAGCTTTGGCAACATACATTTGCACGACATTACTATACCCTTTTTACTCTACGAGTAACGGGTATGAAAATAGTTTCATATTTTTACTTAAAAAGCTTATAAATAATATCGCTAAATGTCCGAGCTCGCCTTTCTTCTCTGTGTTTGTGAAATTTCGTTTCTTAGGACTTAACCTCATTTTCTCCAATGCCCACTTGCTTGCTAAGAGGAAAAAGATTTTCTTTTTTATTGCTTTTGGAGAGGGGCTAAGCCAAAGTCTTTTAGACCGCAAAATCTTGCTTAGTATTTAAGTTTTTAAATGATGCCTGAAATTTGGGAATATTTCCTATGGTGGATGTCCATTTTCATTAGAAAATTTTACAATATTTAGCTCATTTTAAAGCTCGTCATATAGAGACTCTCTGACGATAGTGTAATAACAATTCAAATATCTCTAAATATTTAGAAAATTTAGACTTCATTGATGAAATAGAACAGGTTCTATTTGATAAGAGATTCTCTTTAGAGAAGTTTGACAACCGACTATTCAGAGATATATGACAAGTGTAAAGGCAGCTTTACTCAGAAAATGTCCTATGTTTTTCCACTTAGCAAGCGGTGCCCTTAATACGAGCTGATTTGACATTAGTTTAAAGCAAAAAGACAATGTACGGTCGCCATGTCAAAAATCCATCCAGTCGGTAACAGATTTATATCGATTGAAAAGGTTCTTACTGCAGCAATTGCCTTGAGAAATCAATTGAAATTTTTCGTATATTTAGATCTTTGGACTGCTTCTGTTTTGGTTAAGGGTTTCTAGGTCACGTTCGTTTAAAAATAGCACTTTGAAGTGTAAGAAAAATTTTAAAATATCCCAAAAAGTGTGCTATACTTTTTTCTTCAGCTGCCACAATACGCTTTGCCGTTTCCCTAGCATGCACATTTGTACATTCATACATGCATATAAATCTGTATATATGTATAACTGTGTGTGTATGTTTTTAGCAACGCCATGGCCAAAGTTGTTGGCGCTTTCAAGGACATTTTCACTATTTGCAGTTTGCTCTCGTTATACACACAACTTGGTGTGTGTGTGTGTGTGTGTGTGCGGATGCCCTTGCCTTTGTTGCTCACTGCTGACTGCCTTCTTCTGCGTTTGTCTAAAATATGCCAAAAAGAAAAACATAAAACTCGCAAAGACATTTTCATCTTGCTTTTGAAAATTGCTTAGCAAATAAGCAGGACAAACGAGCTGTGTGCATTTTTAACGCCGCTTGACACTATTTTAACTTCTTCTTAAGTAAACTCAACCGAAAGCTAAAAGTAAAGTAAAACGTATTACTACGAGAGCAGTTTGATAAGTCAGTAAGTATAATAAAATGCACTGAGTCAAATTGTGCTAATACATGTCAAACTTTTTCCTGAAAATGGCCCCTCCGATATAGAAATTTTTCCAATTGTCACAATCAGGAATTAAAAACGAAACTATTTTCGGTATCGGTTGCGGTGATATAATGGGAAACGTACATAGGTTGCTTGTCCCTTATCTATGCAGTTAAAAAAGCTTTAGGCCAGTATAAATGCCGTCCGAAACCGCAATTCGTTTCTCTCTGGTCGCAATCAGATTGTTCTTAGTTATATCGCTACATTGCATTAAAGTCAACATTGCCAAAATTGAGGTTATCTCATAAAAATTAAGATTTCTCAAAAAGTGCACATTGAGACTAAATAAATCGGAAGCGGACTTGATGACTCTATAAATTACACAAAGTCATAGACTAAACAAATCTAAACAAAACTTATTAAACTGCACTTGAACATTGACTTTACCACTTGACTCTATTTACCACATAGGAGCAAGCTTCAAAGCAGAAATATGTACTCAAAGCAAGATGGTGACGCCGAAGGAAATAGAGATAGCTCTCTCCTTGAAAAATTTTCGCTCTAGATCGAAGAGTTGGGAAGCAAGTAAACGTTTAATTTTGTACAGAAGACCATTAGGCCATACTCTATCAAATGCTTGTTTCACCTCTACAAATACTGCCACCACGGATGTGCCTAGCGACATCCTTAGGCCAAATTGGAAATGCTATATCTCACTTCATATAGTGCTAAGCATCTTTTAGAAATTTTTGACATTGAAGGGTATGACTCAACCTCCAAGGGACTCTTCCCATTATTGTAAATCGTCACAATTTGGGCTCTCTTTCAGAACAGAAAGAGTAAAGCTTCGATAGGAAAAGCTTTTCAAAGTCTGTAGTCTAGGCCATCCTCAACTGGTGCCTTCTTCAGCGTTATAGGGGGAGAAGGACGCAAGTTGACCAGGGGTGTCAATGATTCTATTGACGCAATTCTTACGGCTATTTGATGCTTAAACCTATCCTCTAGGTTTAGGGCAACTTCTTTCACACGCTTTTGCGGTAACTTGTCCCAAGTCCCCATATGAAGTTTAGAAATTGTTTGCTTTTTGTACCGCCTTGTAAGCGATCAAAGTGCGTAGTTGGTGCTTAAATCATGCTTTAAGCTCTCAAGAACTCAGCAGATCTCTTCTTGTTTATGCTTGGTTAACAGCTTCTTAACTCGATTTGTTACTCTTCGATACACCTTATCCACATTAGAGTCAGCTGTGCCAGCATACTGCGGAGCCGCCTTTTTATATACTATTGTAGAGTAACGTATAGAAGGAAGCATCTCCCCGACCACATAAAGTATATATATTCTTGATCAGCATGACGAGCTGAGTTGATATAGCCCTGTCTGTCTGTTCGTCCGTCTGTTTCTATGCGATCTTCTCCGTCAGTTTAAAAGCTATCTGAACCAAACTTTGCAAGAAGTCTTTTGGAACAAAGACGCTGCACATTTATTGGAACCGGCCGGATGGGATGACTATAGCATATAGCTACCGTAGGAACAATCGGTCGAAAAAGTAGTTTTAGTAAGAAAAACTTTGTTGTCTTCAACGCGAAATTCTCCAAACCTCGTATTTATTCGTTTTCTCTGCTTTTACATAATTTAACCAAGTTTTATTACAATCTGACAACAATATAGTATAGCTGTCATACAAAAGATAGTTCTGAAAAAAGTCTTAGTAGGAAAAACTTGTTTGTTTTCAATGTTATCGCTCCCAAACTTGTTACTGGTCAATATTATATGCTTCCACACAATTTTGATAAGTTTGATCCCAATCGAACGACTATAGTGTACAGCGACCATAGAAACGATCGATCGAAAAAGTAGTTCTAGTGAGAAAAACTATTTTGTTTCCAACGCAAACGCTACCAAACCTCGTATTTATTAGTTTTCTATGATTTTACATAATTCCACCAAGTTTGATGAAAATCGGACATCTATATAGTATAGCTGCCATACAAAAGTTAGGTCTGAAAAAAGTCGTAGTAGGAAAACCATTTTTGTTTTCAATGCTATCGCTCCCAAACTTGTTATTGATCAATATTATATGCTACCACACAATTCTGCCAATTTTGATCCAAATCGGATGACTATAGAGTATAGCTGCCATAGGAACGATCGGTCGGAAAAGTAGTTCTAGAGAAAAAAAGTTTGTTGTTTTCAATGGTAGTGTCTTTATACTTTCCAGTTATGAATATTATCGGTTTCCACACATTTTGGGGAGTTTGGTCAAAATCTGATGAATATATCATATAGCTGCCATAAAACAAACACATTCATCATTTAAATCAGGGGTCGGCAATGTGAGCAGAGAATTCCACAAAATGTCATCCGCTGCAATTGTCTTTGAGAGCTTCAAAGCTCTCTGTACTGAGCCAAATAAAAACCTTACAGTCTACAAAGAAAGCTTTTAAAAGCTCTCTGCCCGTTCTTTGTATGTGTACGATTATTTTCTCAGCTGGCAGTGGCAACTTCTCTGCTCAAATTGTCTACCTCTGCCTTCAATGATGAAGGATTTGGTTAACTTTCCATTGTTTTTGAATTCATAGTTTTTTTTGTATTTTGGCAATCTTTTTTAATCATGTTCAATCAACTTAAAACCAATTTTACATTTTTGTGCATAATAATTTGGCCCCAAAACCGAAACTGAACCGACCGCCCTGTTGGCCTACTTACCCTACCGCACCAATTGGCGGTCAATTATGCCGCAACCAGGCAAAGTGTGCCACTTGCCACTTTTTTTTTGGCAACCGCAACTGACTTTTATGGCACACACACGCAAAGGAATAAAATTTTATCACTTTTCTTTTCGTCGTAAACTGACCCCAACTAAGCACTCCGAGGAGACAGGTGCTAATAATGCAACCTGTTTCCGATTTAAAGTGGAATTAAATTTGATCAGCATATGGAGGATACGAAACCAAACATATGTTAACATTAAGATAAATGGAAAGTGTACAAAAGGGGGGAAGTGAAACAGGAAAAACAGGCAAAAGTTATATGAGCTTTTCATGTCAGGGTATAGTTAGACAATGATAAAGTTACATTAAAGAGAAAAGCGTTTGGAAGACATAAATATTAACGCACAGCGGAAGTGACAGTCAAAGTAATGCCAGCAAATGATGTGAGACTGTGTGTGTGTGTGACATTGCACGCACACACATAAAAATTGTTATATCTTTCTCCCTGCCCAGTTGCGAAATGCTACAAAGTAGCAAATTACGCCGTATCGTAAAAATGGCAACTGACTACGTGTTTTTCTTCTTCATGTTTCGTTTTTCGCTTCAATTCACTTTTCCGTGCAAGATGTGAAAATGAGAAATGTTTACAGTTCAGGCGAAACTTTTCAAAAACTGAAGTGTTGGGTGGGGAAATGTAAAGAAAATTAAAAGGATTAACTTTTTAGTGAATTTGGTGGGAGTGAAGTGAAACAAAACCCTTAAGTGGGTTGTTCATGTTATGTTGGAAAGTTGAAATAAGGTTTATTTACTCTAAGTTATTCAATTCCAGTTATAAGGACGGATCACATCGCAACAACTTGTCTGTAATTTCTCTAGCCCTTAAAGTCACTTGCTGAATTGCTGGATTGTATTTCCTCTATCACTTACCAAACATTAGTTCCGCTCGGCTAACCATCAAGGCGTATTGAACCCAAGTTGACCAAAATTCGCTACATTAGAAAGTAGCTGGATAGGCCGAAAATGTATGTTTAACCAACAGCGTCAGCCAAACTGTTTTACCATATAAACCCAAACATTTAGCCACCTCTCGAAATACTTGAAAAATTTACATAAAACTCGCACGCTCTATAAAATGCCAATAAAAGTGAAACCATTTGATAAGCTTGCGCTCCCACTACATACCCCAAATTATTATTCACATCTAAATGCCAAAAAGACAGAAGGACAGAGGGACAGCTGAGGGCCTCTATTTGCATTGCGTTAATGGCAGCTCAGTTGGCAGTTTTTGTGAAAAGCCAGTCCCTAAATTGCTCATGTGTCTGGGATGATGTTGAAAACACACACACACACACAGAGCCCCCGAGCGTTGGTGGCGACCATTTTAAGTTGCTGCTGCTGCTGGGTGGGATTGTGGTTCATAAATTTGCTAGCTTGGTTTGACTCGACTTGGTTTGTTGCTGCAGTTTGAATTTATGGCTGAACCTTTTCCAGCTTTTGGGACTAATTGCAGAGAACTCTGTTTTGTTTTGTGTGCCCCCCTGCCAGACGGTTGAAATACACAAAATTAATTTAGTCAAGAGTTTCCATTGTGCGTTTATTCTATGCAAAAATTTTACACTTATTCTGGTTTTTCAAAAATATGCGGAAAAATAATATAAAACATAATCATTTTTACTTTCGTACCGAATTTGGTCTCAAAATCGCAAGTGAAATGGGGGCAGTTAATAATTATTTTCTATTATGGAATCAAACTGGAACCGTATACCGAAAAGATCAGAACCGGAACCGATATTTTTTAGTTTTTTATGTACCAGTATACGAGTGCCGATATTTTTGGAACCAAAAAAACCGAAAAGAACCTAAACATTGTACCGGTACAGTTTCGGTTCTGAGTGCAACAACTAGACTGCAAAGCTGACAAAAGCTATATCCAAAAATACGAGACCAGTCTCTGAAAATATGGCATTCTATATTCTTAGACCCTCATTATAATGTCATGCTAATGCTAACCTCGGAACAGAAAAGTGATTGTACTATCCATTTCTGTTCGAGGAAAGCAGTACAAAAACTTTAGAAGCAGAACAATACAAATAGTGTATTTTCACAAAACTGTTTAATGGCATGTGCTCGTCTTGAAGGCGCCGCGCTCCGATTCGCATTGACTTTGTTGTTGCTTACAATTTTCAGTGAGTTAATTACGATGGAGTTTATTTTGAAACTGATTGGCGCCAATTGCCGAAAAAGAAACCTCAGAGCAATGGGAGCAATGCACAGTGGTCGATTTCATAGGCCAAAAATAAAAAAATCAAAGTCAATAGTTTGCCTCCCAAAGTGTCATCACTATTTCCTTATAGCTATTTCACAAACTACCACAGTTTGATCATCAGCGATCTTTTGCCCAACTTCAATGAGTTGACAGACGCTACCTCATGCCAGAACTGCTAAGATCGCTTGGGAATCCCAAGTCAGACTTGTAGCAAAAATTCCGCCAACTGTAGCTAAACGCTAAGTCATAGAAGCTTTGTATGTGTGTGCGTGACCCGTATCGGCCCTTCTGTTGTTAGTGGGGGAAATTCTCTCCCCGCATTTAACAAGTGTACTGTTCTATGATTGAAATCTAGAGTTACATTTCAGCTAAAGCTAAAGTTGTGTTTCCCCTTCGTTCCCCCGAACAGGACAAGCTTGACCATTCCATGATTTTTTACCTATAAGAATTTCTTAAAGCTGTGACCAAAGCTTTACCGTCATATATTTTCTGAAAGAAAACCCATACAAGACCGATCACTGTGCAATGGGAGCAAGGGCTTGCCCACCGCTGGCCTAGAAGTATAAATGTATCGACATTTTAGTGTTTCTAAGAAATTTAATGATGGTCACACTGTATAGAGAATGGACGATGACGAATCCGAGAGTAGAATGCACAAGATGGACGAAGACAGACGCTGTAAATAAAATGAAGCCCAGACAGAGAGACAGAAAGAAAAGTCGGTATCGACAAAGAGACATGCCCGTATAGAGACATTGTAACTAGAAACCCTTGTGTAAATAAATATCCGTGTTTAAATAGTGTGTAAATAAAAAACCTAAGATATATTTACATCTTGAATGTTATTTTCAAATACTTGTGCAAAGACTACATTCGGCCAATCTGACTTATAGATCGACCTCGACCTCAACAAGATTCAATAGATTTTCAACAGCAATGCATCGACGATTTGAGGCTACCGGGTTCTCACTGCTCATGGCACGTAACAAACTCACGGATTCAGTCTGATTTAACGGCTCAACAGGTCTAACGGATTGGCTTGTTGTAATTGGGAACACCTCTCCCAAGATCCCTTCTCCAACGGCTGACATTACAGTTTTTACCAGGGAACGTAGTTTGCTATACGACGTATACGCTTCGGCAAGAAGCTAAGAGCATTTGGATTTACTTCATTTCGGCGTAACACATTAATCAAATGACTTGGGATTTACCGCACACCTGATTTGTAAACGAGTGTTTTTATCGGTCTTTCTCCATTTTCTATTTGATAAGAGTTTCTCTTTAGAGAATTTTGACAACCGGCTATTTGGAGCAGCGTTTGTCAAGAAGAGCGACTCGAAAAAGTAAGAGTTAACTGGAAAACTTCCATTTTTATGCTGTAATTCCATTCCATATTTCTACAACTCTGGCTGTAAAAGTCCTCTGCTCTTAAAGAGATTTTCCCCAAACCAAATCGTACCTTAATCCCACTTTTTCTAAACCCTTTATTCAAAATCAAGCTTTTGTTGCCCCAGCCTAATGCAATTATGTGGCCATAACCGTAGCTGGTAGAAAAGGAAGGCATTCTTTGCCAGCAAATGTGTTTATGGTTTAAATGAAAAACACGCGTAATTCAATTTCAGACGCTGCTGCTGTGCCAGCTTCAGGCTCTGTCCTCTCGTTTCCAATTCAATTTTCGGTTTTCTCGCCGCTACCGAGACGCTAACGTGCTCAATTAGTTCTGTCAGCAACGCGACCGAAAGTAGAGACTGTAAACTTCTGACATTTTGATGTTGAGCTAAACTCTTTTCTGACCTTTTTTTCTGCTGCCAATAGAACTTTTAATGATTCTTGGCTTTAATTTGATTTATAATCAAGTTTTTACTTAGCGTATTGATCCATTTTCTGTGTACTTGACAGGCAATCAGGCTAACGGCAATTGACAAACCTTTTAGCCCAAGAAACTTATTACATTTTCATGCCCCGCAGCGTTGCCAGAATGGATCTTGACTTTATCTAAAAATAACTGTCAAAGTTGCCGCCAGAGCACAAAGCTATCTCTCCCTTGTGTGTGGCGGAGTCTAAAAACGCTGCGGCTGCTGCCAAAGAGCCGACAAACATTTTATGGCCAATACAATTTCCGCCTCAAGGCAGACTCTGCCTCTCCCACATGACTGCCAAAATTTTGTGTGTTTTCCCATCCTTTTTGTGTGTGTGTGTCAAGTTGAACAGCTGCAAAAGGGGTAAACAAGGTGGAAAACTTTGCAAATTGTAAATGGGACATTACATTTTTGTATATTTATTATTTAGTTACCAAATGAAAGTGGAACCAAAACGTCACAAAACTTTTGGGCGAGGGACCGCTGAGTTATGAAAGCAAATGAACATCTTGAAAATTAAAAAAAAACAACATTCAACATTTCGAAGAGAAAAGAAATTGAGCCTAAAAGCCTGCTCACCGATTCACACAGGCATAAGTTCGGATCGCTTCTGTGTGAAAACAAGAGTGACTGGCTGGCCTTTTAAAGCAGGGTTCCCCAAGAGGAGGGCACCAAAAAGTGACTGTGTCTCTCTCTCTCTGTGTGAATTGGCGAGTATGTTCGTCCCCAGGATATGTATGTTCGTCACTCTTCACAATAAGTGAGTGCGGCTTCAATTTAACCTAAAGTAAACTGGCGTTAAGCAGACGCAGAAGAAATTGCCCCTCTTCGAAGTGTGTTACAACAACAAACTCCATGTGTTTTGGATCCAAGACGCACAAGCCAACGGCGCAACAAGTGCTTATATGGGTTGTTATTTCTGTTCAAACTCTTCTCGCCCACCGCTGTTCTAAGTAACAGCAATGAGCATCAATACCTAGAAGCGACATCTCATACAAACAATTTTGTATGGCGGGTCCTTTAGGTATTCCTGTTCATTCGGGCACGGCCTACTTAGAACAATTTAAATTGTTTATTAACTCACTCCCCTCTGTACCGGCATGCATTGCCGCATTTTGTTTGAAACTATGTGAAAGCATTTCTTAATTAAAAAGCCCTCTCAGCCTCTCAACCCCCTCGTTCATTAAATCAACTGATTTTTTTTTTTTGCGTGGCTCTGTGCATCCATCCATCTGTGACATGGCATATGCTTGTAGGATCTCTCCCCCTCTCTCTTTCCCTTCATCGATTATCCATGGCCTTAGGCTGAGGTTGACTTATGACTTTGTGTGTTCTAACACTCGCACGTTAATTGAAAATTGCAAACGGTAGCTGCTTTTCATCTTGCCCCCTCTTACTCTCTCTGTCGGGCGGTTTACTTTGTAATTGAGTAATGAAATATGCGAAGTCACACACATACAAACACACAGCAATACGAACTAATACCAACACGACAAAGCGTTGCCTGCATACCAATTAAGATAATACAGCAAAACTGGTGGAAAGTGTGCTAAAGGTCAACACGGTGGTGCTGGTGCTGGTGCTGCATGAAAACACAAGTCCTTGGACGGCTCATCGCAATGTTTGATTTTAGGGTGCGGCCAAATTGGCAAATGCGTGGCGATAATTTATTGTTTATAGTTCAATTTAATAAAATATGAAAATTAATTGAATTAAAATACAAAACATGAATTCTTGATCTGTCCAACTATATGAACGAACAGATCTTAGTTATGCTTAGAACGGGAGGCTCGAAATTTCTAGATTAGCGATGGCCATGCCTGAACCATTTCGATATTCACACCAACACGAGCCGAACGCATGCCGAGGCGTGTGCCAAGAGAGCAAATAGCTTTTCAGTTTGCTTTGTGTCAATACACTGTCACTTTTAGGCCTCGCTTTTCTAGACAAACCCTTTTATCGATCAAATTTTCAATTTTTCCCGCAGAATTGTTGGAACTTTATTTAAATAATAGCTATATACCCGCAGACGCTCGGGTCCTTTGCATTGTGAGGATATGATTCTTATATTTAAGTATAAACAGGCTGCAAATCGATATTAAGAAACTTGTTTGAGACCAATTTTGAATTGAAATAGTAACAAATCACATATTTTCAATTCACACACCAAATTTCCAGTTCATGGCTTAAATAATTTCTAAGATACTTATCGCTCACTTACTTCAAGACTGGCATAACTCAAAAAATACGATTTTTGACTTAATGATGCAGAAATATTCGCTGTATCGTATTCTATATTGTTTATATTATATTTTACTAGATTAATTGCTGACTCCTGGCTTTACACAGCCATCGTACAGCCCATACTGCTCTATGGAGTTCTAGTATGGTGGCCAGCACTCGGTGAAACCGTCAGTCCTGAGCACTTTACACAAGAGGAACAGAAAAGTGCTGAAATATGTAAGAGCGGCGCCCTTCGAACTACTCCAACGGAAGCACTAAACACCATATTTCATCTTCTTCCTCTAGACTTGAAGTCTAAACAGCTTGAAAATTCAAGCCTTTCGAATTTGTAGCATTCCAAATGTGTAGCATTGCAAATGTGGAGAGGAAAAAAAAGCTGTAATTTTTGACAAAAAATCTTTGTGATCTTTTGAGTGATGAAGTTCCTCGTCCTCATCCTGGTCGTAGGCCTCTGTTGTGCCTATTAGCTTAAGGTAACTAGGAAGGACGTTATAATCGACGCAGCATGTCACATGTCGACGTAACCCGTATCTGTAACTACACATTATGGAGGTGTCACGGAAATCTCTTCAAACCAAATTCCAACCAAAAACCAATTCTCGGTGTCACAGAAATCTCTTTCGGTTAGTTTCAAATCTCTCGTGTTTTGTTAGGAGATTCAGTAAAATTCACCACCCAAACAATTTTGATAAGCACAATTAGATTTGGAAATGTAAGTAACATTATTTTTCTGGATACGTTGCATCAAATGAATAAATTATTTAATTAGTTTAAACTATGGAACTATTTCTGTTCTAACTAGATTTTCAAATAAGAAAATTAAATTTCTTGAAGTTCTGGGACACCGACGGATTTCTCGAGCTATTTGCAAACCAACCGATGACAAAATCTATATTATTATATTTTTAATTTCATTTCTTAATTTCAGTTTCACTAATATCCAAAGTCTTTGATTACCTCCAGAGTCCTTGGAAGCGATTACTTTACTCCAAAACTTTAGTTTCATCGTCGTTCTTCCATTTTACTAAATGTGTATCATTTGACCCTTAATTTTTTATAAGATTAATTCTTCCGGAGCCAAGCCTTAAACTACGCGTTCTGCAGCCAGACTTTACGACTTTTTTGTTTGAAAACTTTTGGCATTTTTATCAGACGATCTGTAAAATTGGCTAGCACTTTGGGATGGCTGTTTCCTGAACGTTAGAGGTGGCAATTAGGGTCGATAAATGACTGACAGAGGTGACGAACTATCGATTTGTTTGTAAGTTTTGTAAAATGACTTCAAAATAAAAATAAAGCTGAAAAAAGCCGAAATCTTTTTTAAAAAAAGCCAGAATTCCCGTTTCCCGCTGTTTCTAAATTTTTCCCACAATACGGTTTTCAAAAAAGCTGGAAATGACGGTAAAAAAGCTGATTTCGCAACACTGGTGCTTACCCTCATCCCCTTCGAAATCACATGTTCATAAATAAGAGAGCGAGAGCGACAATATTGCGGCAACAATCGAAGGCGATGGTCGTGAGCGAAGAGATGCCATTCCATTCGTGTTCAGTGAGCAAGGTCGTGGGTGCGAATCGCAGTTTTGTTTGTTTTTCATGAGTTTTAAATAAACCAAAGTCTCGAACATGCTTAAAAAAATCCTGTATTAGGATTAAATTGTTCTCGAACTGTTTGCTTAATTCAATCTTTTTTAAGATTACCCCGGAATAAATGTAATCCCTTTAAGGATTAAAAAAGTCGGATCAACTCAATCCATTTTTGGATCGGGTCAAGAAAATCAGGGAAATGTTTTCATTGTTTTTTTTTTTTTTGTGTAGAGCAAATGCCATCAATATCTACACAGATGGATCTAAGCTCAACGACAAAGTAGAAGGGGGAAACTTCTCCACCGACCTAAAAATGGAAATCTCATTCCGGTTCCCTGATCATTGCAGTGTGGACCAAACAGAATTGGTGGCCATCCATGAGGCCGCCAAATACATCAGCACACTCATGATCGAGGAACTGAACATATGCATTTACTCGGATAGTCAAGCAGCTCTAAGGGATTGACTCTTACACCAATAATGCCAAAACGCTAACGGAATGCCGTAGATCCTTAAATGCGATCGCTGAGCATCTCCGTATTCACCTCATCTGGGTTCCTGGAGACAGAAACATTGAGGGTAACAAGTCAGCCGACAAACTGGCAAGACAGGGCACTACCATTCAGATAGAAAGAGCGTTGCTAAAAATATTTTGGGTTGATTCAATCAACACCCGCTCTCTGCTTGTGCACGTAACAAAATTGAGCTGCAAGAGTGACGGCGGATATTATTGGCACTGCATACGCGAAGCACAAATATGCCAAGAGTGGAGTTGCAGGGGTTGGAGACACTCGAGTGTGAAAAATATCAAGTACGAATGCAGTACACTTGTGCTTGCAGTGCACTCGTGCAGATCTCTGGTGCGCACTGTATTGAACGATTGGTTTTTTTCCGTTCGACATGTTCCGACATTACGCTCGACCTCTTCTTAGCATCGTAGCAAATAGCAATCGGTAAACATCATCACTTTGTATAAATCGCACATAATCGGGTGTGTTCCCGAAATCATCTAGAGATTTTCGTACAAACGATTTGATTTGAAACTAAACCAGGAGGACTTTATGTGTGAAATGATCAGAATAAGGTAGGCTACTAGATCATAGGTCGATAAAACCGTACGCTTAAATCTACTTGGCCTTGAGCAGTCGGTTTCAAATCGCTCATCTTTTGTCATCTAATCTAGTAGCCGGGCATATTTGTGGCACTTCACATATAAAGGCAAGCAGTTTTAGTTCGAAATCCGATCGTTTATACCAAAATCAAAAGAACACACCCGAATGTTTCTAATAATCTAAAATTTACCTTTGAAATAGCAAAAATAGAGTACACAAACGAATATAAAAGATGCAATTGAAAATTGTATAGCAAATGGAAAAAACAAAACAAATCAGAAAGAATACATGCTGAGCTGTCAAATGGAATGACCGCCTACTGCACCACGAGTTGAACTGTAATTGACAGCGCCACTTGTTAAGAATTTTCAGACTTTTAGTTTCGTTTTTCCGGGAGTCGTCAAATTTTAAGCACACAAACCCCGCCTATTTTTCATCTCCGGTTGGATTTCTATTAGTTTCCAAGTTGGAAATGCAAAACGAAAAACTTTTAGCATTTTTTTCACTCACTAAAAAGTGAACAACTAAGCCAGTTCACTGAAATGAGCAGTTTTACCCAACACTAATTGAAACCGTTTGGAATTGATTTCAATAAATGCTCATTGTTTACTTAAACACGGAATAAACCCTATTCATGTTTGCTTTGTCCACAAATCTCTATTAAATGGTTCTTGTTTGATTTACTGATTGAATTGACTTCAGCCTGCTGCCACCTCTTTTCCTGCCAGTGGAGAGTGGAAGTGGAAGTGGGTGTCCCTGCTTTGTAATCATCATTTTAATGCAACTAATAATAACAATGTTGCTTCCATATGTTCCTGCAGCAAACATGACGTATACTTAATTAGCTCTATAATGAATGCCACGTTATGTGGCACGTAAAAGAGGTTGCCAAGAAGTCCTTGATGAGGGAGGCAAAATGAAGAGAAAGCAAGCTTCATTTAATTGAATAAAATTGCATAAATTACGCATGACCAAGCTACCCGCCACCAAGTCCTTGCCTCATGCTGTTGCAGTTGCAGTTGTTTTATTTTCATTTTATATCTGGTTGCCCTTTTTCCTCTGAATGTGTGCGAGTGTGTGTGTGTGTGTCTATCACAGGATGTACATTGGGTCAAGGTCAATGCGATTTACATTTCAATTTCCAACTCAATTGTCAGCTGAGCTCTCATTTTTTGTACACCTCGATTTCCATTTGTTTGCGCTTTCAATTGTTGTCCTTGCTGGGTGAAAATAGTTCTGTATCGAGAATGTTGTTCAATTTGCTTAGATTAGATTTCATTTTGTGTGTGTTTTCCTTTCATGTGCTGGCCCCATTTCCTTCCCCCCCTCCCACCAATTTAGTTTTTCCGGAGGCGTCTCTAATTAATTGCCTTAAAAATTTTCTTGCGTTATAAATCTTCATTAATTTTCCGTTCTCTTTCTCTGTTGCAGGTAATTATAATGGGCTAAAGATGAAACAAAGAAAGCGAAGGATGAAAGCCTTAAGAATTATATGCTTGAAATGGTTTGCTTAAAGGAAAAAGTATGGGAATGGGTAAATTGGAAGGTAAAATGTTTTCAAACAGTTCTCAAACTACGAATTTAGTTAAGGGGTTACGCTACGCAGGTGCTGGGAAAATGAAGTTTAGCTTTTTATAGCTAAAAAGCTAGATTTACTATCGACATGTTATCGAAAAGTCAAGTGTCAGCTCTATGATCAGCTGTTTAGGTCAAAGACGGAAAGGTTAGAGCAAAGAGAAAGAAATGGGGATTGTTAAGTTTTAATTTTTTTTAAATTTTTCTTTATTATTTCTAAAAATTGTGTTTTTTCTGTTTTTTATTTATTTTATTATATTATTTTATTATTTATAGCCTATCCAAATCATCATCCCTGGTAGATTCATTGGTAAACGAGGCCACGTAAGTTTTATATATCTTTTCTTATTTACACTTTTTAGTACCAATTTTCTTATGTTATAAATTCATGAACACCCCATAAACTTTTCCCCATCCACGTGGCCACTTAAACTGCTAACAAAAAATGTTATTCTGCCACTTTAATTGCCCCGAAGTGTAAACCCGTACCTCACCACTTTAATGCCATTCACGTGTTGAACATTAAAATTTTGCCCTCAATTCATCTGATATTCATTTCAGCTTAATTCATCTCAATCAGCCTTAAATATCAGCCTAAATATTTCATACGCATTTTTTGTGGGTGGAATCACCCTTTGTCCCCTGAACTCAGTGTTAATTAATGCGCATAAAATTCCTTGGGATTTGTTAACACCTTTTGTCCCTTTTTTTTGGTTTTTGCTTTTGTATATTTGATTGAGTGCGTAGCCCTGACAACACACAAAAAGAGAAATGTTCAACTTGGGTTGTTGATTACGCAAAGTTGGCAAAGGAAATTCTTTTGTTGTGTTGAAAACCCTTCAAAGGTAACTGAAGAAACTCATCAGTTTACAAAAAAAAACAGTTTTGGCATTTTGTTACATAAAATATGCAGTCACACTATTTTGAGAATATCTGTGGCATATTTTCTGAGTTTTATTGTGAAATCGCTGCTATTAAAATCAATTTTCAAAGAACATGACAATTTCAGTATAACAAACTTATACCGTTTCGTCATGTAGTAGAAGTAGTATTCTCTTGATTTAATTTTTCATGTGTTATTCTTTTATATGAACATTTATCACTATTTTATCAGTAAAATATGAAAATACAAATTCTAAAGAAATTAAAATAGATTTAAAAAAGGCTTGACTTAAAAGCCGTTGGCCTGGCGTTCTCCAGTGTTTTATGCTCGAGTATTGGGCTAACCTTTCTCTTGTGCAAAAAATTATAAGCACACACGCCAAGAGATTGAGAGAAGCTTGGCCCTGGCCCTCCTTTGGAGGTGCTGTTTGAGCCAATTTTACATTTTACTTTGGGCTAAGCTGTCCTCTGCCTTAGAGTACTACACACAGCTTCCCCGGTCTTCCCGAGATACTGCATCGTTCCTCAAGGCAGAGGACCACGCTGTTGCCGCATGTCTTCGAGACTTCATACTACAGATCTCCGTAGTCAAGCAAGATATCCTGTCGGTACCGCATACATTCCCGCATGAATATTGCAAGGGGTCGCCAGTTTGGCCCATTTAGCAGCGCAATACTGTCCCCTATCTCTAGAGGATGCATGCCGAAGAGAAGCCGCCTGAATTCTGCTAGAATCGGGCACCGAGCGACAAAATGAAATACATCTTAACTCTCGCGTAGGTTGCACAGCTCGCATTGGTCATTTGTTCTTGCGCTGTAAGGAGTGTAATTAAGGTAAAGGTGTTCCGTTCGCGCCTTAAATAGCATTGAAATTGACTAGACTGACACTTTGGCGGGCCTGGGACTCGGAAGAGATCTCGTGCGTGTTGATCTAGATTTTGCAGAAGGTTGATATGAAGGTGATCCCACGTGTCTATTGCATTCAAGTTGTGCTCAAGGCCCTGCTGCGTAGCCAGTTCCACTTTGCGAAAATTTGCGTTTTCTACTCCAACAGATACGTTGCCACAATTCGAGGCAGTCTTGATTGGGGCATTTTCATCACCTTAACGAGGTAATCAAAGTGTAACTGTAGTGTAGAGAGTGGGCAGACCTGTCTCGAGATGTATCGCATAGTTTGGCGTGTTCCGTGAAAGGAAGAATAATTTGTTCACGAAAAAGTAGAGAAGCTTCTCAACTTCCTCTTAACTGGCTTATCCCCACACCTGCGCTGCATAGCACATTATTGCTCTGTCTGTGGCAAGAAACATTTTGAATTTTACTCTCATACTTATATTTTTCACGCCCATAAGTGTTTCCACGTACTATTTATCGTAATCTTAGAGTCTTTAAGCTCTTGTTGCAAATGACGTTTTAAGCTCATACTTGGCGTTAGCGTAAGCCCTAGATACCGAAATTCACGTACCACTTCAAGCTCTTCTCCATTCAGGAACCACTTCTCATCTCTTGACTTGCGACCGTTTCGTCATGTATATTTTAAGATGGTTCACGTACCCCCCAAAAACTGAGTTCATTCCGGATTAAGCAAGAATTTCGATCAGCGTCCTTCTCTAAAGATACTCGCAAAAATTGAAAATAAACTTGATCTGCCTGCAAGTAAAAGAAGTTTATGTCCCATACATGTCAAACCTCTATCTCTTACCATCTCTGAGATCTCTTCGTTCATACGGACGGACGGACGGACGGACGGACAAACGGACAGACGGACATGGCTATATCGACTCGGCTGTTGATGCTGATCAATATATATATATATAATATATATTAGGGCGGGTCAATTTTTTTATGCGATAAGCGTATAGCAGATTCGGAATCTGCGATGAATTCTAAGAAAATTTCGCGAAGAAACCCCATGTCTAAAATGAATTCCTAGCCCCCGCTGCGAAGCATGAAAATTTAAGGTTGCAGTATATTTTGGTATATTTAGGTTTGTACGGTTTTTTAAAAAAAATAATACATTTTGTAAAGATATTATATTTTATTCTGATTCATTTTTTTATGATATAATTTGTAAATATTTTTGTTTTTAAATTAACCAACAAATTTTTTTTAATAAATTTTTTTTTAATAATAATAACGAATACACGCCATACATTGATGAAGTGGAAACTAAAAGTCTATAGCTTTTCGACAATAAAAGATATTGGTTTGCAATTTGAAATATATATTCAATATAATTTGGAAATTTAAGGTATTCAAAAATAAAGTGGGCGTGGCACGAAAGGGGGCGAAAAATACATTAGATGCCGTTTTTCTTTATATCTAAAAATTTATCAATTTAATGAAAACAATGTTAATGTTTAATTTTCACTAATATCATACATTTATTCAACTTAATATTAAGTTGACATTAAGACATTAATTTCATACATTTATTCAACTTAATATTAAGTTGACATTAAGAGATTTTTTATCTATATAGAATAGCCAAAGCTGTATCGGAAGGTTCGTGTTCAGAGGATGTCGCCAACATGAAACCGGGAAAAATTGTTCATTCGCGCTGGTTGACAAAAGCAAGCAGAATTTTACGCCTTTATGTCGCTAGTAGTTTACCATCAAACAATTTAAAAATTTTGACTAATTTCATTATGAAAGTTTACATACCAATGTATTTTAATGTCAAATTTTATAACTCTGTGGTATACGGCAGTAAACTTTTATTTAATTTTATTCGGTCAGCACAGTTCTTGCCGAAAAATCTTCAAGAAATTGTGAACAAAGCAATACAAAACAATTCATTTTTTGCACATACAGAAAAGATTTTGTTAGCAATGCTTTTCGATGAAAGAAAATCTGTTCGAGAAAATGCTATTAACAAAATTATTTACTATCGCGAAAAATTACAAAATACGTCTAAGCTCCGGTCTTATAAAAAGAATATAATTAATTTCGACTGCACAATATATATGAATTTAGTTGACTTAGATAACGACGACATCTTATTTGAACCTCAGTTAACTTTTAACATTCCACATGAACACTTATTGGAGTATTCAAATTCTGAGGAAATACCACTGGCAGATCCAGAAATTCCATCCCACATTCAGGGAACCGAACGATGTCTGCAATTGTTGACACATGTCGCACGACGCGTAATGCCGCACAATGTAGATGACGTTATGTCAGTAACTTTAGAAAGTCGCTTAAAATATCCACAAATCGAGTCGAAGCAAGACTTTAAAAATTGACTTTATTTATATTTAATATTAAGTTGACTAAATGTATAAAATTAGTGAAAATTAAACAATTACATAAGCGTTTTGTATTGTGACTTAACATTGTTTTCATTAAATTGGTAAATTTTTAGATATAAAGAAAAACGGCATCTAATGTATTAGATAGATAAAAATATTTATAAATTAGATTATAAAAAAATGAATCAGAATAAAATATAATATCTTTACAAAATGTATTATTTGTTTTAAAAAACCGTACAAACCTAAATATACCAAAATATACTGCAACCTTAAATTTTCATGCTTCGCAGCGGGGGCTAGGAATTCATTTTAGACATGGGGTTTCTTCGCGAAATTTTTTTAGAATTCATCGCAGATTCCGAATCTGCTATACGCTTACCACGTTTTTTTAGCTCCATACAAATTGACCCGCCCTAATATATATACTTTATAGGGTCGGAAACGATTCCTTCTCCCTGTTACATACTTTTGCACAAACTTTATATACTCTGTGTACCTTTGGTACAGGTCTAAAAAGAAGATATATGTTGATAATACATTGATTTCTTATCCATTTGCTTGAGCAAACAGCACTGATCTGTCTGACTGCTCATAAAATGGGTGCTTTTTGAAGACCAACATGTAAAACAGGGTTCTGAAGCGGTTTGAATACTCTAGCGTGCCTTAGACTCTAACGCAGAGCCGGCCAGCCCATAGTCGCTGGTGGCCGAAGTCATTTGTGTTTTTCACACAGACGCGAGCCGGTCTTATAAATGTGGCCCGTCCTACTCTAGCGTTAGCAGAGAGTCAGTCCGAGAGCAGAGAGAGCTCAAGTAATTTGCTGCATGCATACAAACATGCGACGCTATCGTTCGCTTGATCATGACACATGGACGCTTTCATACAAAAAAAACGTTTTCAGTGTGTGGTCTTTGCGAATCGTTCAGAAACGGCAGGAAAAAATAGAGGAAAGTTAACTTCAGCTCGGCGATTTAAATCAAACTCACTAAAATTGTGTTGAAAGAGATCATATTCATAACTGGAAAGTATAAAGACGCTACCATTGAAAACAAACAATGTTTTCTCACTGGATCTACTTATGCCATAGTCATCCGATTTGGATCAAACTTATAAGAATTATGTGGAAGCATATAATATTAGTTAATATCAAGTTTGGAAGCGATAGCCCTGATAACAAAAAATTTTTCACACTAAGACTCTATCTTTTCTATGGCAGCTATGCCATATAGTTGTCCAAATTTCGTCAAGCTTCGTGGTTAGGGGACGTTTGCGTTGAAAACAATAAAGTTTTTCTCACTAAAACTAGTTTTCCGGCCGATAGTTCCTATGGCAGCTATATGCTTTATTCAATCGATTCGTCCGATTAAACTTCGTGCAAAGTTTGGATAGCTAATCCTTTGCGCAAAGCAACAACTTGCGTGGCTTGCGGAATGAACTCGGGCCCCCCTGTTTTAGAATGTCATATATTTCTTTGCGCCCGATGTATGAAGGCTATTTTTTAAAAACAAGTGGTTTTATGGACTTCAGAAAAGGGAGTCCGCTTGGGCTGGGTTTTAGACGGTTGTTTTATTCTTAGGGCCATCTAGGTGGATTTACTGCATTTGCTTTGCTCATGTCCAAGGCTAACCATCTAGGTGGATTTCGTAGCCATCAACTTCATCCTTATTGATTTCAAAACTATGTACATGTTAATGCCAATTATGTATTTTTACGTTTGCGTTCATATGGTCACACTAATATATGGACACCTGCAGACATTGCTGAACTTGCTTAAGCTAAGTTCTCGCAGGCGAATAATTTGGGAAAATTTTAATTAAAATAGTCATGATTAAAGATTTTACAGAATTCAAAACTAAAACTATGGTTTCATACGCAAATAATATGATCAAATATGGGCGAAAAGCTCCCCAATTGGGCCTGTATAACTAAATTTTTATCAAAATTTGAACAAATTATTTGCCTGTGTGAACTCAGCTTAAGACCTATTGCTTAGTCACCCAAAGGAGAACCTTGTCCTTCTCTGTGAAATGCTTGCTTTATTTTTTTAAATTTGCTCCCAATAGAAATAACTATAAACAGGCGAGTGCAGAGGTGCTGCCAACCTACTATTAGGCTTTTCAGCCCTGCCGGTGTGACTGTGGCGCAAATGCCCAAATTTATAATCAACCTACATGAGAAAACCAATTGCACAAAAACCACCTAGTTGCAAGAGCTAGGTGGATTTCGATTTGAGCAATATCAGGAACATGAGAAAAAGTCCCTTAGTGTAACCAACTCTCTCCCTTGTTTGTTAATTACAAAATGTTTGCAGCTATTGTTGTTGTTTTGGAAACTGAAAATGCTTGGTTCGTTTCATTTAATGCTTTTGCTGTTGGGCTTAGCTCCAAGTCGTTTCTTTAAATAGTTATGTTAATAGTTAATAGTTTTGGAGTTTATATTTTGTGGTGGCGGAATACAAACGAAATGAGGCAAGTTTAGCATAATACAATTCAAGTGTTAAGCCGTGTCAAGTGTAATGTCAACTAAATACGATAACCCTCAAACTGCCGAGTTTTTCTCTGAATAATTCATGTGCATTTTATAGCATACTTTCGAGCTGATAAAATTAATCCTAATTGAAAATAAAGCAAACACATAAAAAGGACGTAGAAAACATTAAGGGAAAAATAAATAAACCAAATTTTTATAAAGCTAATAAAAATCTGAAATAAATGTCATGTGAGAGTAGAAATCAGTAAACCCGAAAAGTCAAATGTCACATGAGCGCATGAGAAGGATGAGTTGCAGGGGCAGGTGATGATTCACATTTGTGCAAGCGTTTAATGTGCCGCTCATCTTTTATTAATAGCCACAAAAGCTCCTTTATCTATTCAGCCTGCCTATCTCTCCCTATTTTACTCCGCCTCCTTGTGGCTTTTGCTTGAGTCCTTTGCCGTATTCTTGTTGTTGTTTACACGCCTGCTGCTTACCTGCTTGCTGGTAATTTGTCAAATGTGGATTTATATACGTTTTTTTCTTTGCTCTGGCTGTTGCGTTTATGCCATGTGCCCCTGACATTGAGTGAGTGGGTGGTTTGATAAGTTTTAAAGAAAATTCACTAATTTATAGTAAACTAAATTTTTAGAAAATATTAACACAATTAAGCTAGACACAGTGTGTGCTCCTTTGCCACTTGTTATTTGATGCCTCAGCTAAATTCTGCCCTTGCAATACATTTCTCTTTACCCTCGTTTGTTAAGGTTCAAAATATGTTATTTGTGGATAAAGCGGCATCTCATGATGATAAAGAATTTCCGGGGGGCAAGAACTCAGCAGGTGATGCCTTCCCTCCCCTTACGAATGTGTGTGTGTGTGTGTGTCATCATTTTGCTTTATATACGCATTTAGCATTATATTTTCCTGCTACAGCAAATGTAATAAATTTCCTTAAGCATTATCTGTGGGCAAATACCTGGGCCATTGTGTGTATATGCGTGCAGGAGGCTCCTCCTTCTTCTGGGCCTAAAGTAGCTTTGCTTTAAAATGGCGTGACTCTTTGAAACTGAAATCTGAGCGTTGCGTTGGCAATCCAATTATAGCCACACCACACCGCACACTCATCTCCAAAGGGAGCTATCTCTCACCCATTAAACAACTACGGTTACAACAATTAGAATGGTTTCTCACACTTCCATCCACCAGAAGCCATAAAAATGGCGACGCGCAATCAAAAAAGCAAAGGAGCAACAACAGCTCTAAAATGCCATTCTAAAACCCCGTTGGCTGACAATGCAATTTGCGCTTTTGCGAGAAAACTTGGTTGGGGAAAATGCTGAGCTTTGTCACTTACATTGCATTCTATTTTTATTCGTTGCACATTTTCCACGTCCAGTGGGACGGGAAGAAGGGTGGAGGCTTCA
>JBAMBO010001337.1:0-23982 GCA_037044535.1 Lordiphosa magnipectinata
TCCGATAAAATGCCACAAAAACTTTCTCAAAATTAAGTGCTCGCTGTGCAGTCTAGTTGATACGCTTAGAACCGAAACTGTACCGGTACAATGTTAAGGTTCTTTTCGGTATCAAGAATAACGGCTCTCGAATACCGGTATACGAAAAATTAAAAATATGGGTTCTGTGTTTACTGGCCGTTTTTTGCTCATAACTTGAGTATCGTTTATCTGATCTTTATCATTTCTTCAGCAAATCGATAAATAATCTTGTTTACAAGGTATCTCTAGAAGGTACAAACGATCATCTTCAAAACTGTAGGAGATATGACGTTTTTTCCAAATTGCGGGGGCGGGAGGGGGCGTGGCAAAAATGGAAAATAAACTTGATCTTCCTGCAGGTATAAGAAATATATGTCCCATACATGTCAAACCTCTATCTCTTACCATCTCTTAGATCTCTTCGTTCATACGGACGGACAGACAGACAGACGGACAGACGGACAGACGGACATGGCTATATCGACTCGGCTGTTGATGCTGATCAAGAATATATATACTTTATAGGGTCGGAAACGATTCCTTCTCCCTGTTACATACTTTTGCACAAACTTAATATACTCTATGTACCTTCGGTACAGAGTATAAAGAGTGTTCCAACTTCCCCAGAATATGCCTTACTACGCCATCCAGCTGGAAACTGGTCTACCCTCATTATTCACCTACACATTGGACATCCACTTCAAATATGTTCTGAAATTCTTAAACATGCCGGACCGACGATATCCAAAAATGGTCGCAAAATACCAGCTGGATTCAAAAGCACAGTTTGTCAGCCAATGGCTGGAAAACCCAAGCGCTTGTAAAGGTTGGAGCAGAATAGATTGATTCTAAACATAGACGCCAAGACAAGGAGATTGTGGGAGGATCAAGCAAGAGAGAGCTATGGGAGACAAATTTACAAACACTCAACATACAACTAAAACGAAAACTATTACTTTCAGAACGATATCGGCTTCTCTCAGAATAAAGCAAATTTTCAAAGCACAAGTGGGAATGCTTAAACTGAACTACCGCCCACACTTTGAAAATCTTACAAATGAATGCTCAGGAACGCGAGTATATAATACACTTCTTGGGGAAATGTTCCATCCTACAAGAGATCAGGGCAGGAAGCTTTGGAACATCGTATTTGAATGTTCAATATTCAACCTGTTGAAGCAACTTGTTTGAAAATATGAGCAAATATTCGAGCTTCAATCAAAAAAAAAAGAAGCTTCAAATAAAGATTCGCATAATATTTGTCAAAGTGCTTAGGAACGAGCGTTTGACTTACGTTTATGATACTTTTAACAAACTAACGTATCCGAAATTTATGCTGTCGCAAACTTATCGTAAGATTTTTAGTTTTTATCCGTTTTAATAACGCCAAACTCTCGAATGTGCTATAATTTACGAAGGATTTGTACATTGGGTAGGCACAATAAGTCAGATTTTTAGGTATCTATAATTTTTGTTGAACCGAACCGACCATTTTGGTTCGGAGCAGGTTCAGGGGTTCAGCTAATTTATTCAAGGTTTGGTTTGCAGTAAATATAAAGTTCAAACCCGGTATGCAGCCCTGATTTCAACTCGGTTAGTCGTTCTTGCTCAGTAGTTAAGTCGTCACTTGCTCAGTTGCTTAAGCTGTTGTTTCACTAGGCTCTAAATAACCTCAGGAATCTATAAGTTGGCTGTAAAAAAAACTCCTATAATTAACAAACAAAAATTTTGAAACTTCTCAGATTGACATTACACTATCAGAGCGACTCATATTAGAAACTCAGACAAATAGAATAACAACTTTAGTTTCTCAGTTGTTCACTTGCTTTGTGAAATATCCTCCAAGCATGGTGGCGTACAGCGATAATTTGAACGAATTGTAATCTTATGTTGGCAGCTCATATTTCGGCAAAATATGAATGTAAGTTTTAATCAAAGATTTTCAATTAAAAAACCGTTGGGACTGCCGCACCAGGGACTGCCATACATTGAGAATAAACAGCAAATAAAGCTTTATTTGGACTGAAATGGCTGAAAAATATCTCAGTTCATTCTGTCAAAAAACTCAAATAAGAAACTCCGATTGTCTTTTTCTTATATATTCAGACCTTTTTTTGAGCTTCTCATATGAGATATAAGACAAGTGTAATCCTAGCTTCACAGTGTGAAAAGTCACACTAAACCAGTCAGTGAGCAAGAATGACAAGAATGAACAAAAAATAATAATTGACTAGGAACATGCTCACTGGTTCAATTTAGTAGATAAACGTAAATAAACTTCCTTAAAAAGTTATTTCGACAGCCATTGAATAATCGAAGTTATGCACTATATCTTGAGACTGGCTATCGGCGATGTATCTCAACACGCTGAGAACGTCCCAGTCATGGGACTGCCGCAGCATCGACTACGGAAAATAGTGTCATTAGAAATGCTCAGGGAGAAAACGCAATGCTTCAAGAACTGCCAGCAGCTCTTTATTGCACACAATGTAGAGTGCGATGCATTAAATACTGTAGAATGGAATGTAGTGCTGGAGGCTGTACCGGATTACGTGAAAAAGCAAGAGTTGTTACAAATAAGCTAAGAACCAAAATTTTAATAAGCACGTTGGGAGTCAACTTGCTTAATGTTCAAACGTTTACTGGAGGTTAAAAATTTTCACTGTGAAAGTTTGAAGCATATTAAACCGCTTTTTATCTCTAATCGAGATTAGGTTGAAATTGAAAATGTGTGTGAACAATTGGCTCCAGTATACAATATTCATTTAAAATTTCAAAATATGAAACTTACTAAATAAAAGTTGAAAGAAGAGAGAACGACATATCTAAGAACTTGTCAACGCATTGGAGAAAAGAAGTGCGTCATTCCGTCTATCCTTGCATGCGTTTTCTTAGATCCCAGGTATCAAATCTTGCTGTCAGAAGAAAAAATGATAGCTCAAACTGATTTAATGTCAATATACAACAAAATCCAACACGTTATTGAAAGCAAAACGGATTATTCTTTTGGAAATGCTTGCCAAACAACTCAAATGGGTATTCAATTTCAGCAAAAAGTAAAATATCGATTTTTAATTGCATCGAAGCGTTTAATGGCGTTTAGCGTTTACCTAAAGTTAAAGATATTATTAAATATTGGAATATTTATCAGGAAAATCAACTTAAGCAAACAGCTCGAATCGTTTTAGTAGTTCCGGCCACACAAGGGGCAGTAGAACGAGCATATTCCACATTGAAATTGTCTTTATCAGACTTAAATGCCAATATCGATAAAATGATACTAAATGAAATATTATTATTAAATCTTAGCTAAAATTCCATCATTTTGAAGATAATTTAAGTTTTGTAAAATATATATTATTCTCTGTGGTTTTGAAGTCCACATATAAAAGTATAATGAAACTATCACTTCGTTCGGGTCGTCCAGCAAGTGATTATCCCGCCAGAAAACGTCAATATTGCACATTTATTAAACGACTGTTGAATACAAGTAGGCTCAAGGCATCTCAACTGTGGGGGTATATCAAGTGTTTTTGTACCGTTTCATAACTGTGTATTAAATATGGATTCAGAAACCAAGAAACAGTCAAATAGCTCTGATATCGACAGTTTAATTTCACATTGATAACCTTAAAAGGGGGGAAAACGATCGCCTTTAAGTAATATTCAGACTCTGAATTGCAGAGCATTCGGTCAGATTCGGAATTAGAGAAAAAAGTTATCTTTCACCATGAAGAAGAGCGGTCGAAATGTTAAAAATCCTTAACAAGTGCTAACAACTGCTAACCTAACCAGGATTTTCCACAATTTCTACTGTTGGACATATGTTTCCAAAAAGACAAGAAGACACAGCTTGCTAAATGAATCGAGCTAGAAGCAAACTGTAGTATTTAAAATAAGTTTTTGTACTTCATTCCAAAATTCAAATAATTTGACAATTCAAAGCAAAAGTGCACTGCACCCTTCTAATCGTTCTGTACAAATGCAAACAACTCAGAAATCTAAATATGTATCGTACTCAATGTTTTCAATGTCTCAATGTCTGTACCAAAGGTACACAGAGTATATTAAGTTTGTGCAAGAGTATGTAACAGGGAGAAGGAATCATTTCCAACCCTATATAGTATATATATTCTTGATCAGCATCAACAGCCGAGTCGATATAGGCACGTCCGTCTGTCTGTCTGTCCGCATGAACGAAGAGATCTAAGAGATGGTAAGAGATAGAGGTTTGAAATGTATGGGACATACACTTCCTATACTTGCAGGCAGACCTGCCACCTGCCGCCTCCGCAATTTGGAAAAAACGTTATATCTCCCACAGTTTTATAGCTAGATGGTTTGTACCTTCTAGAGAAAAAATTTACTTATCGAGATTATTCAACGATTGGCTGAAAGAATGATAAAGGTCGGATGATCTACACTGAAGTTATGAATCTTCTACTTTCATTCTTTTCCATTTACTCTCTTTCTAAAAATAAGAAGCTTCTTAGAAGTAAGTCAAAAATTAATGATTTTTACTAATTATGTTCGGCGTTTAATAATTAAAGTAGTTATTGTTCGTTTATTTCGCCTAATTTCCAATTTGTGCTATGTTCTGCTTAATTTGTACGAAATGCAGGCGAATTTGTTGGTTTTGTGTTTTCTTTTTTTATATTTATTTTGCGGAACAACTCAAAGTTAATTTTCGTGTTTTATGGCCAACCACTGTTCAATTAAAATCATGGCCAACGATATCAATTAAAGGCCCAGAACGCTGATTGCGGCCAGCCACCACATCCACTTCCACTTTCTCTTTCGCTCTCTTTCTCCATCTGTGCTTAACCCCGCCAAGACAAGCGTCAAGGCATCCCTCGTGTGATTTATCGCAAAAGAAAAAACCTCAAGCAGTGTGGCGACAGGGGAAGAGGGGGTGTTGGCAGAGCATTTGCTTATCTTTTTGGGGCTGTTGTTGCCTTTTTTGTAGTTGCGTTTCGTTGTTTATCGTAATTATGAATCTTTGTTATCCTGTGCTCCCACTGTGCGCTCGTGTGTTCAATCAAAATAGTTGATTCCTTTTATGTTTGTTTGGGGGCCAACCAGCCAGCTAGCTTTGATATGGCCATACCCTGTCCACCAGGCGGGCATATGCATTCATTCATTCATTTATTAAATTGAGCTTGTCCGTCATGTCCATCAATGTCCATGTTGATGTCCGTCAGCAAAAAGTGTTGCGACTGTACTGGCTGGGCAACACCTGCATGTAAAATCACATTTTGTCATAAATCCATCAGGTACTTTTGGAGCTGTTATTCATACTCATAATCAGCACACACACA
Source organism: Lordiphosa magnipectinata (assembly GCA_037044535.1). NCBI lineage: Eukaryota > Metazoa > Arthropoda > Insecta > Diptera > Drosophilidae > Lordiphosa > Lordiphosa magnipectinata. Next base: position 5,340 of record JBAMBO010001337.1, read on the forward strand.
CACACACACACAACACACACAGGCAAAAAAGCAGCCACCAGCTTAACGTTATTCCATAAACAAGAGCGGGAACAGTTTTAATAACTTTCGAGTTGCATACTTTGCGGCTGCTGCTGGAGCTGAGGCTGCTGATGATGATGTTTTTTTGGGTCTCTTTTTCTCTAAAGCGTTTACCCAATTTGCTTTGTCCCCCCACCCTCAAAACAAGTGTGGATGTTACCTTTTTATTCAAGGGAATACCCTTACTCACTTGCGCCTGCTTGTGTAAGCGGAATATTTTATAGTTACTTTAACGTTCACGCATATTAAGCTTGGCACTCTTTTGCTTAGTGTCCTGCACTGAATCTAAAGTGAAAATTTAAAACCCTTTCAATTTCATCAGTTTAATCCATCGATGAAAAGAATAAAAAGAAACACTGATCAAAGACGTCGGTGATAAACTGAAAACTGTGAACTCTCTTAAAAGTACCCAATGTTCATTCAGAGGAAAAATAAAGTAATTAATATTTGAAAAGAGAAAGAATGAAAATTCTAAAGCCGAGTTGGAATATTTGAATTTTGTTGTCGATATCTTTCTAATTATCAACAACGATAATATCATATATCAAAATTTTCAATATCGATATTTGATATATTACTTTTTTAGGACCTACTAATGACTATTTTAGTGGCAGTTATATTATATATTTTCAGAAACTAGACTATAAATTAGTTGATTTGGATGTGAACAAAAATTCTAAGAAAATTGAACCAAGAATCCATGGGTAATCCTTATCGTCCTACAAAAATATCGATATATCTGTATATCGATAAAATATTGGCAGCCCTATTTTGAACGCTTTATCATCTCATATGTAATCTTTTTAGGAGAGTTATAACACGAAATCTTCGTTCTACTTGTTTCTAAGTTAGGCTAACTCTTAAATAATCGGTTCAGCGATCTTATCCCATAATACCAGATCAATCTAAATAGTTAAGTTTTGGGAAGGATTAATTTAACCAAATATTTCCATATAATTTTTGCAAATTAACAAAATCAAAGCTGGCCGGTCCAGAACCTAAGCCCCGATAACAGGTATTGTACTCGGACCGGACCAAACGAACCAAGCCTGAGAAACAAGAACCCAACTGGACCCACACTTTTGGGGAAAAACTTTTGGTTCAAAAAGTTATCTTAAATCATATTCTTAAATTTCGCCGTAAAAACGAGTATCGAACATGCCACTTGTAAGCATTGTAATGAGGCACTAAAAGTTTTGTTGTAAACTCAAACAAGCCTCGCTGTTTTTCGTAGAAGTGTCAACATATTGTTCACCGTCGACAATAATTTTTCGATCAGGGTTTGCATACCAAGAAAAAGGCAAGTAAAGTAAGTGCTTTGCACGCAAAGCAAAAATACATTCAATTCATTGTAGAGTACTCTATTTTTATACCCTGTACCCAGTGATTGGAAAGGTACCCAATTTTCTCATCTAGTAACGTATAAGGTAAATGTCAAAAAATATACCCAGGTAAGGTAAAATGTATCCGGAATTTCCAGTACCTAGGTAAAGGTAAAGGTACAAAAAAGGTACTTTTAAATTAAAAAGCATGGTTCAGCAATTTATACTAGTAATAAATATTAACTGTTGGGGCTTAAATCCAAATATTAGGTTTAAAAATCCAGTTTTATTTGGAATCCACTTCAATTTAAAGCAAAGGTCTTTGCCACGCTTGATGTTAAGACTCCTTGTATAAGAGCAACTTTAAGTTGATCACAATATTTCAAATTTTTCAAGCATTGAAGTCAGGAAAAACGGGCTTTGTCCTGCAAAATTGTGACTAGTGCGATAAAAATAAGTATCATCTTGTAGCCCTGGGCTAGAGCCGAATAAATAAATGAAATTGAAGATCAATGGCCTTAGCGAAAATGTCAGTAACATTATAAAATTCATTAAAAAATAAAAAATTCTTGGAAAAATAATTTCAGCAGCAGCTGAACTATACCGCTCAATTACCTTTACCTTTACATTTTCTTCGAAAAACTCAGGATTCACGTGTTTCCTTCAAAACTGTAAAAACATTTATTTCAGAAGTTGGATACATTTTCTGTAACTGTTTAACATTTGGATGTCTAAGTCCGTATTTGCTATGAACTTCAGCTAATATTGTAGCAATTATTTCATGTGTGCGGGAAAATCGCACACGCTTTTACTTTCGTAAAAAAATTGCGATTTAAAGGTCGCTGTCCATGGGCACAAAAACGGCCGCGAAATGAAAAACTCTATATAAAAAAAACTCCTAAGGAATTTTTGTGTGTGGCCGTTTCAAGTACGGTTTCTACCAATCGCGAAAAATGCTTACGTTTGCCACTAAGTTTTGTTCAAGCGCTGTTAAGTGCTGTTAACGCCTCTTTTTGCCGTGACGTGAACAAAATAGGTTTTTATTCTAATTTGTGCTGCGAAATTGAATGGCCAATTTGAAAATGAGCGCATCTAAATAAGATTCCTGCAGAAAGCATCGCCTCTTGGTACTTTCTATGGCGGGCAAGCTGAATTTAATAAACGCCAAGAAAGTGAGGAGCGAGGTGCGGGACTTGGCGGATAAGAAACACTCGGAAACCCGCCAGAGAACACCGGCGGACCGGAGCACGGTCTGCAACATCATGTGGCGTCTCTTGTCACCACAAAACCAACAGCGAGGAGCTTAAAATCTATTTGGCCAGCATTCAAACACTTCTAAGCGCCTCCAGTCCCCTTAATCAGTTCGATTTGATTCTCCTCAACTATGTCTTCGATCACAGCTACCAGACCAAAAGGAAAATCATTGAAAAGCCGCCGGTGCTCAATGATCGCAACAGTAAAACGGCCAGAAACCAAATGCCCGCTCCCAGTTCAGTGGACAGCGAAATGCTGGCCTACTATCAAGCGGTAATATAGCGGATAGTGCAGTCACAATTGACCCCCTGAAGGTAACCGTGCAAAAGCGGATCGGGAAACGAGGATGTGACCTACATCAATGCCAATTATACCAAGGTAAGAAATGGGCGAACCAAACTTCAACTTTATAAATCAATTCCATTTCTTAACGTTTCCCTGGCAGGGCCCCGACTACGTGGCCAAGTGCTATGTGACCACCCAGGGACCGCTGCCCAATACCATTTTTGAGTTCAGCGGAGCCGCCAAGTCACACATGCTACAGCAGTACATCCAGAAGATCATCATGCTGACCTGACCAACTTTACGGAGGCAAATCGCCAGAAATGCGCGAATTACTTTCCAATCGAGATGAACGAAATCTTTGCCGTGGCAGCCAAGTGCGAGGTGTTCGTTAAGTGCCGCTGTTAATGCCATTGATTGTGCCAGACACAATTTTAATGAAAATGTCGGAAGAGGCAACTACCAACGTTCACTGCGCTAATACTGCAGATTGTCAAAAGACATAATGATAAGAACAATTAATTTATTATTAATTTCATTTAACAATAAAAATATATTAAAATATATCTTCTCCGTCAGTCTTAAAGCTATCTTCACCAAACTTTGCTGGAAGCCTTTTGGTACAAATACGCTTCACATTTGTCAGAATCGGCCGGATCGGATGACTATAACATATATCTGCCATAGGAACCATCCGTCGAAAAAGTAGTTTTAATGAGAAAAACTTTTTTCTCTTCAACGCAAACATTCCCAAACATCGTATTTCTAAGTTTTCTATGCTTTTACATAATTCCAAAAAGTTTAATGAAAATCGGACAACTATATAGTATAGCTGCCATACAAAATATAGTTTTGAAAAAAAGTCTTAGTAAAAAAAACTTTTTTGTTTTCAACGCTATCGCTGCCAAACTTGTTAATGATCAATATTATATGCTACCACATAATGCTGCCAAGTTTGATCCAAATCGGATGACTATAGCATTTAGCTGCCATAGGAACTATCGGTCAAAAAAATAGTTCTAGTGAGAAAAACTTGTTTGTTTTTAATGGTAGCGTCTTTATACCTTCCAGTTATGAATATTATCAGTTTCCACACAATTTTGGGGAGTTCGGTCAAAATCGGATGAATATATCATATAGCTGCCATATAACAAACTGGCAAGCAAATGCTCAAAATAGTGGCGCCATCAAGCTACAATGGTATATAAACTTCTGTCGAGCCGAAGTTAGCTTTCCTCTATTTGTTAACTTAAATTATATAACTAAAATTAGATTCTAAATGAAGATAAGTATTTAGCTAACAACATTTTGATTGCCGATTTATTGGAGTCGAATTCGAATCGCATGCTAACGGGTAAAGAGTTAAAGTTTTTAAGAGCCCTAGATATACATAGGTTCATTAAGGAAATAATTAGTTCGGGAAAATTGGTTGGAAAAGGGTTTGAAGGTTCTAAGATATCTGCCTGGTACATTTAAATTTAACTTCCCTAACAAGGTAGGACAATCAATGCAGCCAAAAACAAGTTCGTTCAAAAACAATAAAGACGCAATACTTCTTCTATCTTCTAGGGTGGAGACATGCACCTAGGCACATCTACTAAAACAAGACGGCAAAGGGTCAAAAAAATTGAGCGGAAGGAGCGCGAATTTTAGAAATTTTTTCAGCACCCTTTCAAGCCTCTTTGTATGAACTGCACTAGAGGGATTCCAAATAAATGATGCATATTCCCACTTGGAACGCACAAATGCAGAGTAAAGGCTCAACCTAGTGTAAGGGTTCTTAAATTGGCTGGCATTGCGCTTGAAAAAGCCAAACATGGAATAGGTGTTTGGCAAAATATAATTTATGTGCTTATTATAGATAAATTTTTTGTCGAATTTCACTCCCAAATTAATGGCCTCAACCCGGCTCGATAAAGATTGGCTAGAAATCAAGTAATCGGCCGTAATATTATAGAAGCATTTGCTATATCTAACAATAAAGCATTTGTTGAGATTAAAAGGGTGTAAGTTGAGAGCACATGATGCACTGACCCTATCTAGACCCGATTGCAACAATCGAGGATTTAATTGATCGGTTAATTTTAAGATCATCAGCATACAGCAGAAGCTCCGAGTTACGAAAATGCATACAAATGTCAATTATAAAAATAATGAAAAATGAAAAGTAAAGGAGCAAGGGCACTCCCCTGTGGAAGTGCTGAATTTGTACCTAGGTACTTCCAAACACTGCCAGTACCCATTAAAAATGGGTAAAATCAAAAAGTTGTGCAAATTGTAACAGGGAGAAGGAAACATTTCCGACGCTATAAAGTATATATAATATATTCTTGATCAGCGTCAACAGCAGAGTCGATCTAGCCATATCCATGTCTGTCTGTTCGAACGCGTCGATCTCAGAGACTATAAGAGATAGAGACACAAATTTGTTCAGGAAGTTAGGTGTACACCGTAGCCAGATTGAGTTTCTTTGAGATTAGGAAAATGTCAAGTGTTTTCGCACTTGTAGTACTATTTTAATTCTGAATCTCTTCTGATTGTCAGTTAAGGCATCAAATAAGCTCAACAGTATTAGAAGGAATTTCAGATTGCTTTCAAAATACGCATTTCTCTGATTGAAATCGCTGGGGAATGCTGAGTAGTCGCATTTTTGGGGTTTCATTTCTAGTTTGGAACGGACGGACTATTCGTGAGGTAGAAGGTCTTACACACTTCTCATTTGTGACTTTTGAAATCTATGTTTATTTTGTTTGATTGTTTTTTAGCAATTTTTACTTCAAATAAATTAATTTGTGAAGCTTTAAACAGAAAATAGTGATCTAGTAGAATCTAACCTTTCTCTTGGCATAATGTAGGGCAAATTAGCTTCGGTTCTGTTCTTTTTCTCCCGCACACACACACACACACTACGAGAGGGTGTTAAAGGGACAGAAGCTTGGGATTGGAGTGGGTGGGTGGCTTACTGTGATTTTTATCGCTTTAATGAAGTTTCATGCCGTTTATGCTGGCAGCTGCCAATGTTTGGCAGGAATTTTGTTAAAAACTTTTTCGTCAATCCCATGACGCAGCTACCCTGTAACCCAGCGTCTGCTCCTGCTCCTGCTCCTCTCATCCAGCTGACCGAAGCGCTATGGGGCGCTATTGATGCACGTCTTTCCAGTCTATTACTATCAGCACTTTTTTCACTTTGGCGCATTTGGTGTATATGTTTTCTGCTGATGTTGTTGTTGCCGTTGTTTTTGTAGTTAACAGTTTATTGACTTCGCTCAACTTGTCGCCGTGATAATGTCAGCAAATTGTTAAAATGCTTTGTTAGGAATTTCCAACAGTTTTTGGCGGCTGCAGCAGAAATATGCTCCGGCTTTTGCCTCAGCCTCTGCTGCTCCTATTGTTGATGCTCACAAAATAGTTTGCCCCACCACACCCACTCCCACTGCCCCACCGCTGCCATGCTGTGGGTAATTTGCCAGCAACAACATTTTAAGCGTTTGAACTTCGAAGTCATAAAATATTTGTTAAGCATTTTGCGCTCAATTTTTCTTTTAGCCATTTTCGCTGCAGGTCAACAGGCAACAGCCAAAAGCAAACAAACGGACAAACAAACAAACAAAAGCTGCTGCTGCTGCTGCTGCTCCTGCTGCTCCTGTATGTGTCCTATGTCCTTCCTGGCTACCCCAAAATAATAACCAATTCGTAAGCACATTCATTATGCTCGGTAAGCACAGTTTTTGTTCGTTTTGTCCGTGAAGCAGCAGAGAGAGTGTGAGCAGGGAAGGGAAGAGCATTAAAACCCATGCTAGATTTGGAGAAGAAGTTTGCCAGCAAACCAATTTTACACTTGTTTCCCCACCGAGTGTTTCACTTGGGGGAAGTCTTTTGTTTAAAGTTAAATTTATGAACTGAAGCGATTAGAGATTAGAAGAGGTTAAGGCTAATGGTGCAAGTGATCGTTAGGATACAAGCGGGTAAAAGTTGGCAATAATATCGATAAGGGGTGCCCACAGCCTATGCGCACACCGCGCATTCACACCAAAGTGGTAACAACTTCGTATCGATCTATGTAAAATTCGCGTAAACTATTTAAAAACTGTTTGTTTCAATATTGGAAAATTCAGTAAATTTTCGGGAAACTCGCATCAAAAGGTATAAAGTATAAACCTTAAACAAAGAATTGTTTAACGTTGAACAAAAATTGACAAATTTCTTTCAGTTTCAGTGTCATTTCAACCTAAAGATAGCCATAAAAGTGCATAGTTTCCACACTTGATTAATCAGCAGAACAGTAACAACAGTGAAATGTGCAAAAAACATTAAACAAATTTACATAAATAAAGTGCTAACAATTCGGCGGTGAACCATGAAACAGTGTACATACACACATGAACAAACACGTTAGCAAACACAAAAATGCAGCAGTCGTCGCACATTTGCAAATGCATACATACACATGCACAGAAACAACAAAACAACATCGACCGATAAAAAAAGTTTTCAATTAACTAAAGGTACATCGTGACGTTCCTACCAAATGCTTCGCAACTCATAGTCGGATCAACCAGCGAACAAAAAGATCATCCATACATGAAGACGTCATATCAGAGTTCAAGGAGCTTCTTCAGCCTGGCATAAATAGGCACTCAAGAACGCTTGGTCCAGTCCAATCCACCTTGTCAAAAAGAGACCGGTGGCTGGCGTGGTAACAAAAGTCTTCGTCAATACATCAATTGAATGAAAGAATCGTCTCTCAAACATTTCAACAACATATGGATTCCTAGTTCCTGCGCAACAACCAGGCAAACAACCATTCAAGCAACCACATTAGTTCCAGAAACCACACACAACATATCATACATATACAAGACCTGATTTGCCAGTCAACTTGTCAGCTGTGGCGGTTGCAGTTTATACCGCTCCAATCACAGTTCCAACTGGTTCGCACATCACTAGCAACTCGTTACTCGATGGTAGCCCGCTTTATTATCTTACATCTCTAACTCCCACACACACACACACTCTCAACTCTTTGCATTCTGTTAAACTCATACATAGCGGCAAGATGCCAAGCCATAAACCAAACCTAAATCTAAACTGCTAAAACACAGTTTAAATAACCAAAGTGGCCTAAATCGCCACAATGGTCACAGTACACCGTGGACTGTCTGCAAGTGTTGGTAAGTTTTTCAGAATTTAAACTAATTATTAAAGCAAAAAATAAAACCAAGAACCCCCCTTAGATGTGCACATGTGAGTATGTGAGTCCATGCTATCGTTATTGTTGTTGAAGAAAAGTTAAATGACATTTTAACTTTTATGGTGGCCTTCCTAGGAAGTTGTAATTGTGAGAAGAAAATAGAATTTTTGCAAGGTAATAACCCAGCTGTGATTTGTTTTTTACGAACACATATCAAACTTAAAATATTTTTGCAGAGCAGTGCGAGCCGCCTCAGATACCAATTCGAAGTGCGAATCATTTTTGAGCGCAAGCTAAAGAATTTATTTATATGGGCATTTCCACGAAAAAAGTGCATAATATTTCATCAATAAAACATTCTGAATTAATAAATTCAGCTGACGTTTAGGTAAATCGACTCGTTAATTGAGTTTATGTGTTTCTCGCTCTAACCATCTTTTAGTAGCATTTTGTTGCATTTGGAAACATGGATGCATTTCGCAGACTTTTTGCATTTCAATGAATGCAAAACATAAGCCACTTCCGTATTCTGTCACGTAACTTATGCTTTTTTGTCTGCCTGTTTTTTAGGACCTTTTTGGATCAAACCGGTTCGAACCCGGAACTTGAACTTTTATTTTACTGTGAACCGAACTTTAAAAGGAAAAATTTTTAAAATAAAAGCTGAACCGGAACCTGTTTGGTACCTTAATTTTCGGTTTGGTTTAACAATACCGATTTTTTTTGTTTACTACCGACCATTAATAATAATAATCGTCAGGCAAGTATCAAGTCGTTTTATAAATAATTTAAGAAAAACGTTCAGTATCAGTATATACATACATACATTTTTTTTATTTTATTTATTTTATTTTAATTGCAGCTTCGTCTAAAAGACACAGCTACAATATAATAGAATATAAAATGATACAAAATAAGGGGGATAGAAAGGAAAACAAAAAGAGTAAATAGAAGAAACGCCTTCCGATCCGGTGGGGGTAATTTATTTTTTCTTTATGACCAGCTACGCCCCTGCTCGCAGCGTTGGTGATCGGAAGGAATTTCCTAGAAAAACTAGAAACTATGCAAGTGCAAGATTGAGAAGAATAAAACACCGCTGGCCTTCGTCGGAAAGGTTATCACCGAGAAGAGGAAAGATATTATTGTAATCCCTACACAGAATGCGAAAAGGACAATTAGAGGCGTATAAAGTAGAAGCAACAGGAAGCCTCAAGGGAATATAGTTTCGTGTTTGTCTTGAAGGGACATTAAGGTTCACGCGTCCGAGTAGGTACTCAGCGTCAATATTACCCTTTATAAGCTTGTTTAGAAACATTATACCCAACATGGTACGTCTATGCTCAAGTGAAGGTAAGTCTAAAAGCTTAAGCCTGGAAATATAGGGAGAGGAAGTGTCAACTGTGGGTCCCAACCCAGGTTGCGAAGGGCAAACAAAAGGAACTGCTTCTGGACAGATTCCATACGTTTACACAGGGTGAGTGATTGAGGATTCCAAATACACGAACCAAACTCCAAAATAGGCCTCACTAGGGATATAAACAAAAGCTTGGTCGTGTAGGGATCATTGAACTCCTTAGACCAACGGTAAATAAAGTCTAACAATCCCATGGCTTTATTCACAGAAAGTTCAATGTGAGTGCCAAAAGAAAGTTTATGGTCGAGGGTAATACCCAGATCATGGAAAGATTCAACTTGTTCAAGTTGATAAGAATCCAATAAATAGTTAATCAGAAGAGGGGTTCTACGATAAAAAGTCATAGATTTACACATGTCCCTGTTCAAATGCAACAAATTGTAAGAGCACCACATAAATATTGAATTCAAATCAACCTGAAGCAAAGCAGAATCGTTGGGCGAGTTGTGACTCAGGAATATCTTTAAGTCATCTGCGTACATCAGCGCACGAGAATGCTTAATTACATTAGGCAGGTCATTTATAAATAACACGAAGAGAAAGAGGTCCAAGATGGCTGCCCTGGGAAACTCCAGAGGTCACAAATACCGGATAAGAAGTGCTACTATTAAAGACTACTTTCTGAGTTCTAGACTGGAGATAAGATTTTATCCAATTAAGCAGCCCCAGTGGAAATCCCAGCAGACGCAATTTCAAAATCAGAAGGCAATGAGAGACACAGTCGAAAGCCTTACTAAAATCAGTAAAGATAACATCTGTTTGTTTACCTTGAGTGAAACCATGAATCACTGAAGAAGTAAATTCCAGTAAGTTTGTAGTAATGGATCTGTTTTTAACAAATCCGTGCTGGTTCGACGAAATAAAAGGAGAACATGAGTGCTGTAACTGAGATGTTATAATTTGTTCAAAGAGTTTAGGTATTGCAGAGAGTTTCGCAATGCCCCTGTAGTTTGAAATGTCAGAACGAGAACCTTTTTTATGTAAGGGAATAATGAAAGATTCTTTCCATGAAGTTGGAAACCTAGACTGCTCAAATGATTTGGAAAACAAGATGTGGATAGGATAGGCAAGCGAGTCTGCGCATTGCTTTAAGATGCACGATGGCACATTATCTGGGCCAGGAAAAAGGTTAGATTTTAGGGAAAGTAAACCATTCAAGACAGAAGAAAAAGAAATGGTGGGGCAGCTTATGAAATCATATGAGGAAATAGGATAAGAATAGCCTTTGCTGGCATCGGACGACGAGTAAGTTGATTGAAAGAATTTTGCGAAGAGATTTGCAATGTCAATGTCGGACGAGGCATTTTCATGTTTAAAGAAAAGAGCAGAAGGTAAGGCATTGGAACGACGTTTGGTATTTACGAAATGGTAGGAGCTCTTTGGATCGGCACAAAAGTTACTCTGTACATACATACATACCCTGCAAACATTTTGTCGTGTTTGGCGATAATTTAAGGCAGGGGTGCCCGCGCCCTTTTCGCAAGTCACGCTCGTTGTTGCTTAAAGCAAAGGAATTGCTCGCGCGCATACGTTCTACGCGCACATAAGCCTGCATTAAGCAACAACAATGTTATATGCGTGCTCTCCTCTCATTCTTTCTCAGCTAAGGTTTTGTTGTTGGCGCGTGCAGACCTGCAACAACAACATCATTTGTGACTCTCTTCCTCTCTCTCTCCTATGTCTTGTCGCCACGCGCGTGTGTGCTTGAGACAGCAACCCAGTCGGACTTTGCAGCATGGGTTTACCAAAATAAGTACATTTGGTTTCATAAAATTTCACGAAAATAGTCCACATTTTTTTTTTTGGCATGAAATAAGTCAATTTTTCACCATGAAAAACTCACACGTTCATTAGGCTAAGAATCAGCATATCGTGAAACGGTTCTAACTCTCTCTCGTGGAGATCGAACAAGAAGTAGAAAAACGAAGTTAGCCCCGAACGCTTGATGAACGTTGAGCAAAGGTGAGAGAGAATACGAAAAAAATCATGAAGTCAGTTCGATTTCGGCTTTTGCGGAAAAAAGATGTGTTAACCGTGAATATTAATAATAATTTTATAATTACAAATGCACAATATATATTCATGGTGAGTATCTAGTTTAATTACATCTAAGGATTTGATAGCATTTTTGTATCATTATTATCATTCATTTACCAAAATTCTATTAATAAATTTTGTACTTAAAACAGGTCACTTATTTAAAAGCTACAAACAACTACACATTTAAAGGCCAAATCGCTAACATCAGCAACGAGAAAGCCAACATGAAAGGCACCATGGCAAACATCTATAATATTAATATAAGTAGAAAAAAATTGTTGTTGGTTTAAATATAAAATCTATTTAATTTGATTATGGGGTGACATTTCATACAAAAGTCAGGTGTTCCTCAGCCAACGTCTCAACTCTTCCTACCTACGAAATACAAAGTTGGTGCATCTGAAGAACTGAGTTTGTAGAGAGAAAAGCAGAACTCGAAGGCAGCCGCGCTACGTCACCCAAACGGTTAACGGTTACAGCAACAACCCCTGAGTTTTACGGCGTTGCTTAACACAAGCGAATGGGAACTTTTAGGTTTCTCCTGCCTACTGACGTGAGAAGTAAGCACTTGGAACGACCATACACACACACACAAACAAAAATCGGGTTTCTCTTTCTATTTCATATTGTTGTTATTGCTTGAGATATATTTTGTGCATTTGTATTTGTTTTCACGCGGCCGTAAGCACATTCTGGGCACCCCTGCTATATAATATATACATACATATGTTGTTGATCAGCATCGACAACCGAGTCCGTCCGTCCATATGTCTGTATGAATGCGTCGATCTCAGATACTATACGAGATAGAGAACCCGTAAGCTCATTCTGAGCATGCCTGGTTTAACGGGAGAGTTTGGTGATAGTTTGGCGATTAACACCAACAAAATACATGAGGTAACGCTTTTTTTTACATACAATAGATAAATATGCAATATGTGGTATCGGTAAATTTGCGATATATTCCTAAAAAATCGCCTTGAAGACATGAATGCGATTGTATTTAAAGGGGTCTCGCATTTGCACCATCCAATCTGTGCATTAGCGATTCGTCGCTTAATAATCATTAAGAAGATCTAAATGCACCAGCATTTATGAACCGGACACATGTCAAAGATACTAGAAGTGTATGTATATTTAAAGCTAAAACCCCACACATTATATTTGAATACAAATCATTCAAAATCCACTGAAATAGCTATTAAACACACAAAAAAAAATAAATTTGCAGATCCAACATTTTATTTCTTTGGCTAAAAATGGTTGGTTAATCAATTTTTTATGTTAATTTTACCAATTTAAACGTATAAACAACATAAAAGACATTTAAAGTCAACTGTGCGTTCCTTTGATTTCAATATGCTGACGATTTTGATTCTGCTTCGCAGATTTCAATTGCACTATTTATATTAACTTAGAAACTACTTCGAACTTGAGAATTACAAGCAAGCAATTATTAGTGAATGTTTTTTAGGCAGATTCAATACAAGTAACATTTTCGATGACTTGCCTTAAGCGCGCGCAGTGGCGCTACCGTCTAAAACGTCGTTCCTATCGTGTTTCAGTCGAAGGGCCCCGAGTTCGAATCCCCTCAGAGTAAGTAAACATTTTTAATATAAGAAATATAAGTATGTTAAATTTGTTGTTATTCGGAATAATAATATATTCGAAATAAAAAAAATTCGTTTGCTCCCACATAAGGAACTTACTCATATCTTCAGAAAGAAACTATTTAATATCTCCAGAAGATACTTTTGCTTATCTCTAGGAGAATCCCTTTTTTATTCCTTAGAAGATACTTTTTCTTATCGCTTCGAAGGCACTTTTTCTTATCCCCAGGATGGAACGATTTCTTATCCCTAAGAAGAGACATATTTCTATCCCCCAGAAGAAACGCTTTCTTTCCTTCCAGAAGTGTCGCAGAGTGGCACACTTCTTTAGGAAGGGATATGAAGAATCGCATTCTTATCTTCTGCGCTGGGTATATATAAAAGTGAAAGTATGTTTGTAATTTTGACCGGTTTCGAACCGGTTAAAAAGTGGTTCAGAGCCATATTTCAAAAGTTATTTTAGCTATACATTTGCAATCTGGACTGTAGGTTGGTAATATTGATTCCAATATTTTAATGGATCAGGACCGTTATCGAACCTGTTTAACTTGTTATTTCAGAAATTATTTGAGCTATAAACTGCCTAACCAACTGGCTGAACCAATTCAAGAGTGGTTCAAGAAAAAATTTCTAAAATTATTTGGGCTGGGATCTGGAAAATTTGTCTGTAGAAAATTTGTCACTGTGAAAGTTAGACACACTTAGCATTTCTCACAAATTATTTATGCTATGAACTGTAAATTTTATGTGTGGGTTCAAATGTTATTATTAATAGCCTTTTCACACTGGCCGCAGCATTGTCGAAGCAGCAAAAACCAGCAGTATGCATTCACATCAAACCCGCAGCTTTAGGAACAAAAGTCCGCTACTACTACTTAGCAGGGTTGCAAAAGTATCGCCAAAAGAATTTGGAAACAAACTCTCATGAAAAAAAGGTCCACACAACATGTATGCAACTAGTTTCTAGTATAAGGAAGATCTTCGATTCAAAAATTAATTAATTATTTAAGCAATTTTAGTTACAATTCTTCGTCTTTAAAAAGTCGACTCAGAGTATATATACATATATATATATATATATATAGATACTATATACACGGTTTTCTATTTCTATTTCTCTATTTTATTCAAAGTGTCTGCAGTGTGACCATCATTCGATGTCTAAAAATTTCACTAAAATTTCGTTACATTTACATCTTAGCGGAAATTTTTTTTTAAATTTTTCTTAGTTTTTCTTTATTATAAAGGCTAAATGCTTTAGAATTGAATGTCTTCAATTCTTTTTTTACAATTTAAGTCCACGATAAATTGTGAATTTTTGGGGAATATTAGTCTTCACATTTAGGAAACAAAATCAAATCAGAAATCCGAGTTCAGTTAACCATAGTATTCTGGTAGACTTCTTTTAATTAACTTCTAGGTGGTAATCTTCGGTTGGTTAACCAAAATAACCTCAATGTTTCTATTAGACTGACCTGTAACCTTATCTCCATATATCAGAAACGTTACATTAACCGATTCTTGTCCTCTGTGCTAATAACAATAAAATCTACTGAGTAATCAACTCGGAAGTTTCCCTTCTTGATTTAAAAACCACTATTTGAACGTATTTAGTTCGTACTTAACAATATTTGAAGCAATTTTCAAAGCAGCTACTTCAGGCCACAGCAGCATCCTGCTTGAAGTAGGAATAACTGCAGAGCCAAAGGGAAGTGTCTACTGTTTACCAGCTCAGAAATGGAACGACAATTTTTGAACCTGGTTTCCTGGGAGAGAAAAATGGGAGCAAGAAACTACCATCAAGAAGAACTTACCATATATACAGACGGATCGAAGACGGAAGAGGGCACATGAGCTGGCATCTTCTCCAAAGAACTAGCAACACAGCTCTCACTGCATTTACCGAACTGGAGCAACGTTTTTCAGGCAGAGGTCACTCTGGCAAGCGACCAAACTAATCTACATTCTGGACGAAACTCCAAGGAACATTTCAATTCTGGTCGATAGTCAGGCTGACATTAGGGCTCTGTCATCAAACACCACAAAAAGCAACCTAGTCCGCAGCACGGTGACAGCTTTGAACCAAATCCAACAATACATCATCACTCAACGAGGGAGCGGACGAGTGCGACAGGAACGGTTCAGCGCTGCCCACGACACAAGCGGTAACGGACATAGAAAGACTTCTTAGGAAGCGTACAGTGGGCAGTCTGGCAGATCAGCACTTGAAGGATCTCGCTCTTTGTCGACTCCACAGGATGGTTTAAATAGACATATATTAACGACACAGTAGTACATGCGTAGTGCCTGACCACCCCACGTATCACCTGATTTGCCTATCCCCAATTAGGCATCACAATGGACCATAAGGCCTCTGGGTGAATTCGGCCTCAGCCGAGCGGCCTATTTAACGTAACCTAACGTAAGCTAAACTAACTCAATCTAACCTAATCTAACCTAATCTAACCGAATCTAACCTAATCCAACCTAATCTAATCTAATCTAATCTATTCTAACCTAATCTAACCTAATCTTACCTAATCTAACCTAACCTAACCTAACCTAACCTAAGCTAACCTAACCTACCTTTTGGGTTTTCGTGTCGCACGTTAGCGGATGTGCCTCTCGGTTGGTTGGGCGGTAGGTGGGCTGCTTTTATTTGACACTTGAACGTACTGCGACAAAAATTACATAAAATAATTTGCCTTTAACAATCTTAGTCATGATCAGCTGTCCTTAGCGCCATGTTTAGTACCAATTGTCATGAATTAGAGATCATTTTCGGAGGTTTTAAGCAAGTTTTAAGCTTTTTTTGGGTGTAGAAATACAAAGTTCAAACATCTGAAAAACTGAAACTAAGTTAAACGGTTTCAATGTCAACTGCTGATTTTCACCGGTTTTTTAAGCAAATGAAACCATATTATTATTTCTCAAGTCTTCTAAAATAGGTTACAGAGAAATACATAAAAAACCCTTTGAGAGAGCGAGCTCCTAAACCAAATGGTCGTCAGAAGAACTCAAATTTCAAACAGAAACAGAACTGAAAGTGTTTTTTGTGCGATTGTATAAATTTGCTTACAGAATACAGATCTGTGAACCTTTTCATAAGCGGTTTTCAACCGGCTCAAAGTGGTTTAGAGTCATATATTGTCTAAAACAACGTTATCGAAAATATTTAAGAAGAATTTTGTTAAACAAAAATTCCAAATAAAAAATTTCATCCGAAGAAATTGTTCTACCAAGAGCATTAGCCTCTCCTCTTAATTTTCTTGGAGTTTTCTTCCTCAGTGTTTCTTTTTATTGTTGCTCTTGCTGTATTTTCCCGTCGCATTTTAACAAAATTAAAACACATTAGTGGTGAGCGCGAGTTTTTCTTCCTTTATTTTTATGTGTGTCGTTGCTTTTTCTCCTGCGCCCTCGAGTGGAGCGTTTATTAGTATTTGTGCCTGATTTTTACATTCATTTGCTTAAGCTGGGGGGGGGGAAGACCCTCCTGCTCCGACTCTGGCCATTCTGCTTCGTGCTGTTATTGTTGTTGTCAGCGTATTATGCCAAAATGACAAGCAAACAAATTATGTTTTTGTGTGCTTAGCGCGTGGGCCCCCGGCCTAAATGTTTGGCCCACAAACACTTGGCAGTGGCTGGCCCCCATTGGGAGCTGGATCCTTTGTTCAACTCCTGCTGCAGCCTTATCCCAAATAGAGCCCTGTGATAAACACGCGGCAGCCAACATTTCTATCGGATGGCCATGATGATGATGAGGTCTACGAGTAGACCGAAGCGGGCACGCGGGTTGGCAAGAACTTTCCAATTTTCATTATACTTAGATGCGCCAGGTAGAGCGCCAGGCGAGATGACAGAATAAATTGTTTTACTAGGCTTAATGCAGCCCACTTTTTTTTGCAGTGTTTTTCTTGCTTTTTTTTTTTAGATTTTCTCGAGCCTGCCAAAATGAAAGCGGACAAAAACTGACAACAACAACAACAACAACTAAAAAAGTTTTAGCATAAAACCCAAACAAAAAGTAAACAATGCAAAGTTCTCGTTCGAATTTTGTGGCTATTCCAGTGACTCCGCACACAAATCGCAGCTTCTCACAGAAGAGCAACGGCGGCGGCAGCAGCAACAACTATGGTGACACCGCAATGCAAATATACCAACAGCAACAATAACGTTGAAACAAAACGAAGCCAATGCAAAGTGACAAGCCAACAACGCCAGAGGGCAACTCCGGCGAATGGCAACGAAATGGAGACGAGTTGCAGACGAAAGCCAACTCTGAACGGTGCTGACATCGAGCAGACTGCAGGGCAAAAGAAGAAACGTTGTGCTGCTGTCTGCAGTGAGAAAAATGAATATGCTAAACCTGACAAAAGATGCGTCTAAGGGCACAACTTTTGTGAAAAGTAAAGAAATTGGCTTATGGGTTATGGAAATTTCCAATAGCCCCTGAAAAGTAGCTGTACTACCTACCTTTATCCTTATCAATTTCTCAACATAAATCTGAATAATGAAAATGCAAATTGCGTACCATAAACAGTTGAATTAAACTGAACACAAACTACCGAAAATTGTGCCGAAGGCGCTCACTTGATTCCATCTACAACTTTCAAAGACCGCTGCAGAACCTGGTGCTGAGAACACTTTGGAACATTCTATATGTAAATGGCCCTCTGCTCTCAATGGAACAGATATAAGATATTTTTATAGATAGTTTGCAAAACTGTTTGAAAGCATATAAAATTTGCAATCTCCGAGTTTAAGAACGCTTAACAATCTAGTTTTTCATACTAGGACCCATTTCCCGACAGATCGATCCTATGTTAGCCATAGACTAAGACAGTGGTGTCCAAACTTACACAATCAAGCATTGCGCTTGTGTGCGTAACAGCGAAACACGAAGTGAACGTCACTTGAGCAACAATCAAATGAACAAATGCCTCTTGAGAGAACAAATAGCCGAACACGCGCATCGTAAGAGAGCATGCTGCAGTGCGTGCTATTTATAGAACACACGTATTCTCTCTCTCTCTCTCCATACGTGAGTCGGCTGCGACGCCGGCAGAATTGTGAGTTCCTATCCCCTGAGTTAGGCTTTTGACATTTTGGACACCGCTGGACTAAGATATAGTCAGCTAGTCTGCACAGAAAAACAAGTAAGAAAGTCGGTCAAGCCCAACTATGTACACCCCTAAATTGGTATATATCTGATCAATATAAGTTAGAAGCCACACAATGTGGAAAAGTAGCCATAAAGTGTGTAAAGTGCTGCCCATCGCCATTGCTGCCGGTGCTACCTATCAAAATGGTCTGTTTTCTTTATAACTCGACTATCTTTTATCCGACCATCACCATTCCTTTGGCGGATCGATAAATAATCTTGATTACTTAACATCTTTAGAAAGTACGAACCATCTATCATCAAATCTGTGGGAGATATGAACAAAAAACTGCCTGCAAGTTTGTGATA